>CM021105.1:138400492-138492341 GCA_007115665.2 Sequoiadendron giganteum | reverse complement strand
TTGACCAAAATTTCTATTTCATTCTCTTTCAATGCATATTTCCATCTATTCTTTTTGCAACAAAATGGATCACATTGTAAGAAAAAAAAAAAAAAAACACTCAGAGAATACATTTCACAACCATCATAGGTTAAACTAACATCGAGGTAGAGGAATTTTTTCAAAATTTTCAAGGGCCCAAAGATGGGGACAACAATCTGAAGTCTTCTTCTGGCTTGTTTCTACTTTCTTCTTCTCTAGTGACACCTTCTTGGTGGTTTCTTTATTTTCTCTTATATGAAATCCCTTTGAACTGATTCTTCTTGATTTCCTCTTTCCAGAGGAGGATTCTGCCTCAGACATCCCAACCGGACTGGAAACCATACCAAAACTCCATGCATTTTTTTTTTTGCAAAGTATTCTTTACAAATATTTTCCTTCTATGTTAAGCATTCCATATATCAATAGGTTTGCTTCCCAATTGGTGCATTTGACTTCCACACAACATTATCTTTCAATGGTAATGACTTTAGAAAATAAATCATCAGACACATAACCAAAGATCCAAAATGAAAAGGGTAATTGTCATTTTTTGTCATAGTAATTTTCTCCATTAATTGATACCTCAATAACTCACACAAGTTGAAATCCACATTCTTTTCAACCATTTGATGTGCAACGTAAACAATAATCGCCAAAGTAGAACCTTCCCTATTTCTAAAAATTAATCTTATCTGAAATTCCATATGCCGCATACCTTATCACATGGTCGATTATAGTATGAATTAGAAGTGCCCTTTGGTCTCCTGTCACTCTAGTTAGGGCTTCGACCTCTTTGTTCTTCATTGACTTCTTTATTGGAACAGGTCCATCATTACATAATCCTATAATTGCTGCAATTGCTTCCTTTGTAATCCCGTAGGGTTTGTTGAAGATCATCTGATCACCTTGAATTTTTCTTAGGACAACCCAAACTATGTCTACATCCAAAAAATATGGAAATTCACTCCAAATGTCTGAACTCTTGTGCCCTAGATTCTTGACCATTTTTATTTTCTCAATCGAAAGCAAACCTTCAAGAATTTGAATCTTTTCATGGTTAAATTCATCAATCTGTAACTTACTTAATTTATGCAATTTGTCATTGTACGGATCAAATAGCACCATTACCTTTGACTCTATTGTTTCAGCTTTGTTCTCCATACTTTTTCTTGCCAATAACCCTAACTCCTTATTTCTCAACTACATTTTTCTCCTTAGCTCATTCAATTTGAAATGAAAAAGAATGACCACTCAACTTCCTTATATAACTTCTCACTTTTAGGGTTTCATCATAAAAGGGTAAAGACATCATCATCAATACTCTACTCTATCAGTATCTTACCCTCAGCCGAAGCTGCTAGATCAATTTTTGGATGATGAAGCTTCTGGTATAACAGAATAATTTCCATAATCTTCCCTTTCCTCCATGTCATGGGGCTTTTCTGGATACATCTAATTATGCATTTATTGCTTTTCAACCTTTAAATTGCCAACTATTTTATGAGGTACATTGTAAACCAAGAAGAGCTCTGTAATTTTCTTGATTTGCTTCTTTTCTGTCAAAATTTTCTCCAATGTCATCAAACTAGATATTTACATTACTTATACTTGTGTCATCATATGACACCTCATATATCGGGGTTTGTTAGATTTTTCTGTGACTACTCCCACTGAAACCACTATTGGGTTCAGTTCTTGGAAGAGGTATCTACACTGAATGCAGATACATGATTATTTGATTCATCCTTGTTCTCAAGTTCTTCCTTCTTCCTCTAAATATTTTACATCTCTCTCCTCACTTCTTCAAGATTTACCTTGTACACAAGCTTGTTTTCCTATTTCAGATTAGTTTTCTTCCCAATTTTTCTCCTACATACTTTTGAGATATGTCTTGGTTTGTTGCAAATGTAGGACATAACATATCCTTGGTTAAACAAATTTGTATTCATCCTTTACCTACACTGATTAGCCTTGTGTCCAAAGATATTGCATGTGTAATTGTAGCCGTGAAAAGATTGAATCCTTCTACTAGCATTAAATTTCTTCATCATTTGGCTTCTACATTTTGTTGCTCTATGTCCAAACTTGTTGTTCACATAGCATTGTCCAGTAAAGAATCCAACATTCTAACTCATTCTATTTTGGTTTAACCTATTTCTATATTTTTTTGCTCTATGTCCAAATTTATTGCATGAGAAACAAAAGCCATTAAAATATGGGTACCTTTGAGCATTAGGTTGTCATATGGGTATCCTTTCAGTATTGTTCCTTTGATTATTTCTTTGGAATTTATTTTGATTGTTCATTTTGTTGAAGGTTGTTTTAGTATTTGAGATTTTTCCTTCAAGTCATAGACCACCTTTATCATTTGCAGGTTTCTAAAATGAAATCAACTCATCAAGCACTGTAGAACTTGTTTTGAACATTTCTACATGAGCTTTAGCTTTTTCTAGATCAACTTTTAGGATTACTACTTCTTGTTCAAGCTTATCACATTTTTTTTGTCTTTTGATTGATAATTTATTTCAAGCATCCTTCCTCTATCTTACCTTGTTCAATTTCTGATTTCATATTCTCTTCCACCCTTTTTCTTTCTTCAAGTTTCATTCTTAGATTTTCAACAGTCTCCTTTGCTTCCTTTAGTTCTTGGTTAACTTCTTTATGTTTAAACTTGAACTCAAGGATCTGATTCCTTAGTTTCTAAATGCATTCATCTACTTTCTTGAAATTTTCTTTTAGATCTTCACTTTCAGACTCTATATCCTTTGTTCTTAATTCTTCATCCAAGTCAGATTCCTTCACCATTTTGTTCAACCTATCGAGATCTGCTTCAAGTTGTTAAACTCATTCCAAATGACCAGGCTTTGATACCAATTGTTGAATATGACAACTGAGAGGGGGGGTGAATCAATTGTCACTAAATTAAACCTTTAATCTAGTTACTAGAACTAATACATGGAACTACTTAAATGATTAATCATCAAATGCCAATGCAGAAACTCTAATTCAACACATAAACACAATATTGCCAGATGTACGTGGAAACCCCAATAAGGGAAAAACCATGGTGAGGATTATCTCACACTACAGATAATATCAAAACCGATTACAAAAAGGCTCACTACTTAAAGTAAGGACTCACTATCCAGAATAAGGACTCACTGTCCAGAATAAGAACTCACTATCCGGAATAAGCTCACTGTCTGGAATAAGGACTCACTGTCCAATAGGGCTACAACCCGGAGATACAAAAGATGGCTAACCACCAAGATACAATGATAGTGGCTCATTTCCAAAAGATTGAACTGATAGGGACACCTTCAATGTGCATGGTTCAGTTCCAATGAAGCTTAGAATATGAAGTACTTCCTCACACAATATTCGCTCAACAAAACTACATTGATCCACAACTGATAATAATTTAGGCTTAGATCTTCGCATACACCTTAAACCTTTTTGCACTCACACTCCACATACACACCTTCATAATTCACATTTCACATCTACTACTCGTCCTCATCTCATTCCTCAAAATATCTTATATATATACAAGTATCTTATTCATCAATTAGGTTGGCCTAATTAGATGGAAAAAAAAAATCAAAACTCTCTTTGATAGCACCATATATGATTTAAACATTTTATCCATGTAGTGCATTATACCAAGTTGGCTAAGCTCTATACAAAACATCCCCAAGGTAAATTCAATCTTCTTAAAACATAAGATGTGTTAGGTTGGCCAAGACCCAAACAACTTTGTCATTGATAACTTACTACTCCCAACACAAAACTATTCAAGATTCTAAATATAGTTGTCTAAGTGAATCATAATGACATAGTTTCGATATCAGATTCATAGCTTATCTTGCGGTAGAATCCAAACCCAAAAACCATCACACCAGATCACAGATAAATAATATCTTTGATAGAGAATAGCTTCCGGTAAACATCTCATACATATGATATTGTGTTGACATCAATGACAACCTGTTGAAATTAATGACAATTATTTGATGCAATCCAATTTCCAATAGGATGGAATTTGATAACAGATGGCCTAATTTTTCTCAAGATCCTTGTAATATAAGATTGGGTTTGGCTATAGATGGGGTGAACCCATTGTCAGATCAAAGTACTAAATGGTACTTGGCCAGTATTTTTTATAAATTATAACTTGCCTCCATGGTTAGCTACTAAACCATTTTTCTTAATTCTATCATTGATTATACCAAAAAAGAAAAGTGTTAGTTTAGATACAATTGATGCTTATGTAGAGCCCTTATATGATAAGCTAATGGAATTCTGGAAATGAATTGAAGCAATTCAATCTTTAAGGGATGATCATTTAATCAAATTCACTTTAGGATCTTCCTTATTGTTTATGATTCATGATCTTCCTGCATATGGAACATTGTTTGGTCTTAGTGTTCATGGATACCATAGATGTCCTGCTTGAACCTTTAAGGATTTTGTGAGGAATTCAAGAAGTTTACGTAAGTGTATTTATTGTGGACATCGTTCTTACCTTAAAATGGATCATCCATATCATTAAAAAACACGATTCAATGGTCAAGAAGAGAATCGTGAAGCACCATTTCTAATAATAGGTGATTACATTGTTGAGAATGAACAAAAAAGAATGTCATTTATTGAAAATGATGGGATTGTTGGTATTATATATGATCCATGTAATGGAAATGATGTAAAAAGGTTGTGCATATTCTATAAGTCGGCATACTTTAAGGATATAGTCATTAGGCATACTATTGAATTTATGCATACTGAGAAAAATATAGCCTATGCTATTATAGAAACTCTTTTTGGTGCTTTTGATACTATTTCATCACGTGAGGACTTTCGACAACTAAAGATTTGTCTAAATATTTGGGTTGAAAAATATAAAAATCCTAGTACTCCTTATGTCTTGACAAAGGAACAATGTGCACAATTCTTATAGTTGATGTCTCACACCCGCTTTCCCATTGGTTATGAAAGTAGTAGTATTAGAAGCCACACTAGAATTAATGACTTAAGAGGCCTCAAGACCCATGACTATCATGTCATAATGGAGAATATTTTACCTATTGTGGTAAATATATCAAGTTTGGCAAAGGGTCCAAGATTGGAAATTATAAAGTTGGGCCTAATATTAAAGAGAATGATTTTACATGTATTATATCCTTCGAACTTTGATAGTTTGAGGGAGGAGGTTGTTGAAGTCCTTTGTATATTGGAACAAGAATTTCCACCAACAATCTTTAACATTTCTATGCATCTTTTGATACATCTAGAATATGAAATAGAGCATTGTGGCCCAGTAAGAACAAGATGGATGTATCCTATAGAACGATATATAAAGGTTTTGAAAAATTTTGTTCGTACTAGGGAGAAACCAGAAGGTAGCATGTTTGAGGGATATTCAATGCAAGAGGCCATGGGATTTTTCACATAATATATGAAGTATTTTAAAAATGTCAATCGATGTGTATGGGATGATGACGAAGAAGAGAGAGTTGCAGGTGAAGTATTAGAAGGCAATGGATGCCGCTTCAAGCTATCACATCAAGAAAGAAGTGTGATACATGCCTATATTCTTCAAAAAACATCTTCATTCAATAAGTGGTACGAGTAAAAAAAATTACACAATAATTTATTTACTCAATTGCATTTACACATTTATATTATTAATCTTACTATTTATAAGTTAATATTGTATGTAGAAAATATGAAGAAGACAATCAAGCTTGGATGCAACATAGACCTCAAAAGCGCAAACGTCATGTTGATTTGAATGGAGGTGATTCTTTTCAAAAATTTAAGGAATGGATTGCTAATGCAGTCAATGATGCAAAAGAAGGTCAAGATATAACAACAGAGGAAAGTGATCTTTCACAATCTCCACATTTATGGGCTATGTGTTTTAGTGGAATGTGGGCCTATAGTAGTCATTTAAGAGTGGAAGAAAAAGACAAGGGAAAGACACTGAATTTCTTCACAAAACTTAGAAGAAATTTTATGTTGGATTCATCCAAGAAATTATTCAAGTGGACTATGGTGAAAATAGTCCTATATTATTAAAATGTAAGTGGATCCGACCATCCACAATACAATTTGATGAGTATGGATTTGTATACGCAAATACACAATTTTTTTATTAGAGATGGATGAGCCATATGTTTCCCCTCTTCAAATTAACCAATCATTTCTAATTGATGATGTAAGAAGCCTAGGATGGTCATATGTCATTCAAATAGAGTCTCATTCAAAACTAAAATTTATGGAAGTTTTTGATATAATGCCTGATGGGCAATATGTTCATTTATAAGAAACATTCAAAGAAGTGGATGAAGAAAACGATGGAGTGTTTGAAGAAGATATTTTGATTACCAATGAAGAGATTTGGAGAGAGAATGTATTGCATGTCACATATGAGGATGAGGAAGAAAATCAAGCAGATGCAGACACGAGTGATTGGGATTATGATCTTTCTGGAAATGTAAATGATTATGATGATGTTTTGTCACCTTAAGAGATTAGCTTGTCACCTAAACTTTGGTTATATGTATGGTGTAATTTATTATTGAATGTAATAAAGATCTAAGTATAGGTATGCTTATTCACTGTTGTTTTACTAATACATTTCTAAATGTAATCATCATTATTATGTTGGTACATTGTATACAAAACCTGAGATGTTCACTGCTGATTTGAACTACATTTAAAGTTAGGTTCAATCATTCTTCTTAGTTTTCCTACTTTGGTTGAAAATTTAAAATTAATTTTGTTTAGTTAGAATATAATTTCTTGTATGTCCTATATGTTTTCTATATGCAAACATATAATGAATGTTATGTGATTTAATAATAGATATATATATCTTAACATTAGGTGAACTAAGCCTCCTTAATACAAAAAAGAAGAAATGATCTCTTAGGTCTAACTGACACTGAAAACTAAAATTGAGAGATTGCAAAATTAGAAAATTGTTCAATCTTTTCAATAAAATGATATCTAAAATACTTCATTCATAATAAAATCCAATATTGTACTACCACAATAGTCAATAGAGGTATGTGCGGAATGGCGATACATATAGGTCAATATATAAATGCTTACCGCAATACCATGGCAACCAAATATGAATAGCGTGGGGTGGCGGTGAGAACATGTTAACAACTAAAGTAAATTGCAACCCCACAAGGGGTAAACAGTGGCATTGTGGTATAGCAGTGAATAATCACTCAACTGCTAGAATTAACTCATTGTCCCATGGGATTCCAAAGGGGTGTGCACAGGGTGGTAGTATTGCTAACCCTACCATACCTCTACCCCACAATGGTCTTGATATGATAGAGCGGTATGGCAATGAACAATCATTCAATTGCTAGAATTAACCCGCCATCCCACAAGAGTCCAAAGGGGTGTGCGCGGGGTGGTGGTTCTGCTAACCCTACCATACTACTACCCCACATTAGTCTTGATATGAAAAAGTGGTATTGCGATACAAGTTGTCAAAGAATTTAAATCGTCAATGGTAATGATTACACCTCTAAACATGACCCGTTCGATTTCCCAAGATAAAAGGCATTTATTCAAACTCGAAATATGGATATATTATGAAATATTTTGCATGAATTGACATTAGTAGTGAGGTGACCGAGCTCAGTAGCAAATATTACTTGGGACTCGATGACATTTTTGCAATCATTCAAACAAATCAGCGTACTAGAGGCAAGGGAGTTCAAGGGGGAAGAATCTGTAAATATTATTTCATTATGTAAGTTCACAGAAACCCTATGTAGAAATTTTATAAGAACTAAATTTGCTCCTACAAGTAGACACTTAATGAAATCAAGTAGGAGTAAATTCTTCATCATGCCACCCAAAAGAAGTCAACTTGTGAGTAAAAAGCAAGAGTCCATAGTTTCTAAAATAAAGAAGAGGTCCCTGCAACAATCCATTTTAGATGTGTTACCTAATTTTGTAGACAAAGGATTCAAAAAGGTGTTTAAAGATACAACCCATGGATGTAGAGACCCAATTATCCCTATCTCAGGGTGGGATCTATTTTGGTACTTCTATGAAAAAAGGGATGACAAGATTCTAGTTTTGAACCCTTGGACCTTAGATTTGGCCAAATTGATAGTCCCAAATTTCTTTGTGGATGTTGAGTTTATTAAACTATTGGCACAATATGATCACCCAGCTACCAGGACTATAACAATTCCAAATGGTTCACCATTAGTGGTGCTAACTAAAGAAGCAATTATAGAGTGTTTTATGTTAAACAAAAAAGCTATCACTAAGATTGACTTGGAAAAAAGTGAGGAGGATTATAGAAGATTGAGAAAAACCTACAGGAGTGATGAACTTCCTTTACACATGAAAAGGGGTGTAAACAATAGGAGGATACCTATCTCCCCCTCCCAAATTGAGCCATTTTCCATAGAAGACTTCCATGTATATTTCAAAAGAACTTATTTTTCTTTGTGTCAAGTGCTTGGAATAGATGTTGAAGAGAGGATGCCAATCTATCTCATGATGATGGCAATGAAGATACAAAATCCTAAAGTGAACATTGAGTATGAATTTGCTGTTGAAATTGGGAAAGGGCCACATGAGGGATTTTTGCAAGCAAGAGAGAACTTAGCTCCCATCACTTTCAAGAAATACTCTTTGCTATGTCATTTAATATTTTACCAAAACAGAAAGAGATGGACTAAAAGAATGTGTTTGGGAATGACTAATAATGAAGGTAATAGGTTTCTTGTACAAAACTGGTGTTACATCTGGGATAGTAGATGTAAAAATAGTGATTATGTAATATTTCATGATGATTTCATGATAAAGGTCATGGCCAGTTTTGGTCATATTTCATGAAGATTGCATAATAAAATCATGCAAGTATTAAGACCTTTACCATTGAATCCAGAGCAGGGACACACTCACAATTTCAGTGATTGGTTCTTCTTAGCAAACCAAACAATAATAAGGGTATATGGGTATCCTCAAGCCCCACATGTTTTACCTAAATTTGTTTCTATTTGAATTACATTTTTTGAATTTATTTGGAAAATTTTATGGATGGAGTAGGATGTTATGAAAATATAGAATAAGGGGACATTCCTCCCTAACCTAACTAGATGTGAGGAGCTATCCATAGCATTTGACACTCTTGAAGAACTGGAAAACAATTTAAAGATGGGGTATTCATTGAAGTCACGGGGAGAAAGGGTCTTTGATCCTGAAGGGCATATTAATTTTATAAAGCAGACACTTTTCAAGTTAGAGCTACGATTACCCATGAAATGGATTATGTAGAAGATGTAATAAGAAATTGATTAACACCTCATGAAGTTTTTCAGAGGAAGAGGCAGTGGGAAATCATAAAGAGGCTTGAGGAGGAGGAGAAGAAAAGGGACACTGGATTCCAAGGATTCTATGTTGAAGAAGGGGATTCTATCAAAAGGATGAACTTAATAATTGACAACTTTGAAAGATTATATGTTGAACCGGAAAAGAAACTTGAGGGTTAGTCTTCAAAACACTCCAAGATGCCCATCAAACCAAGTGGTATTGTAATCACAGAACCCCTACTAGACACTACCACAATATAATCAAAAGAAACCCCTAAGCAACCAAGTACTAAAAGGTAGAAGACACATGGAGTGGCTCCCTTATGTTGGCATATGTCTTTTAGTATTGTCATTGATGGCAACCAAAGCAATTCATCCGGTCCACAATTTAGTATTGGTTCATACCAGCAGAATAGAATGAAGAACAGGGTATCCAGTTAAAGGTAAAGATGTTAATCTGTATACTTCACCGAACTATTATTTTGAGTTGTGGATCTTAGAGAAAGGTATGTTGATTCTTGTACTACCTTATTCAATAAGTATCGAGGTGCGCATTTACTGGTATATGATCTAGGAGATATGGTGCATCGATTTTCTGGTTATCTATGCTAGAAGGCCAACTTGGCAAATATAGCCATTGCGGATGTTTAAGGAATAATTTGTTAAAATTTTCTTTGTTTGAACATGTTTATTTGGGTCTTCACTATGCTATGACCGACTATGGGTGGTGCACATAAAGAATTAGTTATGGATTTAGCCGACAGTTGGAAAGTATTTTATGTTTTATGAAAGCCGACGTATGAATGATCAAATCTTTGACATCGGATATATATATGAGATCGGTTGTATCATTTTGTAGAAGTGAATGAATGAGATGTGGAGTATATTAGTTTGTGGTGTGAAATTCAGAAGGATAGTGGTGCAAATTTATCTATGTATGGATTTATGATGCGAATTACATAGCAGAGTAGAGCGAAGAGCAGGATCAGACAAAAGATCCAGAATCTGATCTATGAGCCTGACTGGAATTGTAACCTAGCATGAGTAGATACTATTACTTCAGTTCAAACATTCAGATGGTTTTAATCTGAACATTTGTTAAGGTATTGAGCCCTTCTATTTTGAGCAATGAGCTCTAGGCAGCACATCTGAATGCAAGTGCATTCCCTTTTTGTAAAACTTATATTTGAGTACTCAAATTATGGATTGACCTCCACTGTGGTTTTTCCCCTAACAAGGTTTCCACATAAAAATCCTTATGTTATGATGTTTTGAATGATCACTCTATGTGTTTGGATCTTTCCTTTAGTTTAATGTTGAAATGGCTTAAAAATTAGTTTAATAACGTTCAAATTTGTAGAACACTGATTCACCCCCCCTCTCAGTGTTCCCTTGAGTCCAACAATTGGTATTTGAGCCTAGTTCCTCAGAAGGAGTTTTACAACTTGAGGTGGATCTTGGAGTGTAATGGACTCTGGTAGTCTTCAGCAATAGCTTTTTGTGGAACTTGATGACCTTGATCAGTCTAAAGCAGAAATCCGAAAATTGAAAGAAAATCTTAGGGATGTTGAGAAATTCATTCAGACATTGAAGGATTACATTGTTAAATCTAGGAAAAAAAGGAAGGATCTATGTGACCAGATTAAGCAGAAAGAAAGTGAAAACATGGATGATGCTCACCTGAATCAAACCTTGAAGGAAATAACTGAAGAATGTGAAAAGCTTGCTAGAGATAATGCTACCCTAAACAATGAAATAGAATCTATGGTGATGAAGCTGACTAAGGAGATTGAAGAAAGGAAGAAGAATGAGGAGAATCTTGTTCAGTCCTTAAAAGAAAGATCCGATGAATGGAGAAGAGTAAATGGAGAATTCATTCAGTTGGAGAGTGAACTGCTACAATCCAAAAACAATGAAGAAGAACTTGAAAAATAGATTGTTGTCCTCAGGAATGAACTTACTACAAAAAATTAATACAAGGAGAAGTTTAAGATTAGTTTTGTTAAGCTTGATGATCTGACTCAAGGATAGAAGAATGCTAAAGACAAGCGAGGTCTTGGATATGAGAAAGGAGAAAGTTCTGAATTTGGACAAAGAAATTTCAAGCAAGGAAATCAGATGAATAAAGATGGAAGGTATCCGGTAAGACAACCTAATGCTCAAAAGTTTAATGGACACTGTTTTTCTTGCAATAAATCTGGTCATATGGCTACTCAATGTAGAAGTAAACTAAAATCAAGTGACTCATCATTCTCTGGTCAATGTTTCAATTGCAATAAGTTTGGTCATAAATCAATTGAATGCAGAAATGTGTCAAACTACTCTATCAGTAGAAGGAATGTTGAATGTTATACCTATGGAAGAATTGGGAATATTTCTAATCAATGCAGATCAAGAAGAAATCAATGGAATAATTGGTCTGTACAAGGAGGTGTTGTGTGCTACAATTGCAATAGATATGGTCACATTGCAAGATTCTACAGAGACAAAAATGTGGATATAAAAGGTCTAGTATACAAAGACAAAAATACACAGAAAAATGATAAAGAAAAAGGAAAATGATTGTGGATGAAATAAGAGATTAGTTGCAGAAGACATGGGTAAGGAAGAACGAATCTGATGCTGGAAATGGTTCTGCATCGAAACTTGCTTTGGGTAATTCCTTTGCAAATTGATCTCGGGCCATTGGCCCAGGGGGAGTTTTTCAAGAAAATCCTTTTCCCCTATCCATAAGCCGGTACCAAATTGCAAAAATATTGTCAAAAGGTGTATTAATGATCTACAGAGGCTTTGGAAAACACTCACAAGGAAATTCAAGCAATTGAAGATGCGCAAAATAATTTTTCTCTCGCTATCTGAGAAAACAAGGTATCCGAAATACCTAAGGTAAAGGCATTTATTACAAGTGTGCGAGCTATATAGGCAAGTTGTAACCCTCATTTTTCACCTTGCATCAAAGAAGACAAGAAGGAGAGGACTCGGTAGCAGAATCTTGAAGGAGTAAAGTTAATTTGGCGATGAATCTCGAAATCCATCAGGAATTTCAGATGTTTTTGAATTTCCATATAATTTGGCGTGTGGTTGTGCAAAAGGAAAAATGGAACAAATCAAAGGGTCAATCAATTTAGATGAATACAACAGTGAGAATATTAGAGTTGTAGGAAATTTGTTGTTGCCTGATGAATTGAAATGGGTGAAAGAAGCCAAACACAAAAATTGGGACATTTGGAATGAGTTTCCCTATTTCAAGAACGTGGAAATCATTAAATTCATTTTGAGCAAATTGAATAATGATACTTTGATTCTGGACAAATCCTACATCATTTCAAAAGAAGTAATTGGAAATTTGACTAGATTATGCAAAGTTGGGGATATACCGAGAAAGAAATCCATCTGGAATAAAGAATTCGAAACCCTGACTGGAGTTATTGGAGATCAAAGGGCACTGATAATCTCGACAATCAAAAACCCTATGACAAGGTACATTGTGCACATAGTATCATATAAAATATTTTTCATAAATAAAGGAGCAACATCGGTTGGTGTAGTCTATTTCTCTCACAAAATGATAATGGAAGGTCGGGACTTTGACCTATGTGGACTACTAAAGGATCAACTGATGGAGAATCTACAATTAATGAAGATGACAGATTACCCTTTCAGGTTTGGTACTTTGGTCATATGCCTAGTAATGTATTTTTTGAATTTTTTACCAATGAACAATAATGTGACGTGGAAAGAAAATGAACCAGTGTGCAAAAAAATCGACACACACTCTAAAAGTTTGGCAAACTGTGATCAAGAATTTGGGACTTTCTTTAAGATTTTGCTAGGAAAGCTTGGCTCAGTTGGTATTTCTCTTCTAGTAAAGTCACTTGAAGTTGGTTCCTCTTCCGATGGGATGGAGACAAAGAAGAAAATAGAGAAAGAAACTATTGTTTGTACTCCTCCGGAATGCAAGATTCCAAAAATTTAAGGAAAAATAAAAGAACATGAGATTGTGGATATACCAAATGAGGAATTCAATGAGGAAACTGAGGACACACAGGGAAAAGAGAAGGATTCAGCCGAACCAGAACAAGAAAAGGAAATGGCAAAAGCAAGTGAAGAAGAAGATGACTTGACAAAAGAGAAGTTGCAGTAGCTTATTCATGAGGAAAGTGGAATGCATAAAATTGATAAGTTATGGTCTATTAGACCCTCATATGATCAGGATATGATTTTGAGTGTACTAAATGCCCATGTTGTGCACAGTTAGATCAAATTGGAGAGTTTGTAGAATATTTTACCCGAAGAAATGATTGAATGCATTAAGGAAACTAAGGAATCTGAGTTTCAAAACAAAGAAGAAGGAGAAATAATCTCTCATTTGAAGGAGTAGTTCAGGCTATCACTTACCAAGTTGAAAAATAAAATGAATGAGCTGAGGCAATGCATAAGTGCAACAAATAACATCTATATCTATTGCATCTGTTGGCCTCATGTAGTTGGGAAATACAAAGAGAAGTTGGAGAAAATTGAAACATAATTGAATGGGATTGGAAAAAGTTTTGATATGTTTCAGGATCAGGATGGTACAATCAGGAAAAGGATTCAAGAGCTACAGTCTGAGCACACAAAAGTTCAGTTCACTAAAAACACACTCGTGGACACTTTTTGGAAAGTGAAGGACCTAACTGAATGCAGATTGGAATAGATGGTTGAAATACTAAGGAAATGTGAGAAATTAGAGGATGTGATCACAATTTTGGAATCCCTCAATGAGATTGTCAACATGACATCTAAGAATAACAACATGATCATAATCATTAGGATTACATTAGAATCTTGGAAGAAATTTCTTCAGGAGATGAAAGAAAATCACACGATAATTTTCTAACTCAAGTAGCAGTTGTTGTTTTCAAATTTTGAAAACAGTTTTGAAGCAACAAGTTTTAGATTATATTTCCAAAAGGGAGATTGAACAAGTTTTTTGTCAATTGTTGGCATAAGGCTTCTAGTCTTGTCATCGATTTCAAAGGGGGAGAGAGAGTAGTGAAAATGCCTCATCAATCTTAGGGGGAGCTATGTTTTCAAATTTTGAAATTTGGTAGCAGTGAAAAATGCCCCATCAATCTTAAGGGAGCTATGTTTCAAAATTTTGAAATTTGGCACCATACTCATATTGTTTTTTAACACTTAGTCATTTTTCACTAAGTTTTACCATCAATGCCAAAGGGGGAGATCGTTGGAATATGGCTTTTAGTGTTTTCATTGATGGCAACCAAAGTCATTCATCCGGTCCACAATTTAGTATGGTTCATACCGGCATAACAAAATGAAGAACAGGGTATCTGGTTAAAGGTAAAGATGTCAATCTGTATACTTTACCGAACTATTATTTTGATTTGTGGATCTCAGAGAAAGGTATGTTGATTCTCGTACTACCTTATTCAAGAAGTATCGAGGTGCACATTTACTAGTGTACGATCTAGGAGATCCAGTGCATCGATTTTCTAGTTATCTGCGCTAGAAGGCCGACTTGCCGAATATAGCCGTTGCGGATGTTTAAGGAGTAATTTGTTAAATGTTTCTTTGTTCGAACATGTTTATTTGGGTCCTCACTATGCTATGACCAACTATGGGTGGTGCAAATAAAGAATTAGTTGTGGATTTAGCCGACATATGAATGATCAAATCTTTGACATCAGATATATATATGAGATCGGTTATATCATTTTTGTAGAAGAGAATGAATGAGATGTGAAGCATATTAGTGTGTGGTGTGAAATTCAGAAGGATAGTGGTGCAAATTTATCTATGTATGGATTTATGATGTGAATTGTAGAGCAAAGCAAAGAGCAGAATTAGATAGAAGATCCAGAATCTGATCTATGAGCCTAATCGGGACTGTAACCTAGTATGAGTAGATGCTATTACTTCAGTTCAAACATTCATATGGTTTTAATCTAAACATTTTTTAAGGTAGTGAGCCCTTCTAATTTGAGCAGTGAACTCTAGGCAGTGTGCCTGAATGCAAGTGCATTCCCTTTTTGTAAAACTTATATTTGAGTACTCAAATTGTGTATTGACCTCCATCATGGTTTTCCTCTAATAGGTTTTCCACGTAAAAATCCTTGTGTTATAGTGTTGTGAATGATCACTCTATGTGTTTGCATCTTTCCTTTAGTTTAATGTTGAATGGCTTAAATATCAGTTTAATAAAGTTTAGATTTGTAGAACACTAATTCACACCCCCCCCCCTCTTAGTGTTCCCTTGAGTCGAACACCTTAGTGGCATATGAAATAAGTGAAGGAATAGGGGATACTAAAGAGGCAGCCGATGTACTTTGAATTTTAAAGATGATGAAGTTGATCAACCACCACCTAATCTTGCAATTGATTCTCACAAACTAGAAGAAAGAGTGGATGTACATGGGAATAATGATCAAGAAGTGCATGATGATGAAAGGGTGATTGTTGCCCTTAGATTTATTAAAGATGATGACTTTATTCAAATTCCTGAGTTTAAGGATTTTTGGATTAAGATGAAAATGAAATAATTTGAGGAGAGACTCCAAATTAATAAGATGGGCACTGAGGAGTCACAAGATGGCCAAATTGTTGACCAAAATTTTGAAGAATTTGGGATTAATGAAATCACTGTTAGCCCCTAAGAAGCAAGAAAATTGGTCTTAGAAAGCAATATACTAATTATTCTTATTGGATCAAGTAAGAAGCCAAGAAGATCCCATGTTGGTTTCTAAATTCAATTTAGATGAGGGAATGAGTGGCATAGGTTACAATCCAAGAATTAAAACCCTAGCCTTTTGGACAAAGGAAAAAAGAACAAAATAACAAAGATTGCTTGATGTTGTACAAGAAATGAGAGGGAATTCCATGGTAAAGACACTTCACTTGACACCTCAACATTGGAGATAGCTACTATAAAAATGCACTCAACAATGTTTACTAGGGTTGTGGTTAAAGGTTAGGAGCTTAGATTGGTAGAATATGAGAAAGAATAAATTGATTTGAATGATGAAGTGAATAGGTTATTTATAGAAAATGTGAAATTGAAAGAGTTTTTGAAGGGATTAGGTCCTTCCCAAAGTACAAAATTAATAGTATACCAGCCACCTACCATCTAGACTAATACAAGTGCAATCACTGTTGAACAAGTAAATGTGCTCAAACAAGAAATTGAGAAGTTGAAAAAGACAAATGAAGAAACAAAGGAAGGAGAAAAAATAAAAATCCTTAGGGTATTGGAAAAGATCTTGGAGCATAGGGTTAAACTATTTGTGGAAAATTTGGAAAATGTGTATGAATGTTATGTTTCCTTGTCATAAGAAATTGATCAGATAAAGGCCCATGTACCTATATTGGAACCCTTATTCAAGAATTGGCAACCTGTACATCACACCTCAATAATTTTGTGCATAATTTTACAAAGTAGTGTTGAGGCCCCCACAACTTTAAAGCCTACTAAGAAAATGGTTTGAATGGTCACAAATTAATTTCAATACATATTTGCAAAAGACAAAAAGATCAAGGCAAGAATGGATTGATTTCACACACTAAAGTAGTGGTTGGTGCCTAAGATACTAAGGGATGATGATCAACTGAAAGGATCCAAGGATTGGATAGATGAGTTTAGAAAAATTGTTCCCAACTACCTCAGTAATTTAAAAAAGGATGGTGAGATAAATCTTCACCACCTCAATTTAACCTTGGATGGAATAATTGCACTAGATGCTAGATACTCAAAATTCATCATGGATAGAAAAGGGTTATTAGATAGCAGATGGAAGAGTCACTTGGCTAACACATGAAAAATATAGGAGTACAAATGGCTTCATGATTACACAGTGTACCAATGGGAGCAAACATATCTAGCTCCCCCAGAAGAATAGGCCTTGCAGTGAAGTACCAATCCTTGTAGATACTATCATGGAGAGAGGACCTTGCCATATTTGAATGATCACGGGTACCTTACAATGAGTACCAAACTTTTGTATCTTGTGAGTGTTTTGGACTTCAACATTTGATCATTTCTTTTCATTTCTCATCTTTCATTGATTTTATGTAATCCTATGTAAACAACGATAATTAAGACTTTTTTATTTATGTTAAAAGTGGGTAACTGAAAAGACACTGTTTGACATGTCAATCAGGACAAATTTTTGAAACGTATTGTAAAATATTTTTGAAGATCAATAGAGTGAAGTTATAATTGGTGGCTAAATTGTTGTTTCAATTGTTTGTTGAAGTGAAATAATGAGTGTTATCTTGTTGTCTCCAGTTTGATCTTTCCTTGTTATTTAAATCAATATATCGAGGGTATATCTGATTTATCAAAATACATTTGTTGTCTTTGTGTGGTTAATTTATTGGTTCCTTCAAGGAAGGATTAAATTCATTTAAGTAAATCACAGTAACTTGGGGAGAGTAAGTAAATCAAACTAACAAGGAGATATGTGGTTTACAATTAGGAACGATTTATTGGTGTCAAAATATCATCATATATGTTAATATTAGATATACTTTCTTGGTTCAATTCCTAGGATAATTGGAGACAAATCACACATAACCTTACTAGAGTATGTTTTTCCTTTATCCTGCTTGTGTTATGTTTTTATGAGTTCTTTTCTTGTGAATATATCCCTAAGGAAAAACAAATTGATACTTGTAATTGTAAACATCTTCTTGGTTTTTGACTGCAAATTATTTTTAATCTGTAAACCAAATTCTATTTTAAGTTTCCATTTGTAGTTATCAGCAAATTGGAAAGTCAACAGTTATCAACTTATGAATTCAATAAAGTTTTACTAATTCAAGTTTCTAATTTATACATTATTCTTTATTTGGACTTAAGGAAATGAGGAAAATGACTGTAAGGTGTAAATTAGATGATAGTGATCATAATTCTAAAATTTTAGTCATAGATTATGCCCTTCAATCCAACTACATGCATGTATCTTTTTAATTCCTCTATCTTTCATCAATCTCCTTACTATTTGAACCTCACCACACTTGGTTGCTTCTGCACAGATGTTTTAGAGAAGAACATAAGTTGCAACATTTTTAGGATCCAACTAAAAAAGTAGTGTTACTGGAATACTCAGCCTATATTCATATATGTTCCACAAGCACCAAAGGTTTAATTGGCATCTTAGTAATAATTTTTTGGGCATCCTCAAGATAGCCATCACATGCATGAAGGTCAACCATGCACACCTAATGGTCAACTATATATGAAATTCAATAAGGGTTACTGATGTGTGAAGTATGTGCAACCCTCATCCACTAAACCTACATGACTGGATGCATCTAGAACACAAAAAATTCTTACAATGTCGGTGTTCCAGAGTACTTCATTAATTCAAAGATTTTGAGAGATTCCTTGCAAAATCCATTTTGTACACATTTTGAAATCATATCATTTCATTTCATGAGATGATATCTCTTTGAGGCATTTTGTCAAACAATTCATTTTGTACTACATTTTGGTGTCCAATCTTTGGTAATTATGGTTAGTTTCATTACATTCAAATTCTAAATTCTAGGAAATTATCTACAGTAAATAGATTGATGGTTGTTTGGATAGTGAAATTAGCTCTCTTAGAAATTAACTGAAATATCTTGTTTTGAAATATCTAGAAGGATTATTTTAATTAAAGAGTATTTTGTGGTTATTTTTGTAACAATGATTAACAATGATTTTACAATGCATCTAGCTTAATATTTTCATTCAAGATACAAGTCATCAAATTCAAGCACATACCAAGAAGGTGGTACCCTACTTCAAACCCTCAACATCACTTAGTTTAGTCTTCTTACATGTGGACATTAAGGAAGTTTCTAAATAATTAATATATATCATGTGTTGTTTGTGAAGGAGAATCCTGTGAAATCCAATATTAGGGTTGAGGGTAGAGGGTAGAGGGTTTAAGGGTTGAGGGTTGAGGGCTTAATGTTGAGTGTAGAGGGTTGAGGGTATAGGGTTGAGGGAATAGGTTTGAGGGTCCAATGCATAGTGTAGAGGGTATAGAGGTTTAGGGTTTAGGGTTTAAGGGTTGAGGGTTGAGGGATTAGGGTTTAGGGTTTAAGGGTTGAGGTTTTAGGGATTAGGGTTGAGGGATTAAGGGTTTAGGGATTAAAGGTTGAGGGCTTAGGGTTGAGGGCTTAGGTTTTTAGGGATTAGGGTTGAGGTTTTAGGGTATTGGGTTTAGGGTTGAGGGTTTAAGGTTTGAGGGATTAGGGTTGAGGATTCAGGGTATTGGGTAGAGGGTTGAGGGTTTAAGGGTTTAAGAGTTGAGGGTATAGGGTTGAGGGATTATGGATTAGGGTAAAGGTTTAAAGTTTTAGAGAGGGAGAGAGAGAGGTGAGATAGATAGTTAGAGAGAGAGGGATAAGGGTTGAGGGTATAGGATTGAGGATTGGGATTGAGGTTCCAATGTATAGGATAAAGGGTTTAATATATAGAGTAGAGGGTTGAGGGTTTAAGCTTTTAAGGGTTGAGGGTTGAGGGTTTAATGGTTTAAGAGTTGAGGGACGAGGTTCAAGGTTTAATGGTTTAGGGTTGAGGGATTAGTGTTGAGGGTTGAGGGTATAGGGTTGATTATATATGTTTTAGGGTATAGGGTTAAGAGATTATGGTTGAGGATCCAATGTATAGGGTAGATGGTTGAGAATTGAGGGTTTAAGGTTTAATGTATAGTGTAGAGGGTTGAGGGTTGAGGATTTAAAGGTTTAAAGGTTTAAGGGTTGAGTGTTGAGGGATTAGGGTAGAGAGGGAGGGAGGGAGGGTAGAGAGGGAGAAGTGAGATAGAGAGGAGAGAAGAGGAGGGAAGGATAACGAGAGATGAGGGTTGATGATTCAAATTATAGGGTAGAGGAGTTGAGAATTGAGGGTATAGGATTGAAGACTTATAGGGTTGAGGGTATAGGGTTAAGGGATTAGGGTTGAGGGTTTAGGGTTTAGGGTAGAGGGTTGAGGGTCTAATGGAGAGGGTAGAGGGTATATGAGTTGAGGGTTTAGGGCTTAAGGGTTGAGAGTTGAGGGATTAAGGGTTGAGGGTTGAGAATTGAAGGTTCAGGGTTTAATGTATAGGGTAGAGGGTAGAGGGTTTAAGGGTTGAGGGATTAAGGGTTGAGGTTTGAGGGATTAGGGTAGAGAGTTTAAGGGTTTAAGGGTTGAGGTATAGGCTTGAGGGTAGGAGGTATCAGGTTGAGGGTAGAGGGTAGAGTGTTTAAGGGTAGAGGGTTGAGGGTTTAAGGTTGAGGGTGGTTAAACCCATAATATTGGTTTATAATTTTGATGAGGAAATAAAATTGTAAAAATTCTCCCACAATAAAAAATATTGGTTTCAAGGGGTTCGCACGAACTAGGGGGTTCACACGAACCCACTTTTTCATGTTGGGTTCACTCGAAGCATATTATGACATGTTTTTTTTAGAAAACAAATGGAAAATTCAAAAAATAAGGGCGAACCCCCCTTTGAGTGAACCCCCCTTTGCTTGGAAGGTTCAAGGGGGTTCACTCAAACCCCCCTTTTCCCCTTCCCCTCTTCCACCAAATTTCTAAAAAAAAATTCCCTTCGAAGCTCGGGTTGAGGATGAAAATGGAGGAGACTTCACATACCCAACTGGATGATGGTAGTCCTCAGAACGAGCTATCCATCAAATCTAATTTTAATATGTTTTGGTTTTATTATGTTTCTTTTAGTTAAATTAAACATAGGTTTTTCATCAAAAATCAAGCTATTTATTCTGCACATGTGGGAAAATAGTAGATTAAAAAAAAAAAATCTAAAAAATATGTTCATGCTAGGTATTGATGTCCTTGATCGACTATAAAAAATAAAAAATTGATACATACAAAAAGAGTTATGTTTATTACGGTTCGCCTATGTTTGAATTGTAATTGGTTTGACTTCAAAACTTGATTAAGAAAAAATATTCAATAAAACACTATGAAACCAAATGAACTTGTTAGTTTTTATAGTTACAAAGCTAAATTTAAAAAAAATAGAATTTTATCCTTCATAGAAAAAAGGTTATGTTGTTTAAAGTAAGCATCACTCCTTAAAAATGGTGTTTACCGATAAAAACTTGTTTTCGAAAGAGATGGAAAAAGAAATGCAATCTGATTTAAAAAATTAAAAATATATATATTTAGAATCTACAGATAAAATTTCTTAAATCACTAGTTCACATCATCTTCAAATTCCTCATGGTTTAGCAGCTATAGGTGCTCGAATGTGAAGATTTAGTTAAAAAAAATCAGTTCAATGTCCAGTTTGACCAAAAATTGTAAACTAGTATTGTGGGATCATCTAGGTAGAGGGTTGAGGGTCCAATGTATAGGGTAGAGAGTATACGGGTCGAGGGTTTAGGGTTTAAGGGTTGAGGGATTAGGGTAGAGAGGGAGAGAGAGATAGAGGGAAAAGTGAGATAAAGACAACAAGAGAAGAGGAGGGAAGGAAAGAGAGAGATGAGGGTTGAAGATCCAATGTATAAGATTTAGGGTTGAGAATTAAGGGTATAGGGTTGAGGACTTATAGGGTTTAGGGTTTAGGGTATTGGGTCAAGAGGGTAGACTATTGATGGATTAGGGTTTAGGGTTTAAGGGTAGAGAGGGAGGAATGGAGGGAGGGAGAAGTGAGATAGAGAGAAGGGAATAAGAGAGAGAGAAAGAGTAGTAGAATTTGGAAAATAAATGACTGTGACTAAAACTTTTAGTCATAACAATAAAAGATGACTAAATTCTACTCATTTTTTGCAACACAACTATAAATGACTGATTTGATCATCATAAGTGACTAATTTGATCATCATAAGTGACTAATTTGATCATTAGGTAAAAAACACAACTAAAGTATTAGTCACACATAAAAAATAGACAATATGATATTAAAGTGGATAATTAAAAAAAAAATTGAATTGAGAGAGTGGATTGTATCATAATATAATAATATATTATATTACAACACAATATATTATATTATATTACAATACAATATATTATAATATATTATAATATAATATGATATTATATAATATAATATATAATACAATATATTATATTATATTACAATACAATATATTATAATATAGTATAATATCATATGATATTATATAATATAATATATATTATATATTATAAATTATATAATATATATATATATTAAAGCAATAATGGCATAGTCATTATATTATATTATAATATAATTCTAAATATAGTAATACAAAATCCAATTCAAAGAGCATACCAGGAGGAAAGAATTGGGAAGAAAACCTCTGGTTATAGCTCCTTTTGAAACAAAAACTTACAACATTGTCCCGCTAAACAGAACTAAATACAACCCATAATAGGTACCCATTACATAGGTTTACAACATGAAAATGCTCAAAATTAACCCAATTTTACAACTCCCCCTATATGCTTGGATATTACCACCTGTTAAGAATTAGAACAAAAAATCCCATACAATCATTTGATCACCTTCCTCGACCCTTCACATCTCCAATTCCCTTTCCTTCACATACAGGCTTAGTGGTTGTTATATATTATTATATATGGAGAAAAAATTAAATACCATATAGGCTCAGTGGTTGTTACTGGAACGTGGCTTAGAAGGTACCCACATAAGAGTAGGCACCCTATAGGCTCTTTGATATTCATGTTCAAAGACATTTTTTCAAGGTTGATGTAGGTTCGCATGTGATATCAAGCATCCTTAGGCACCCTGTAGGTTATGATTTTGTATCCCTTCATGTTGAATCACTCTGAGCTACATTCAACTAGCTTGATCCATTAAGAGTCCAAAGTGAAAAATGGATGCAATCTTTGACGAGCTATTACTCAGAAACCATGACACTTAAAAAATATGTCTGAGGCTACAAGATCGTGTTGGGACCCTCTACAATAACATCTCTCAATTTTTTCTATCTCAAAGGTGTTTTCTTGTGGTGATGACTTTTCAGTTTAGGGAAAAGTTGTCAAATGCAAGCACTGTGAAATTGCAAAGTGGTGCAACTTTCATTTTGCAACTCGTATGACCAAAAAGATTGTTCCAACACATTCATAAAGTTACATTTATGCTATGCATGGTCCACTTTCACACCCAAACACGTCGAATCACAACAAGCTACGTTCAACCAACTCGATCCCTTAAGATTCCAATGAGAAAAAAGACTGCAAACTTTGAAGGACTATTATATGGAAATCATGATGCTTCAAAACTCTTTGTTTGAGGCTATGGCATCACATTGGGACCCTCTACAATAACCTCTCTTGGTTTTTTCTATCTCGGAGGAGTTTTTTCGTGGTGACGACTTTTCAATTGAGGAAAAAGTTATCAAATGCAAGTAGTGTAATTTTTCAAAGTGGTGCAACTTTCATTTTACAACTCGTACAACCAAATAGACTATTCCATTGGATGGGTACATTTTCACTAGACATGGTCCTCTTTCACACCCAAACACACTGAATCACTCCAAGCTACATTCAATAGGCTCAATCCCTTAATATTCCAAAGTGCAAAATGGTTGCAATCTTTGATGGTAGGTTCCAGAGCTAAACCTAGTAGCTCTGATACCACATGTAACATACCAACCCTTAAATGAAGTAAAAATTTCTAGGTTTTCACCTTTTGAGTAAATTAACTAAGTAACAAGCTATTACAATAAAAAAAAATCTTTTCATTATTGATAATTTTCAAACAAGATGCATAGCATAATACAACATGAATTCCATTTCATTCCAACAATTCTATAAGTTACATCAATACAAGAAAGCATACATTTACATACATAGGTCAATGAGCATTGGAACAAATAGTTGTAAGATGGTCCAAGATCCTTCCTTTCAAATCTTGGTTTTGTTGTCGCCTGTTATGGAGGAGAAGCATCACTCAAGCGCATGTGTGCCAACCATAGACTCTTAATGTAGTCCCCCACATATCTATCATTTGATAGATGGCCCTTCCCTTTGATGAAGATATTGGTAGAGTAATTGATAATGGCAACCAACTGAGCATAGTGTTGTGTCCTACATAACTAGAACCTTGTCATCCCACAATCTCGAACTAGCATGTAATAATGGATCACGGTGAACAAACAGTGTAGTCTTAATAGTCACACAATCTAGAGTGGAGTCTCAGACATTCACACTAAATTGGTCAAATTTTTCTCATTCAGTACTTCAAATGAAGTCATCTATCACATACGTTACTTAGGGCCAATTTGACTTAAGGCTATCTTAATCTACGCATAGGTATTTCCTTCAATGGATAGTCCATCATCCTAGAGATAACCTATCACCATATTAATCTACTTGGAATAAACCTAATTAACTAGTAAGTACACAAGCTAGGTATTTCCTTCAATGGATTGTCTATCATCCCAAAGATAACCTACATACTTGGAATAAACCTACTTACAAGTAAGTACACAAACTCCCTCCCATATTGGATTATCTATTCTAGGAGTAAACACAATCTTTCCTAGTTAAATCAATAACAACTAAGTGCACCATATGTGTCTTTCATGTTCAATCAAGCCTAGTATATAATACATATGATAAGCACCTATCTCCTACTACGGAGTACTTAAAAACACATTATTAAAACAACAGAAAATCTTCAATTTCCTTTTCAAAACACTCTAACTTCTCTAATGCACATACTGGGAAATACATCTCAACAATGCATGCAAGACACATTATTCAAAATTAAAATAACAAAGAAGAAGATATCCCCATGCCTATTATCGCTTATCCAATAAAATGGCAGTAATGCAACCCTTTCCAACAACAACAATCTTGATAATCAACTTCACAAGAATGTCACAAATAAACTCTATCTCACAAGTTGATAGCTTACTCCTCTCAAGAATATCTTCCTCACAAACTAAATAGAACTCACTCCCTTTCTCTCTCACAATGTAAAACAAAGTTTGGGTGGAAATAATGCATAAATAGGAATTGCAAAAGATGTGTAATATTGTAGAAGAATGTGTCCCTTCCAAATGAAATGGATTAGCTATTTATGAAGCAACTTGGTAACCTCATAGCCTACAGTTTAGGCATGTTAATGGACAACACGCTTCATGCAAAGAAACACATCAGAAAGGTGAAAACTTCTTAAGTTCATACTCAACATAATTACCTACAAGCCGAGTTGCACATTGATAGAAATCTAAAGACTTATTCAATCTGCATATGTTCAATTTGAATTCAAGACATCTACAACACTTTGGTTTCTAGAGGTGGCACCAGCTTCAACCACACTCCCTCTTGTTTGGTGTGGTTTCATTTTGAAAAGAAATAATCAACTACCAATTCCTAACAGTAAGAATTATCGACTTGCATAGCAGATGAGTCGGCTTAAGCTGATAAATATGTTTGACAAAGTCTCCAAAAAATGTAAATATCATAGAAAATATTTTTACTAAGTCAAAGCCGATCTTTACTAAGGCGTCGACTAAGTCCATCGACATCAAACAATAACTCATAATGCAATATAAGTGTTTCATATCACGTGGGAAAAAGAGTGAGAATTGGCTTCACAAAATAGTTATAATCTATTTTATCAGCCTCTTAAAACATAGTCAAAAGTGACTATAATCTACCCCCAATATCATAATCCATATCGACTATAATAAGCCTTTAGAAGTCAGCTTTTATCAAAGTAAGTGATAGTCAATTTATATTAACAAATATAATATGTTATATATATATAATATATATTATATACATATATATTTAAATGCCATCATGTATTTATATATAACCATTAATATATATCATAAGCCAATAATGTAAGCATAAATTCGATATATATAAGATCACATGCACGATAGTATATAATAAAAATATTATATTGGATGTATGCATATATATATGTATAAATGTATATGCCTCTGTGTACATGCATATGTAGGTATATCTATATCGATGAATTTGTATGAGCGTGTCCATCCGCCAATGTATGTGTGTATCAATATACATATACATATGGATATGTGTATATATTATACATATATATATATATGTTACATATATATATATATATATGTTCACATCTTATTCACATATAGGCATTCATAATTACCATCATATTGATGAGTTTTTATGTGTGGTACATCTATACATGTGCATATAAATTTCATTAGATCCCATTGAAAAGTGTGTGCATATATATACACATACTCCATGTACATCCCACTTGTCAATATAATCATAATAGTACAAGAAAGATCTCAAAATATCAATAGATAAACATCACCCCATAATGCATGCACTAGTAAACAAGACTCTCAAATGCAGACATATCAACTAAGGAGGTCTTACCTACTACCCACAAACTGACTCAACTCAATCATTCTAATCTAGTGTGTGTATATGCTCAGATAGTTTACTTTTACCCATTACCTAACCAAGATCTTCTCCTGAGTGATACTTCCCCTTTGCTTGGAGGAATGGAACACATACCTGGATCCACTAACAAATGCACATGATAGTCAATTTTTTTACAACATATGCAATATACATAAACATCTCCAAAGTTAGAATATTAATTCAATAACCATCCATTCACATAGATGCAGTATTTCTCCATGAAATAACATCAACTGAGATAACATCAAATGAGATAGCTTTCAGATTGATAACAAGGAATGAGCATAATTTATTCATCTCCAGAATTCACATTAAATTCATATTTACCTTATGTAGTAATAGAATATAGTAACTACACAATTGGGGTGTAACATAATCCCCCCCTTATGAATCATTTTCCTTGATGAATTTAGGTATTATTAAAACATAACAACTAAACACACATTGTTCTAACATTCTCAAAAATAATAATAATATGAGGAATTTTTTGTTGAATTTCCGCATAGTCCTCCCAAGTAGTTGAGTCTTCTATGTACTGGTCCCACTCGACTCTGCACTGCAAGACCTCTCTGTTACACAAGTGTAGTTGGCGTGTTCCTATCACCTTGACTAGCTCGAGAGTTACTACTTTAGGGTCTCGTACCTGTAAAGCAGTCCAATAAATTACATGATTATCCCTTGGTATATACTTTTTAAGGTAGGACACATTGAAGACGTTATGAATTCTGGAAAGAGTTGGTGGCAACGCGATTCAATAAGCTACTAGTTTCATTTACTCTAGAATATCAAATTGTCCAACATAACATGGGGCTAACCTAGAAGACTTTCCAAATTTAATTGAGCTCTTTTGAGGTTTCACTCTTAGCAATACTTTGTCACCTAAGGAAAAATTATAGGGAATTCTCTTACCATCAATGTAGCTTTTTTGTCTATTGTTAGCTTCAACTAACCTTTTCTTAACAATCTTAACTTTTTCATCCATTTCAACCAACATCTCTGGCCCAAGACTCACTCGATCCTCAAGTTTATCCCAACTTATAGGAGTTCGACACTTTCAACCATGCAAATATTTGAAAGGAGCCATCTTTATCGCAAAATGATAAGAGTTATTGTAAGAAAATTCAACTAAGGGTAAGTAATTTTCCCACTTGTACTGCTGATCCATGCAAGGCATCCTAAGTAAGTCTTCCAATACTTGATTTACCCTTTTAGTTTGTCCATCTATTTTTGGATGATATGTTGAGCTAATATTCAATTGAGTCCCTAGTGTAGAAAACAAGGTTTTCCAAAACCTAGAAGTGACTTGTGCATCCCTATCTGAAATAATATTTTCAGGAATCCCATGCAATCTAAACACTTCCTGCACAAATTTTGTTGCTATGATAGGTGCTCCATAAGTTAGGTTCCCGAGTATAAAATGTGCCACTTTGGTAAGCTTATCTACAACCACAAGAATGGCATTGTGCTTATTCATTGACATAGGTAATCCTTGCACAAAGTCCATACTTATGACTTGTCACTTCCTCTATGGTATGTCACATGGGTATAACAAGCCTGGAGGATGATGATGCTCAACATTCACCCTCTGACATTGAAGATGCCTAGCCACAAAACTAGCGACATCTCCTTTCATTCCCTTCCAGAAGTATAATGGTTTTACATCAACCATCATTTTCATCACTCCAGGATGTCTAGAGTATGATGCTTCATGTATTTCCTTCCATACCATATTTCTTAATTATTTTACATCAAGTACATAGATTCTACCCTTATATCTAAGTAATCCATTAGGCTCAAAATGAAAACCTTCATACATAGAATCTTGTGGATTATCAGTGAGTTCTTGCTTAACTTGCAAGAAATACTCATCCTCCTTGCACTTTTGGAGTACTTGCCCCTTAAAATTGGTTTGAATTGTTACTATAGAAGCAATGTGAGGTCTTCGACTTAATACATCGAAAACTCAATTTTCTTTCCCCTTGATATAAATGATATTGAAATCATAGTCAATTATTAACTCTAACCATCTTTTATGTCTAACATTCAGATTAGGTTGAGTAGAAAGGTGCTTTAACCCATTATGGTCAATTTTCATCTCAAAGGGTTTTCCTAACAAATAGTGCCTCCACATTTGCAATGCATGAATCACAACTTCTAATTCTAAATCATGTGGTACATAATTCATCTCATAAGGTTTCAGCTTCCTAGATTCATAAGCAATTACTTTCCCATTTTGCATCAATACACCTCCTAACCCTTCTCTACATGCATCCATGATAACCATAAAGTTACCTTTAGGATATGGTACTTTTAAGATCAGTGTGGTGGTTAATTTATATTTGAGTAGGTCAAAAGCCTCTTGACACTTCTCAGTCCATTCAAATCTCTTTCCTTTCTTTTGTAAAGAAGTAATCGGGAAAGCAATCTTAGAGAAGTTTGCAAAAAATTTCCAATAATACCCCACTAAACCCTTCAAAATTCTTACCTCTGACACATTCTTAGGTGAAGGCAACTCAAATACTTCATTAATCTTAGCTAGATCTACAACAATTCCATCTGTTGAGATCACATGACCTAAATCATGTACCCTCTTTTGGAAGAATGTACACTTGGAAAGTTTACCATACAACCTATGTTCTCTTAGACGTTGTAGGACCATTTCTAAATGCTTGCAATGTTCTTCCTCATTTCTAGAATAAATCAAAATATCATCTAGAAATACTAATAAAAATTTGTCAAGGTAATCCCTAAACACACTATTCATTAAGTTTATAAATGTTGCAGGTGCATTTGTTAAACAAAAACATAAAACGATGAACTCATAGTGACCATATTAGGTTCTAAATGTAGTTTTAAAGATATCTTCATTTTTAATCCCGAATCGGTGATATCCAGATCTCAGATCTATTTTAGAGAATACGGAGGCTCCCCTCATTTGATCAAAAAGGTCATCAATGTGTGGCAACAAATACTTGTTCTTAATCGTAGATTTGTTATACATATGATAGTCGATGCACAAACGCAAGGTACCATCCTTCTTTTTAACAAAGATGACTGGCATTCCCCAAGGTGATACACTGGGTCTTATCAATCCTTTTGACAACATGTCATCCAATTGTGTCTTAAGTTCCATAAGTTCAATGCTTGTCATCCTATAGGGTACCCTAAAAATAGTTTCTCATGCTAGAATTATATCTATAGAGAAGTCAAATATTCTTTTCGGAGAAAATATCGATAACTCATTTGGAAAAACATCCAAAAATTTCCTCAATATTGGATACTTCTCCATATCCGATTTTCTAGTTTCATCTATTTCATCATCCTATACTTCCTGTAAACTCTGTAAATTTGAATCATCACTATCCTTTGCAAGTTCTTCAATCTTTACAATGAGCATTTTACACCCTTTCTTCATAGCTCTTATAAGTTTCATTGTCGTAATTTTTCGAATCCTAACCTCTCTAGGTATCCCTTCAAATTTAACTTGATTTCCAAAATCATCTAGGCATTCTAGAGTCTTAGCATGGAAATATAACTTAGCCCTATGTTTCCACAACCAATTCATACCTAGGATAACATCATATGATCCTAGAGGTGTGACATAAAGGTTTACTTCTACAGAAAAACTAGGTAGTTCTATCCTAGCCTCGAATACACATTGATCCACATTTGCTCTTGTTTGGTTTGCATACTCTACATCCCAAGACATTGCCATGTGTCCCAACTTCCTAGATAATTGTTAAGCTATTCTAGGTGAAATGAAATTCTCAGTTGCACTATTATCAATAAGAATAGAAATAGGTAAGCCAAACAAAATACATGGCATTTCAACTGGAGTTACTTGGTACTTTGCCTGACAATCATCCACTCTTGCATGTATCTTATGCTAAAACATTTCTTGTTGGGTGGGTAATGGATTACCATATGGTCGCGATATAGTATTTTTATTGGAACACTCATTAGTATAGTGATCCCATCTACATATAAAACATCTTGTAGGCGACCCTCTTTTCCCTATGGTTTCTTCAGACTTGTTGACATTTTCACTAGCCTTATTGGTATTACCCATGCTAGAATCATTCCTTTTTCACTCTCTCCTAGTCTCTTTTCCATTATTGTGGAATATTTTTCCCTTTTTCCTTGGAATATTTTGTACCGATTCCACCTTCTTTGGAACTATCTTGTCAAAAACTTCCACATCCTTCTTTTTCTCTTTTCTTTCTTGACAAGTGGAATTAGCCCTAAGCTTTTCCTCCTCCTTAATTTATATCTCATATACAAGATCTATTGTTTTTGTACCATGCATATCCACTTCCCCTCCAATTCAACTGTTAAGTCCCTTTATAAATTTCCTAATGTGGAAGTTCTCATCCTTGTGATATATGGGAACATAGCACAAAAGTTGGGTGAACTTCTCCCAATATTCATTGACGGTCATGTTACCTTGTCTAAAACCTTGGAAATTCAAGAGTTTTTGGTCATAGTACAGTTGTGGTAACCATCTTTTGTAGAAAATCTCCACAAATTCTCCCCATGTCAGTTTCTGTGAGTTGATATTAAGTTCCAACTTCTTGTTCATCCACTAGTTAGAGGCTTCCCCTGCTAACTGATACACACCCTATACAGCTTTAGTAACCTCATTGTTTCGTATTTCAAAATACTTTTCCATTTGGACAATCCACACCTTAGCTTCATCTCCTCCATCACTTCCATTGGTGGGATTATCCTCTTCATGTCCCTTGAAATTTCAGAAGCCACGAGCTTCTTATTCCTTTCTACAAATAATGTAGGTGATTTTTCCTTCTCATTATTATGGGTTTCATTATGCCCATGGGAAGATTTTTCTCCCTCATGCTCATTAATGGGTACTTCCTTTTCTACCCTATCATTAACTCTTTCTTCGTCAAGGTTAGCCAACCTTGCCAAGATTTTGTCAAGCCTAGCCTAGCCTCTACTCCAGTGGTTCCTTGTCAAACGTCTTGACTTCCACCGATATTAGTTCATGTCCTTACCATCCTTATATGATTTTTCTTTACCTAAATTTTTATCCATGTTAGAGTAAACTATGTTATAAATTATCTCATATAAAGCATTAAAAAAAATGGCATTCATATGCACACAAGAATTCCACATAAGACTAAGCACATGCTTGTTTTGATAAACACATAATTTTATTCATTTCACGAGGATTTCAATATCTTTTCAATTACAAGGAGTGACTATTCAGATAGTCGAGTGGAGAGTATCCTTTAGATTCACTCTTTGACACATAGCTTAAAGGAGTATAACCTACAAACTAAGACAGTTGTTGTTCCCTATATTTTTGTTCATCTATCATTTGTTCATACCTATCCCAAAAAGGATAATAACCTTTAGATTTATCATCCAATAAATACTTATGAGAGGCAATGCCAATATGGTGTTCATCAACAATGTGGTCTACCCTTTTCGCAAACATTTGTTCATGAGACCATTTCTCGTCTGGCAGTGTCAGTGGTACATATCCCTCAAATTCATTACTAAGAGAAATTACTAATACTTCAGGCAGTGGTAGAACTCTAGGATCCCTAAAGATGAATTCCAGACTAGCACTTTCTTCTGAGGGCATATCTCTAGAAAGCGGTAATGACTCAAACTTTTTTGGTGAGATGGTTGGTAGGTAATTGTACATAGCCTCAATCTTCATCTTCCTCTTCAAATTATTGATCGGATAAAGTGTGTAACTAAAAGTTTCAGTGTCACTCAACCAGATGGAATTGTCATATTTAGTTCCTTCTATGGTTATAACAATGGCTTCTCTTTCCTTCATAGCCTTGAGGTAGCGCTCATTTCCGATTACTAACTTATGAGCTATTAATCTGAGATGCACCAACCCTAAAAAAGAATTCTCAACATTAGATAACATTGGACAAAAATAATGATGAGCTCATAGGTTCTAGAGCTAAACTTGGTAGCTCTGATACCACATGTAAGATACCAACCCTTAAATGAAGTAAAAATTTCTAATTTTTCACCTTTCGAGTAAATTAACTAAGTAACAAGCCATTGCAATAAAAACAAATTCTTTTCATTATTGATAATTTTAATACAAGATGCATAACATAATACAACATGAATTTCATTTCATTCCAACAATTCTATAAGTTACATCAATACAAGAAAGCATACATTTACATACATAGCTCAATGAGCTTTGGAACAAATAGTTGTAAGATGGTCCAGGATCCTTACTTTCAAATCTAGGTTCTTTTTTCGCCTGTTGTGGAGGAGAAGCATCACTCAAGGGCTTTTCTACCAACCATATAACCTTAATGTGATCCCCCGCACATCTATCATTAGATAGATGACCCTTCCCTTCGACGAAGAGATTAGTAGAGTAACCAATAATGACAACCAACCGAGCATAGTGTTGTGTCCTAGATAATTAGAACTTGGTAATCCCACAATCTTGAACTAGCATGTAATACTGGATCATGGTGAACTGATAGTGTAGTCTCGATAGTCACACAATCTAGAGTGGAGTCTCAAACATTCACACTACTTTGGCCAAAGTGTTCTCATTCAGTACTTCAAATGAAGCCATCTATCACATACACTACTCAGGGCCGATTTGACTTAAGGCTATCCTAATCTATGTATAGGTATTTCCTTCAATGGATAGTCCATCATCCCAGAGATAACCTATCACCATATTAATCTACTTGAAATAAACCTACTTAGCTAGTAAGTACACAAGCTAGGTATTTCGTTCAATGGATAGTCTATCATCCAATTAACAACATACATAGTTGGAATAAACTTACTTACAAGTAAGTACACAAACTCCCTCCCATACTGGATTATCTATCCTAGGAGTAAACACAAGATTTCCTATTTAAATCAATAACTTAGCTAAGTGTACCATATGTTCCTTTCAAGTTCAATCAAGCCTAGTATATAATATCTACGATAAAAACCCATCTCCTACTATGGAGTACTTAAAAACACATTATGAAAAACAACATAAAAGCTTCAATTTCCTTTTCAAAACACTCTAACTTCTCTAATGCACATACTGGGAAAGACATGTCAACCATGCATGCAAGACACATCATTCAAAAGGAAAATAACAAAGAAGAAGAGATACCCATGCCTGTTATCGATTATCCAAACAAATGGCAGCAATGCAACCCTTTCCAACTATAGCAAGCTTGATAATCAGCTTCACAAGAATGTCACAAATAAACTGTATCTCACAAGTTGATAGCTTACTCCTCTCAAGAATATCTTCCTCACAAACTAAATAGAACTCACTCCCTTTCTCTCTCACAATGTAAAACAAATGTTGGTTTGAAATAATGCATAAATAGGAATTACAAAATATGTGTAATCTTGTGGAAGAATGCTCCCTTCCAAATGAAATGGATCAACTATTTATAGAGAAACTTGGTAACCTCATAGCCTACAGTTTAGGTATGTTAATGGACAACAAGCTCCATGCAAAGAAACACATGAAACACAACAAAAAGGTGGCGAATTTTTAGTTAATACTCAGCATAATTACCTACAGGTTGTCTTACACATTGACAAAATCTAAATATTTATTCAATATACATATATTCAATTCGAATTGAAGATATCTACAAAACTTTGGTTTCCATAGGTGGTGCCAACTTCATCTACACTCCCTCTTGTTTGGCGATGTTTCATTGCCAAAAAAAATAGTCAACTTCCAATTCCTAACAACAAGCATTATCGACTTGCATAGGAGATGAGTTGGCTTAAGCTGATAAATACATTTGGAAAATTCTCCAACAAATGTAAATATCATAGAAAATACATTTACTAAGTCAAAGTTGATCTTTACTAAGGGATCGTCTAAGTCCATCGACATCAAACAAGAACTCAAAATACAATATAAGTGTTTCATATCGTGTGGAAGAAAGAGTGAGAATCAACTTCACAAAATAGTCATCAACTATTTTATCAGCCTCTTAAAACATAGTCAAAAGTAACAATAATTGACCTCCAATATCATAGTCTTTATCGACTATAATCAACCTTTATAAATTGGATTCTATCAAAGTAAGTGATAGTCGATTTCTATTAACAAATATAATATGTTAAATATATATTATATACATATATATTTATAAACCATCATGTATTTATATATATATGTATTTATATATATATGTATATATATAACCATTAATATATATTTACATATATCTATATATCATAAGCTAATAATATAAGCATACATTTGATATATATATATATAAGAGTACGGGAAAGAGAGTATATAATAAACACATTATATTGGATGTATGCATATATATATGTATAAATGTATATACCTCTATGTAATGCATATGTAGGTATATCTATATCGACGTATTCGTATGAGCGTGTCCATCCACCAATGTACGCGTGTATCGATATACATATACATATGGATACGTGTATTTATTATACATATATATATGTTCACATCCGATTCTAATATAGCCATTCACAATTACCATCATATTGATGAGTGTTTACATGTGGTACATCTATACATGTGCATATACATATTGTTAGATGCCATTGACAAGTATTGCATATATATACACATACTCCACGTACATCCCACTTGTAAATATAATCCTAATAGTATAAGAAAGATCTCAAAATCTCAATAGATAAATATTACCCCATAATGCATGCAGTAGTAAACAAGGCTCTCAAATGTAGAGATATCAACTAAGGATGACTTACCTACTACCCACAAACTGACTCAACTCAATCATTCTAATGTGGTGTATTTATATGCTCAAATAGTTTACTTTTATCGGTTACCTAAGCAAGATCTTCTCTTGAGTGATACTTCCCCTTCACATGGAGGAATGGAACACATACCTAGATCCACTAACACATGCACACGATAGTCAATTTTTCACAACATATGCAATATACATAAACATCTCCAAAGTTAGAATATTAATTCAATAACCATCCATTCATATATATGTAGTATTTCTCCATGAAATAACATCAAATGATATAATATCAATTGAGATTACATTCACATTGATAACAAGGTACGATCATAATTTATTCATCTCCAGAATTCACATTACATTCATATTTACCTTATGTAGTAATAGAAAATAGTAACTACACAATTGGGGTGTAACATACTCCCCCCTTATGAATCATCTTCCTCGATGACTTTAGGTATTATTAAAACATAACAAATAACAACACATTGTTCAAAAATTCTCAAATGCATTAATAATATGAGGATTTTTTGTTGAATTTCCGCATAGTCCTCCCAAGTAGTTGATTCTTCTACGTACTAGTCCCACTAGACTTTGCACTGCAAGAACTCTCTGATACGCAAGCGTAGCTTACATGTTCCTAGCACCTTGGCGGGCTTGAGAGTTACTACTCTGGGGTCTTGTACCTATAAAGCAGTCCAATCAATTACATGATTATCCCTTGGTATATACTTTTTAAGGTAGGGCACATTGAAGACGTTATGCATTCTGGCAAGAGCTGGTGGCAACGTGATTCAATAAGCTACTAGATTCACTTCCTCTAGAATATCAAAAGGTCCAACATAACGTGGGGCTAACTTAGAAGACTTTCCAAATTTAATAGAGCTCTTGTGAGGTTTCACTCAGCAATACTTTGTCAACTAAGGAAAAATTATAGGGCATTCTCTTAGCATCAATGTAGCTTTTCTATCTATCGCTACCTTCATCTAACCTTTTCTTAACAATCTTAACGTGTTCATCCATTTTAGCCAACATCTTTGTCCCAAGACTCACTCGATCCTCAAGTTTATCCCAACTTATAGGAGTTAGACACTTTCAACCATACAAAGCTTCGAAAGGAGCCATCTTTATCAGAGAATGATAAGATTTATTGTAAGAAACTTTAACTAAGGGTAAGTAATTTTCCCACTTGTACTATTGATCCATGCAATACATCCTAAGTAGGTCTTCCAATACTTCATTTACCCTTTCATTTTGTCCATATGTTTCTGGATGATATGTTGAGCTAATATTCAATCGAGTCCCTAGTGTAGAAAACAAGGTTTTCCAAAACCTAGAAGTGACTTGTGCATCCCTATCTGAAATAATCTTTTCAGGAATCCCATGCAATCTAAACACTTCTTGCACAAATTTTCTTGCTATGATAGGTGCTCCATTAGTTAGGTTCTCAGTTATAAAATGTGCTACTTTGGTAAGCTTATCTATAACCAAAAGAATGGCATTTCCTTATTCCTTAACATAGGCAATCCTTGAACAAAGTACATACTTATGACTTGCCACTTCCTCTCTAGTATATCACATGGGTATAACAATCCTGGAGGATGATGATGCTCAACTTTCACCCTCTAACATTCAAGACACCTAGTCACAAAACTAGCGACATATCCTTTCATTCCCTTCTAGAAGTATAATGGTTTTACATCAGCCATCATTTTCATCACTCCAGGATGTCCCGAGTATGGTGCTTCATGGATTTCCTTCCATACCAGATTTCTTAATTCTTTTACGTCATGTACATACATTCTACCCTTATATCTAAGTAATCCATTAGGTTCAAAATGAAAAACTTCATACCTAGAATCTTGTGGATTATTAGTGAGTGCTTGCTTAACTTGCAAGAAATACTCATCCTCCTTGCACTTTTGGAGTACTTGCCCCTTAAAATCAATTTGAATTGCTACAATAGAAGACATGTAACATCTTCGACTTAATGCATCAGAAACTCAATTTTATTTCCCCTTGATATAAATGATATTGAAATCATAGTCAACTATTAAATCTAACCATCTTCTATGTCTAGCATTCAAATTAGGTTGAGTAAAAAGGTGCATTAACCCATTATGGTCAATTTTCATCTCAAAGGGTTTTCATAACAAATAGTGCCTCCACATTTGCAATGCGTGAACCATGACTTCTAATTCTAAATCATCTGGTACATAATTCATCTCATAAGGTTTCAGCTTCTGAGATTCATAAGCAATTACTTTCCCATCTTGCATTAGTAAACCTCCTAACCCTTCTCTGCATGCATCAGTGATAACTGTAAAGTTACCTTTAGGATATGGTACTTTTAAGATTAGTGCAGTGGTTAATTTCTCTTTGAGTATGTCAAAAGCCTCTTGACACTTCTCAATCCATTCAAATCTATTTCCTTTCTTTTGTAAAGAAGTAATCGAGAAAGCGATCTTAGATAAGTTCGCAACAAAATTTTGATAATACCCCACTAAACCCTTGAAACTTCTTACCTCCGACACATTATTAGGTATAGGCCACTCAAATACCACCTTGATCTTAGTTGGATCTACAACAATTCCATCTATTGAGATAACATGACCTAAATAATGTACCCTCTTTTGAAAGAATGTACACTTGGAAATTTTACCATACAACCTATGTTCTCTTAGACATTATAGGACCATTTCTAAATGCTTGCAATGTTCTTCCTCATTTCTAGAATAAATCAAAACATCATCTAGAAATACTAATAAAAATTTGTTAAGGTAATCCCTAAACAGACTATTCATTAAGTTTATAAATGCTACAGATGCATTTAATAAACCAAAAGTTAAAACGGTGAACTAATAGTGTCCATATTTGGTTCTAAATGTAGTTTTAAAGATATCTTCATTTTTAATCCTCAATCGGTGATATCCAGATATCAGATCTATTTTAGAGAATACGATGACTCCCCTCATTTGATCAAAAAGGTCATCAATGCCTAGCAACAAATACTTGTTCTTAATCATAGCTTTGTTAAGCATACGATAGTCGATGCACAAATGCAAGGTACTATCCTTCTTTTTAACAAAGATGATTGGTGTTCCCCAAGGTGATACACTGGGTCTTACCAGTCCTTTTCACAACAATTCATCCAATTATGTCTTAAGTTCCATAAGTTCAGTGGTTGTCATCCTATAGGGTACCTTAGAAATAGGTTGTCACCCTATAATAATATCTATAGAGAATTCAAATATTCTTTTCGGAGGAAATCCCAATAACTCATCTAGAAACACATCCAAAAATTTCCTCAATATTGGATACTTCTCCATATCTGATTTTCCAGTTTCATCTCTTTCATCATCCTCTAGTTCTTGTAAACTGTGGAACTCTGAATCATCAGTATCCTTTGCAAGTTCTTGAATATTTTTTGTGAAGATTTTACACCCTTTCTTCTTAGCTATCATAAGTTGCATTGTCATAATTTGTCAAATCCTAACCTCTCTAGGTATCCCTTGGAATTTAACTTGATTTCCAAAATCATCTAGGCATTCTAAGTCTTAGCATGGAAATCTACCTTAGCCCTATGTTTCCACAACCAATTCATACCTAGGATAGCATCATATGATCCTAGAGGTGTGACATAAAGGTTTACTTCTGTAGGAAAACTAGGTAGTTCTATCCTAGCCTCAAATAGACATTGATCCACCTTTGCTCTTGTCTGGTTTGCATACTCTATGTCCCAAGACATTGCCATGTATCATGCCTTCCTAGATAATTATTAAGCTATTCTAGGTGAAATGAAATTATCAGTTGCACCAGTATCAATAAGAACAAAAACAGGTAAGCTAAACAAAATACATTGTGTTTCAATTGGAGTTACTTGGTACTCTTCTTGATGATCATCCATTGTTGCATGTATCTTATGCTGAAACATTGCTTGTTGGGTGGGTAATGGATTACCATATGGTCATGATCCAAAATATTTATTGGGACACTCATTATCATAGTGATCCCATCTACATATAAAACATCATGTAGGCGGCCCTCTTTTCCCTATGGATTCTCTAGACTTGTTGATATTCTCACTAGCCTTATTGGTATTACCCATGCTAGAATCATTCCTTTTTCGCTCTCTCCTAGTCTATTTTCCATTATTGTGGAATATTTTTCCATTTTTCCTTGGAACATTTTGCACTGATTCCACCTTCTTTGGAAGTATCTTGTCAAGAACTTCCACATCCTTCTTTTGCTCTTTTCTTTCTTGACAAGAATAATTAGCCCTAAGCTTTTGCTCCTGCTTAATTTCTTTCTCATATACAAGATCTTGGACCACGCATATCCACTTCCCCTCCAATCTGACAGTTAAGTCCCATTATAAATTTCTTAATGTGGAAGTGCTCATCCTTGTGATATATGGGAACATAGCACAAAAGTTGGGTGAACTTCTTCCAATATTCGTTGACGGTCATGTTACCTTGTCTCAAACCTTGGAAATCCGAGTTTTTTTTGTCATATTATAGTTGTGGTAGCCATATTTTGTAGAAAATCTCCAAAAATTCTCCCCATGTCAGCTTCCATGAGTTGATATTAAGTTCCAACTTCTTGTTCATCCACTAGTTAGAGGCTCCCCCTGCTAATTGATACACACCCTATGCGACTTTAGTAACCTCATTGTTTCGTATTTCAAAATAATTTTCCATTTGGACAAGCCATACCTCAGCTTCATCTCCTCCATCACTTCCATTAGTGGGATTATCTTCTTCATGTCCCTTGAAATTTGGAAAGCCACGAGCTTCTTATTCCTTTCTACAAATGGTGTAGGTGATTTTTCCTTCTCATGATTATTGGTTTCAAAATGCCCATGGGAAGAGTTTTCTCCCTCATGATCATTAATGAGTACTTCCTTTTCTACCCTATCATTAACTCTTTCTTGTTCAAGGTTATCCAACCTTGCCAATATTTGGTCAAACCTAGCCTCTAATCTAGTGGTTCCTTGTCAACCCTCTTGACTTCCACCAAGATTAGTTCATTTCCTTACCATCCTTATGTGATTGGTCTTTACCTAAATTTTTATCCATATTAGACTAAAATATGTTATAAATTATCTCATGGAAAGCACTAAAATAAATGGCATTCATATGCACACAAGAATTCCACATAAGACTAAAAACACACTTCTTTTGATAAACACATAATTTTATTCATTTCATGAGGATTTCAATATCTTTTCAATTACAAGGAGTGACTATTCAGATATTCGAGTGGAGAGTATCCTTCAGATTCACTCTTTGACACATAACTTAAAGAAGTATAACCTATAGACTAAGACATTTGTTGTTCCCTATCTTTCTATTCACCTATCATTTGTTCGTACCTATCCCAAAAAGAATAATAACCTTTAGATTTATCATCCAATAAATAGTTACAAGAGGCAATGTCAATATGGTTTTCATCAACAATGTGGTCTACCCTTTTCGCAGACATTTTTTCATGAGACCATTTCTCATCTAGCGGTGTCAATGGTACATATCCCTCAGATTCGTTACTCAAAGAAATTACTAATACTTCAACCAGTGGTAGAACTCTAGGATCCCTAAAGATGAATTCCATACAATCACTTTCTTCTAAGGGCATATCCCTGTAAAGCGGTAATGACTCACTTTTTTGGTGAGATGGTTGGTAGGTAATTGTACATAGCCTCCATCTTCATCTTTCTCTTCACATCACTGATCCGAGCAAGTGCATAACTAAAAGTTTCAGTGTCATTCAACCAAATGAAATTGTCCTATTTAGTTCCTTGTATGGTTATAACAATGGCTTGTCTTTCCTTCGTAGCCTTGAGGTAGCGCTCGTTTTCGATTACTAACTTATGAACTATTAATCTGAGATGCACCATCCTCGCATAAGAATTCACAATATTAGATAATGTTGGACGAAAATAATGATGAGCTCATAGGTTCCAGAGCTAAACCTGGTAGCTCGGATACCACATATAACATACCAACACTTAAATGAAGTAAAAATTTCTAAGTTTTCACCTTTCGAGTAAATTAACTAAGTAACAAGCCATAGCAATAAAAAAAATTATTTTCATTATTGATAATTTTAAAACAAGATGCATAACATAATACATCATGAATTCCATTTCACTCCAACAATTCTAAAAGTTACATCAATACAAGAAAGCATAAATTTACATACATAGCTCAATGAGCTTTGGAACACATAGTTGTAAGATGGTCTAGAATCCTTCCTTTCAAATATTGGTTCTTTTGTCGCCTGCTATGGAGGAGAAGCATCACTCAAGCACTTTTCTGCCAACCATGGACTCTTAATGCGATCCCCCGCACATCTATCATTTGATAGATGGTCCTTCCCTCTGACAAAGCGATTAGTAGAGTAACCGATAATGACAACCAACTGAGCATAGTGGTGTGTCCTACATAACTAGAATCGGGTAATCCCACAATCTCAAACTAGCATGTAATACTAGATCACTGTGAATTGATAGTGTAGTCTCGATAGTCACACAATCTAGAGTGGAGTCTCGAACATTCACACTACTTTGGCCAAAGTGTTCTCATTCAGTACTTCAAATGAATTCATCTATCGCATACACTACTTAGGGCCGATTTGACTTAAGGCTATCTTAAGCTACGCATAGGTATTTCCTTCAATGGATAGTCCATCATCCTAGAGATAACCTATCACCATATTAATCTACTTGGAATAAACCTACTTAGCTAGTAAGTACACAAGTTAGGTATTTCCTTCAATGGATAGTCTATCATCCCATTGATAACCTACATACTTGGAATAAACCTACTTACAAGTAAGTACACAAACTCCATACCATACTAGATTATCTATCCTAGGAGTAAACACAAGCTTTCCTAGTTAAATCGATAACTTAGCTAAGTGTACCATATGTGCCTTTCATGTTCAATCAAGCCTAGTATATATTACCTATGATAAACACCCATTTCCTACTATGGAGTACTTAAAACACATTATGAAAACAACATAAAAGCTTCAATTTACTTTTCAAAACACTCTAACTTCTCTAATGCACATACTGGGAAAGACATGTCAACCATGCATGCAAGACATATCATTCAAATATAAAATAACAAAGAAGAAGAGATACCCATGCCTATTATCACTTATCCAAATAAATGGCAACAAGGCAACCCTTTCCAACAACAACAAGCTTGATAATCAGCTTCACAAGAATGTCACAAATAAACTCTATCACACAAGTTGATAGCTTACTCCTTTCAAGAATATCTTCCTCACAAACTAAATATAATTCACTACCTTTCTCTCTCACAATGTAAAAAATAGTTTGGTTTGAAATAATGTAGAAATAATAATTGCAAAAGATGTGTAATCTTATGGAAGAATGCATTCCTTCCAAATGAAATGGATCAATTATTTATAGAGTAACTTGGTAACCCCATAGCCTACAGTTTAGGCATGTTAATGGACAACAAGCTCCATGGAAAGCAACACATGAAACACAATAGAAATGTGGAAACTTCTTAAGTTAATACTCAACATAATTACCTACAGGTCATCTTGCACATTGATAGAAATATGAAGATTTATTCAATCTGCATATGTTCAATTTGAATTGAAGACATCTACAACACTTTGGTTTCCATAGGTGGTGTCAACTTCATCTACACTCCCTCTTGTTTGGGGCGGTTTCATTTCCAAAAGAAATAGCCAACTACCAATTCCTAACAACGAGCATTATCGACTTACATAGGAGATGAGTTGTCTTAAGCTAATAAATACATTTGACAAAGTCTCCAACAAATGTAAACATCATAGAAAATATGTTTACTAAGTCAAAGTTGATCTTTACTAAGGCATCGCTTAAGTCCATTGACATCAAACAACAACTCAAAATGCAATATAAGTGTTTCATATCGTGTGGAAGAAAGAGTGAGAATCAACTTCACAAAATAGTCATAAGCTATTTTATCATCCTCTTAAAACATAGTCAAAAGTGACTATAATCAACCTCGAATATCATACTCTTTATCAACTGTAATCAACCTTTATAAATCAGATTCTATCAAAGTAAGTGATAGCCGATTTCTATTAACAAATATAATATGTTAAATATATTATATATATAATATATATTATATACATATATATATATATATATTTAAATACCATCATGTATTTATATATATGTGTATATATATAACCATTAATATATATTTACATATATATATCATAATCGAATAATCTAAGCGTACATTCGATATATATATATATATATATATAAGAGTACACACAATATTATATAATAAACACATTATATTGGATATATGTATATATATATGTATAAATGTATATGCCTCTATGTACACGTATATGTAGGTATATCTATATCGATGCATCTATATGAGCGTGTCCATCCACCAATGTACACATGTATTGATATACATATACATATGGATACTTGTATATACTATTTATATATATATATATGTTCACATCCGATTCACATATAGCCATTCACAATTACCATCATATTGATGAGTGTTTATGTGTGGTACATCTATACATGTGCATATACATGTCGTTAGATCCCATTGACAAGTATGTGCATATATACACATACTCCACGTACATCCCACTTGTCAATATAATCATAATAGTACAAGAAAGATCTCAAAATCTCAATAGATAAACATCACCCCATAATGCATGTAGTAGTAAACAAGACTCTCAAATGCAAACATATTAGCTAAGGATGACTTACCTACTACCCACAAACTGACTCAACTCAATCATTCTAATGTGGTGTGTGTATATGCTCAAATAGTTTACTTTTATCGATTACCCGACCAAGATCTTCTCCTGAGTGTTACTTCCCCTCTACTTGGAGGAATGGAACACATGCACATGACAGTCAATTGTTTACAACATATGCAATATACATAAACATCTCCAAAGTTAGAATAATAATTCAATAACCATCCATTCACATATATGCAATATTTCTCCATGAAATAACATCGACTGAGATAAAATCAAATGAGATAACATTCACATTGATAACAAGGTATGAGCATAATTTATTCATCTCTATAATTCACATTACATTCATATTTACCCTATGTAGTAGTAGTAAATAGTAACTACACAATTGGGGTGTAACAGTTCTGTAACTCGCATGACAAAACAAACTATTTCAACACATATGAATATGTACTTTTATGCTATGCATGGTCCTCTTTTGCACCAAAACATGCTGAATCACTCCAACCTCTGTTCAACCGGCTCAATCCCTTAAGAGTCCAAAGTGCAAAATGGTTGTAATCTTTGACAGGATACTAATCGGAAATCGTGACTTTTACAAGCTCTCTGTTTGAGGCTACAAGATAACATTGGGCTCCTCTACAATAACCCCTCTCATTCTTTTCTATCTTGAAGGCATTTCTCGTGGTGATGACTTTTTAGTTGAGGAAAACGTTGTCAAACTCAAGTAGTGTAAAGTTGCAAAGTGGTGAAACTTTTGTTTTGCAACTCGTATGACCAAACCGACTATTCCAAAATGTCTGGATGGGTACATTTATGCTAGGCATGGTCCTCCTTCACACCCAAACATGCTGAATCACTCCAAGCTTTGTTCAACTGGCTTGATCCCTTAAGAGTCCAAAGTGCAAAATGGCTGCAATCTTTGACTGGATATTAGTCAGAAATTGTGACACTTAAAATCTCTTCGTCTAAGGCTACGAGATCATGTTGGGACCCTCTACAATAACCTCTCTTAGTTTTTTCTATGTTGGAGGCATTTTCCCATGGTGATGACTTTTCAGTTAAGGAAAAAGTTGTCAAATACAAACAGTGTAAAGTTGCAAAGTGGTGCAGCTTTCGTTTTGTAACTCGTACGATCAAATGGATTGTTCCAACACATCTATATGGGTATGTTTATGCTAGGCATGGTACTCTTTCACACCCAAACATGTCGAATCACTTCGAGCTACGTTTAACCAGCTCGATCTCATAAGAGTTCAAAGTGCAAAATGGTTGCAATCTTTGACGGGCTATTACTTAGAAACTGTGATGCTTAAAAACTCTCCATATGAGGCTACGAGATTTTTTTGGAAATATATACAATAACCTCTCTCGGTTTTTTCTATCTTAGAGACATTTTCCTATGGTGACAACTTTTTAGTTGAGGAAAAAGTTGTCAAATGCAAGCAGTGTAAAAGTTCAAAGTGGTACATCTTTCGTTCTGCAACTTGTACAACTAAACAGACTATTCCAAAAAAAATGCATGGGTACTTTTATGCTAGGAATGGTCCTCTTTCACACCCAAACATGTTGAATCACTCTAAGCTACGTTCAACCGACTTGATCCCTTAAGAGTCCAAAGTGCAAAATGATTGCAATCTTTGATAGGATATTACTCAAAAACGGTGACACTTAAAAACTCTTCATCTAAGACTATGAGATGAAGTTGGGACCTTTTATAATAACCTCTCTCATTTTTTCTATCTCAGAGGTATTTTTTTGTGGTGACGACTTTTCAATTGAGGAAAAAGTCGTCAAATGCAAACAGTGTAAAGTTGCAAAGGTGCAACTTTTGTTCTACAACTCATACGACCAAACGGACTATTCCAACATGTTCAAATGGGTACATTTATGCTCTGCATGGTCATCTTTTGCACCCAAACATTCCAAATCACTTTGAGCTACATTCAATCGACTCGATCCCTTACAATGGCATGCAAAACAAAGGAGAAGAGAAAGATTCACATGACAGTTGACAAGTCTGATTTTTCCACACCAAAAGCTTATGATTGCATGAAAGAGTTAAAACATTTGGGTGTCAAAATAGTTGAGGAAATCCTAAACCTTTTCGTTCTCAAAGGGGTTATTATCCAATTACTATGTGGATCTCATACTTACATTGAATTGATTATTTTTAATATTAGTATTTAGGTAACTTTCTTATTCCTATTATGGCTCTAATCACAAATGAGAAGGTTGCATGAATATTAAAATCTTGTATGATCATCCTCAATTCTAACAAGGGAAGACATTTTTTAATTATCCTCCTTTGCCTTACAACAATATGGTTGTTGTAAATAAGAAATTTCTCAAGATTCTAGAATTTTTTTAAGATATTTATAGCTAAACCTAATCATAGGTCAATTGAAATATGAGCCCACATGGTGGCTTATGACCTAGCTAAAGAGAATCAAGAACAATGATGTTAATAAGTTCGCACTAGAGCCTTGACCATAAGTAGAAGCTAAAACTAGCTCAATGAAGAGGTATAAATATATGTTGGTACATGAGATATTACAACCCCTATTCCTAATCCTTCACAATCATATCAAATGCTCTAGAATAGTTTTTTGCATATCACCTATAATTAAAAAATGCATTCTTTGAAGAAGCTAGGTTGGAGTGAATATAGAATAAGTAATTGGTGAAAATATGGTCAAGAAGTTGGACACATGGTGGACAAACCAAGTCACTTTTCCTTGGGTAATAAATGGGATGACATATATGAGGGGTCATTTCAATCCTACCTCTTCCTTCACTCCAAAAAAGCCTCAAATCCAAGTATGTGAAATAGCAATAATATCATTTGGTGATGAAATAGGAGTAAAAAATCAAAACCTCCAAGTTTCCAAACCAAGTAGCTAATTATATAGGTAGATTTGGTGCTAGAAAAATTCACAACATATGCATCTACTCAAAGAAAACAATGAGTATCTTGACCCCACTCTAATGAGTATTTCAAAGAAAACAAAAGAAACAATTAACTCTAGCTCTTATTGAATAGGAATCTACCTAAAATGTCCTACTGCAAAGAATGAAAGGTTCCATCTCCACAAAATTAACCATCAAATACATTGTAACCAACCAAGAAATAATAAAATCACCTAAGACAACTAAGGGAAAAAATAATGAATCCTTTGAATCTTAGTAGGTTCCAACCACAAACTAGAGCTTATTTTAGAATGCCACAAGTGGAGGTGAGGACCTAGAAGAGGAGAAGGAAAAAAATTGAGAGAAGTGATGATCCACCTATGAAAATGGGACCTGAAAAGAAGAAAATGGAATAGAAAAGCATACAAGAGCCATTAGAGGTTTGTATAGAGAAGGTACAATAGGTTACACTATAAATATCTATCTTCCCTCTCCTCGTAGCTTTATCTGTTTTAAATTCTTCCTTGGATTCCATATTGAATTAGCACATAAGTAAATGATAAATTGTTGGTGAATAATTTTTGTAAATATTGAAGTTGTTTAGCATCAACTAATAAAGTTGTTTAGCATAAATTAATAAATATTCAAGACAAACCATGAAGGATAGCAATGAGCAATGTTAGGGCTAACCAAATAATAAGTATACACATGAATAAGTGAAGCATACATGTGAATAAGTGAAGCACAAGTCATCAAATACACATAAGCCTTGAAGTATAAACATGAATACATAGTATACACATTAATACAAAGTATATGCATGAATACAAGGTATATGCATGAAAACACGTAAGTCACAAAGTATACATTGGAATACATGTAAGTCACAAAGTATACATGTAAGTTGTAAATTATACACTTGAATACACGTAACTCATATCTATTGAAGCGTGGATTTATAATGCAAATATGGACACCATAAACAAAATAAAAAATTATTAACCAAATAGCCATGTAGGCATACATCAATATATGTCGATATAAGTATAAAATATATACAAAATAGCCATATAGGCTTACAAGAATGCCATATAGGCATACAATGTCAAATAAATGCAATACAAAATATGTCCAAAAATATCATATAGGCATACAACAAAGGACACTAGAATCAAAATTCACTGCTCTCCAAGATCTCCAAACAAACTCTTTCCCTTTCCTACTCGAGTGGATGGCGATAAGTCTATCACTCATTTACTCTGAGATCGAGGGGTGCTCCTGGTTCTCCTCCTAGGGTTTAGTTCCCCATCAAGCCTTACGTATTACAATAACAAGTAAAGACATAAAAAATGATATATTTAACAAAATAATCACTTACTGTCACTAGATGATCACTCTCCTCAAGGGAAATATTTGCATACCCATGTTGTGGCATGCTAAAGTCCTATAGAAACCATCCAAAGAGAAATTAAACTACGAATCAATAATCATTTTATTTTTCACTAACTAACAACTATAACAACAAATGTAATTTGAAATTTAGTAATCTGCCTCATATCCCTGTGAGAGGCATCAAGGAGTCTATAGAAGAAGAAAGACCAAGATCCATTGCCCTATGAACATCTAGAGGTGTTTCTACTTGCAACATCTGAAAATAAAACAACAAATTATTCAATCACAAAAACTATAATAGTGATGCAGGTCATGGCTTATAATGTATGAGATAATGAGAAAGATTTTGAGTACTTATTGAACTATATATTTCTTACTAGCATGCTTACTATTTTCCCTATCCATAGATTATTTGAAAGCACATGTTTTAGGATTTTATCCATAGCTCAGCAAAGCAGTGAACCATTTGGTAAAATGCTTTGGTAGACATGTACAAAAAATGTGGTAGCATAGAGAAGGCAGTAAACTGTTTGAATAAATTCCTCAAATAAATGTGGTCTCATGGTGATGGAATTCCACAACAAACAAATTTTTCATGACATTCCATCACCATGAGACCACATTTCTTTGAGAAATATTTTCAAACAATTCATTGCCTTCTCTATGGTATTATGTTGGGATGGGGTCGATGGTATAGTGTGGTCTTGGTTATGAGATGGAGGGGGATCATGACATGAAGAGGGAGGGGTGGGGATATGAACAAGTGGAATATGAGGTGGAAGCTCCCATGGATTGGTAAATTGAGGATGAGGATGAGGACCTTGAAAAGGATTTGGAGGGGAATTTTGGCTAAAGGTTTGGTTTCTATTCTTAAGGTAGTGAGTTGTTTGAAAAAATGCCTTAAAGAAATGTGGTCTCATGGTGATGAAATGGCATTCCATCACCATGAGACCACATTTCTTCAATTATTTTTTTCAAATAACTCACTACCTTGTCTATGCTATTGCTTACTATTATGCTAAGTTGATAGATTTTTTCCAAGCATCCATAGTTTGTTGGAAAGCACCTATTTTAGGCTTTTAGACATAGCGGCAAGGAAGTGAACTATTTGATAAAATGTTTTGGTAGACATGTATGGAAAATTTAGTAGCATAGAAAAGGAAATGAGTTGTTTGAAAAAATGACTCAAAGAAATTGGGTCTCATTGTGATGGACATCACCATGAGACCACATTTCTTTGAGGCATTTTTTCAAACAACTCATTGCCTTGTCTATGCTATTGCTTACTATTATTCTTTCTTAGATTTTTTCCAAGCATCCATAGCATAGACAAGGCAGTGAATTGTTTGAAAAAATGCCTCAATTAAAATGTGGTCTCATGGAATGCCATGACAAGAAAATGCAATTGGCAACTGCTCCTAGTTATTACTTATGCTATGTGAAGTAATTGCATCACTACTTATGTTGACTTTCTAAAAAACTATATTGTAATTGAAATTTTGTCATGTATAAACATATAGTTATTAGTTATGCAATGTGAAGTAATGCTTTGAGTTTGAAAAATGTACAATTTAATGTAATCAACGATATGAATATAAACTATACAAATATATTAAGTGCAATTCATTAGTTAAACTCTTTATTCTATTATCTATGTGAAGGTTTGTACTCCACGAGGAATCTACAGATGACAATGAGGGTTTGGTTGTTGTGTGGGTTGGTTGGGTTCCTGTGGGCACGAGTTGTTGGAAGAAAGCGTTCTTTTTTTTCTTCTTCTCTTCCTGCATTTAGGGTCGGTCTTGGTGTTGTTTGGGGTGCTTTTTCTCCCTGTCTTGGCGAGGGCCTAGTGCTGAGTGGTCCCAACAGTGATGGGCTACTCGCTCTGCTAAAGGAATCTTGGTTTGTGAAGCTCTGGTGATGGAGTTTGTGTGTTTTATCGCTACCTCTGTCTTGCGGGGGAGAGTTTGTCTCTACGGGTTTCTCATGGCAGTTTCCTAGTTTTTTGAGGGAGCTTGCCGGCTCTGCAGATGGGTCTGTGGGAACTCTTTTTTTTACTTTGTTTCCATCACTGTTGGGTGGTCTCAGGTTGGTGCCTCTCGGGGTTTATGTTAATGCTTGGTTGTTTCAAGCTTTGTGGAAGTCTTCTCATTTAGTGCTTCCCCCTGTTGCGACTGGGTCCTATTCGGCTTCTTGTTGCGTTGGTTCTTGGCTTTGTCCCGACTACCAAAGTTCGAGTGTGGGCATGTTAGTGTGCTTGGAGGTGTGCTTGGAGGGTATCCTAGGTGTTGTTTTGATTCTAGCTCTTGAGGTGATGTCCTTGTTGTCTTTTGTCGTGGCAGTGGTCTCTCTGTTTCGCTTGGTTTTGTTCGTGTTAGGTGGGTTCTCCTCTCTTATCTATGTTGTTGTTGTGTGGATGGATATGGAGGTTTCCCCTCTTTTCCTTGGCACATTCTTGCCTATCTTTGGCATGCCTGGATGCTTTTTGTGCTTTTCCCTTCGCTCTACTTCAGATATGCTTTTTTGTTCCTTCTTTTTCGAAGCTCTAATGCACCTTGGTTTTTGTTATGCCTTTCCCTTATCAAGTTTCTGCGCGGTGTTGGGTAAGGGGGTTTTGGTGTACCTTAGGCTTTCAAAGGTGCTTGGTGATTTGGGTATTTTCTGGCTCTCACAACATAGTATGTTAACTATGGTGCTCTTCTGCTCGTACAGTTTTTTGCTTTCGTTGGCCCTCTATTATGGTTGTGGTGGGGATTTAGGGATTGTGTTGTTCTACTTTGCTCTATTGGTGTTGGGTCTCTTCTTCCTCTACATGTTGGAACTGTGTTTCAGGGGTTCCAAGATTGCTTTTGGTTCCCCTTCAAAGATTGGTCGCTTTTGGAAGTGGTGGAGGGGCTCTTCTCTGCCTTGAAGACCCCAGTTTCAATTTTTGGTGCCTTCAAGCATGGTTGGTTTGGAATTTTTTGTCTTAATTCTCATGGTTGTGATGATCCAAATGTTCATTATGATGGCTTGAGGAAGTTTGTCTCCTCTCTTAGCTGAGGTGCTTTCTTTTGCTTATTTCATGTACCAATAGCTTGGGCTGCCAAGGGGTGTGGTGACAACTTTTTCTACTGATGTGTTGGCTTCCTATTTTGTTCTACAGTTGAGGTCTCCTATGGAGGTGGAGACTGTTCCTTCAGAGGTGGAGCCTATAGTTGTGGTGGGAAGCTCCCTTTTCTTCTATTGGTTCCTTTTGAGGTGGAGCCAGTTTGTGCAAGAGATTGGTGGAACTAGTGGTTATGGTTCTCGCTTAACCCTCTCTTTTAGAGGGGAGATCTCTCTTATAAAGGTGGAGTTTGAGTTGGTGCTCAGTTTGAGGTGGTGCTTTGGGTTGGCTCTAGCTCTTTAGAGTGTTGTTGAGCTCTCTCAATTCTCTATTGTGGTGGAGAGTTTTGATGTGTTGGTTTTGCTCATTATAAGGGGTTGGTTTTTACAAGTGTTGTTGTTTGGGCGGTATTGCTTTTGGGATATGCTTTCTCCTATAGAGGTGGAGAGGCAAGTAGGTTGACGATGTCTCTCTACCCCATCAACGCTAAGGTTGTTTTTGGTTCAAAATTGGTTTCTCTAAGTAATAAGTTTGATGTGGGATGGTTCTATCAAAGAGTGTTGATGGGATTAGCTATTTTTTGGTGCTTTGGATTTCAGGATCCTCTTAAACTTGCTTGTATGAGTGTGAAGTACAATTTGTCTTACCCACCCTTGGGGTGGTTTCTGTTTCAAGCTATGGTTCTGTCAGCTTGGAGGGTGGCATGTTGGCCTATTTTGTTGGTTGTAAGGCTTGGTTCAAAAGTTGAAGACGACCCCACTTTGAGGGAGTTTGTGTCCCAAATTGGTGAAAATTGGGAGTTTTTGCTTTGGTCATATGTCTGCTATGAAACTATTGGTGCTTAGTTTTACTATCCCTGACTACTATTTCTTGATAGCTTTGTTATGGTTTCGTATCTATTGGACTTTGGTTGATCTCATAAACGGACTGTGTTCCATTTTGTGGATTAATATGGGGATTCAATTTTTGATTATGCTGCTAATGGTTTTGTGGTTGAAATTTTGGTTACTTGGCCTACGTGCCATTTTTGGCTTTGGTTTGGCATGTCTACTACTGTTTTCTGGTGGTGGCAGGTGTTGTTTCTCCCAGTCTATTTCTCCATTTTTTTCCTTGCTTTGTAACCACGGGATCAAATCCCTTCCCTTGCTTATCTAATAAAAAACAATTAAGAAGCATTCAACCACACTACAATTAATTGAGTGAATAAACAATGAATTTAAAGCATAAATGAAGAAATTAGTGTTGGAAGTAAATGTTCATCCATCACTATTTCAAAAGATTCTCTAGTATATTAAGTAAACAATACCTACATTAACAAAGGTGGTTACTTTGATGTCTACATATAGAGAATATATTGACCTTTTAGTATTAAATGGTGCTAACTTGGGAAACAAAATATGTGCAAATCAAGACAACCTTTAAATATTTTGTGTCTTGGTCATAAGTGTTGTCTAATTTTGAAGAGTTTTAATAATAGAGTTTTTATTTTACTAGAAGAAATGTGTCTTGAGGAAAATAAAATAAAATAGGTCTTGAGATGATGTTGACATATAGGAACTAGAAATATAGTTGATAGGAACTAGAAACATGACATAACTACTCATAGCCACTACAAGACCATTATAGTAACGCTTGATGTTCCATGGTACCTTTTGGAGAATCATGAGGCATAAAGACATGAAGAAGGAAACATCCTTATAAGGCTAAAATATACATGAGCATCTAACCTCACCATAATTTAAGAGAGTGAGGAAGAACAAAGAAAGGAAGAGAAAAAATTAGAATGATAAACTATTATTGTAATAGATGAAACCCAAGAATATGTGATGTCTACATCTATGTTTATGGTATAGAATAAATATTATATTAAGAATATATGATATGAATAGATAAGAAGATTGATCATATTGTGTGTATTAATCTGTGAAATCATTTGAAATCTTTATATTATGCATATGAAATCTACTGTACTATTCTAGTTTCCCTTTTAATACATCAACCTAGGATTAGTTTATATAACATAAATAATCTAGACCTTGGGATTATGTTTTATCATCAACAAAGATGTCACTTTACCAAGTGTTTAATAACTTAATGTTCTAGTAGATGTTTTTAATCTAGGTAGTTGAAAGTATTTCCCCCCTCCTCTCCATAGGATCCCCATAGCCTCCTTGGTCATATGAAGTATGTATTGAGGATGGTTTGATTTCCCATACAAGTGTAAAATTCCCTTGTTTCTTGATTTTTTCATGACTAGATTTTATGCCTCTTCTATCTTGTGATACTCCTCAAAATTTTTTTTCTTTCTAAATAGTTTACTAATGTTTATGTCCTCAATAATTTTATTTCTCCCATCGGTTAGAAAATATATTTGAAACCACCTCATGCTCAAGCTCCAACCCACTTAGTTGCTAGGTTAGAATAATGGTTCTTACACCATCCTTATTTTTCTTGATTTATCCATGATTTTACAACTTTTGGGGAGCTATAAAGTTTTATTTTTCATCAATGGTACCCTCCAGTAAAGTTTAGCACCAACCCTACCACTATAGATAAATAAAGTGCAATATTAGATGCATTGATTACAAAGATATCAAGGGTACATTAGTAGTTGGAGATCCTCTACGAAGAGCTATGTAAGAACCAATGTGACATGGTTGTCAAGGGAATCCTTCACAATTTTGGTCCCATACCTCATAACAGTGTTAACTAGAGTAGGGCAAGGAGTGACAATTACAAAATTAGTCCAAGGAGTTGCCCCTCATATTTTTATCATTCAAAGTTTCTAAATTTGTGTATGTTTTCATCTTCCTTTTTTTACCTTATGACACATAACATTGAAAGGAAGTATTCCATAGTTCAAATTCTTATTTCAAGTCCCTTATTCTAATTTCATACTAATTGAATTTGGAAGGGATTTCTAAAGGTTAATTTTGACATACATCAAAGTGTAGGTTGAGAAGAATTTATTTTGGTTTCATTTACCATGTAAATAAATTGTTTGATCAAAGATCAAACCTTCTCAATAATGTTAGGATATCGATACATTATTGATCCATACATTCATATCCAATTTATGGTGAATTTTTTAGGTTGAGTCAAAATAGGGATCCTAGGTTTGAAAACTTAGCTATGTGTTTGATAAAAACTATTTTATGATTTATTATTACATCTTTGGCCAATTGGAAATTAATCAAACAATAGAAATTTTTGTAAAAAAAAAAAGCCTTTATTTTCTTGATTTTCTTGCATCTCTAGTTAGGAGGGTGGATGATTGGAACATAATCCATAAAATATCCTAAAATCGTGATTCTTTAGTATATGCTCTATTCCCCTATCATTATGACATCATTAATAACCAACTTTAGGGATTGGTATTCTAACTTCCTTATAGTCCCCTAACCCAAAACTAGCCCCTAACATCTTCCTTATTTTTCTTGTAGGTAGTAGGTCACTTTACGAATAGTTTTGGAATCTCTCTCCTCTATCTCACTACTGAGACAAACATTTTGATATGGTGAGGAGATTTAGGGAGATCTTTTTAGGTGAAAGACTTCACATTGTTGCTCCTCAATCCTAACTTCTTTTAATTTGTGACCATCAAGACCTTATTCTTTGTGTTATCTTCAAACTCTATTGTTTTCTTGTTATTGATATCCATCACACTTCTTTCACTATATATCTTGTTATTTATGACATGTTTGGATAAAATAAATAATTATTAAACTTTAATTTAATGCTACTATAATACAAATTAATATAGCTATCTTAAATACATATATCTGAAAAATTGCACAAGCATATCAAATTTATTTTATTAAAAGTTATTTACTATCTTGTAGTACTTATCCATTCAAAGTTTATATGACAAGAATATTATCACACAATTTTTCAAAACAAAAATCAAAGAAGATAATCGCCATCTATTTGTCACTATGAGAAGCACACAATTATTTTTCTAGTAGACACCTAGAAAGAAAACCTTACAAGAAAATTGTCTATGCACTATGACACATAATTACAATACGGACTTCAATTATCAATTCAAAAAATGTATGATGTACATAAATTAACATCTAAATTGATCTAACCCACTAATTGATTTGTCATTTTAGATTTAAATATAATAATATTCTTCTCACCTTTTACTTTTTATTTAACTTTGAAACATATATTTTCATATTTAAAAAAATAATAGAAGCCAAAAGCGGGAAAAGCCCTAAAGAATATTCTACAAAAGACACCAAAAGCATCTACCTCACATAAATTAGAAGAAACCCTAAAGAAAACTCTTGAAAAATGAGGGTAGGAAGCCGAGGGGAAATTTGTCCGAACTTGGTCCTTGATAAATGAAGGAAAGCTACTACTATAGAATAACCTTTTTCTTCGCTCTTACACTACTGCAATATAAAGTAACCTTCATCTTTCTCCTCTCTTATGCAACTGCATTACAAAAGGGAGGATAGGATCGTCATCGCAACATGACGGATAAGTTTCGAAGCCTAGAAAATTGTTTTATGAGAAGCAGTAAGCATTAAATTGTATACAATGGCTGAGCCTGAAACCCAACACAGCCTGACGTCTCTGCCCTGCACCGAGGAAAGAGATTTCTTGATCAGAAACAATGGAGAACAGGTGCGATTTATTATTAGTATTGATCGTTTTGCACACTGTTTCCATGTGCTACTTCACTCCTTTTCTTCTGATTCAAAGCTTCCTAGTTCTATTTTTCTTCTTCTATGTTCTGTGAATTTAGAAAATCGTACCTTTCTCCTGTGTACATGTGGATAGATAGGATTATGTCCATTTGGATTGAATTTGTGAGCGGGTACACAAAACTATATTCTTATGGGTGTTTTCTTTAAGACAAGGCAGTGAACTGTTTGAAAAAATGCCTCAAAGAAATGTGGTCTCATGGTGATGGAATGTCATGACAAACAAAACTTTTAGCCATAACAGCAAGGCAGTGAACTGTTTGATGAAATGTTTTAGTAGACATGTATGAAAAATGTGGTAGCATAGACAAATAATGAACTGTTTGAAAAAATGCTTCAAAAAATGTGGTCTCGTGGAATGTCATGACAAGCAAATACAATTAGCAATTGTTCTTACTTATTAGTTATGCAATTTGAAGTAATTGTATAACTGTTTAGGCTGAATGTATTAATTTTGCTTCTGGATTCGATTGTGTGCAAGTTTTTTTCATCACCGTTTTATCAGCTGCTTAAGTTGACTTTGTTAAAACTATATTGTAAATGAAATTTTGTCATCTATCAGCATCTAGTTATTAATTATGCAATGTGAAGTAATGCTTTGAATTTGAAAGATGTACAATGCAATGTAATCAGCAATATGAATATAAACTACAAAAATCAATTTTTTAGAATTCATTAGTTAAACTCTTTATTTTATTTGCTTTTTATATCTCTATGCTATGAAAATGCCTTTCAATTTAAAAAAAGTAGTTTTTATGTCTTGTTCTACAATTTTTTTACATTTTTTTTAAATCTGATTTTTTCTCGATTTTTTCAAAAAATATTATACTTTCGGTTTGTCGATTTTTTCTCCAAAAGATTTTTGCTGCTATGACGTGGACTATAAAAAGACCTTTCTTTTCCTTATTTTCCGAACAACTATCCTTAAATTAGACTAGAATAACCCATAGCTTATTAAGTTCAAGCCGAGTCACCCTGATCATCTAACCACCCATGTTATTTCCCTCACATGCAGGGTTATCTATAACCTCAATATATTGTACTAAACGAAGGGTACATACCACAGACAACATTATAATATTATTGATACAACTGTCTTTAACATTTTCCTTCCAACTTTTTGAGTCTCCTTCCAAACTCTGTTTTTCCCTTTCAATGTTTAAGTCTCCTTCAAGACTCCACTTACTTGAAACATTGGAGGAGAAAAAAGTTTTAACAAGGTTGTATCCAGATGCATTCTTGAAATGTTATACCTGTGGAAATCTCAAGTCATTAACTTTTATATCTATTTTAAGATGCTACAATTGTCATATTTGTGATTAACCAGCGTCACCTCCATCAACAATAGATTAGCAAAAGAACCAATTCATTTAATGGTGTAGTTGTTGGATTAAGGGTGTTGCAATGTCCATTTGGAGCTGTAGCTTTTAACTAACCCTTTTACTTGTACAATGGGTGCAAGCCACCGATGTGTGTGCTAGTAACTTAATAGAGCCATAAATGAGATGATCATTCTTAACCTTAATTCTGCTGCAGGCGCCAGTTTCTGAGCTCAAAGGCAAGACGGTTGGTTTATATTTTTCTGCTCACTGGTGCCCACCTTCCCGAGTATTCACACCAAAGCTTATTCAAGTATACAATAAGCTCAAGCAAAATGGAGAAGCCTTTGAGATTGCTTTCCTCTCTAGTGACAGAGACCAAGAAGCCTTTAAAGAGTACCATGGAGGCATGCCATGGTTAGCTCTTCCATTTGGAGACAAAGTGGAGACGGATGTAAGACGCTACTTCTGCATTAAACTAAGTCCGTCTTTGGTCATAGTTGGTCCTGATGGAAAAACTGTGACAACAGATGCCAGAAACATTATTTCCGTCCATGGGGCCAAGGCTTATCCCTTTACTGATGCGCGCCTCAAAGAGCTGGAGAAAGAAAAAGAAGAAGCAGCAGAGAAATATCCAAATGAAATAAAACACGACCTGCATGAACATTCTCTGAATTTGACTCCGAGGATGGCCTATATCTGTGATGGGTGTCAGAAAAAAGGGGGTGGTCGGTCTTTCTACTGCAAAGAATGTGATTTTGATCTTCATCCAGATTGTGCTCTGAAGGATAACCACTCTGATAAAGATGAGAAACAACAGACACAAGGCGAGGGTTCTGAAAATGAGGACAAGCCAGCAGAAGTGATCAGTGAAGGAGATGGTTGTCGAATTGTTTAAGCATGCAAGAAAGTGAGGCCTTCAGAGGGATTTTTCATAGGCTTCCCAATATAGTATATGGAGGGTCATATACTATATAGGCAGTTTGAACATACCCTCAATCACTTTCTCTCTCTCTAAATTCTTGCGCACAAGCTTTTATGGCCTAAAGCTTGTTTAGTATTTGTATGATATTGACGTATCATGTAGAACAGGGTCTTTAGGTACTAAATATATTTCAACTGGTTTTGGATGTTTATTCTCTGGTTCCCATGTCTAATCTTTGCAGTTCTTTGCAATTTTAAGCATTATTTGTAGGTTCAACATGCAAATACTTTACATCTTGGGAATTCCGGTAAGAATATGAACCCAAACAGATCTATAAATATCGCATTTGGTTTAGTGTAGTTTATGACAATAATGGTTTCAGAAAAAATAAAATTGAATGATATTGTTATCAGGATTTAATCGTGTAGTTTTTTGAGTCAAATTCATTGACCTATGTTTCATGAATAGTGGTTCATAAGAATCCATCTCTCATGATAATGAATGGTCCACTTGACACTCATTGCATTTAGGTGATACTCACTGATGCTTTTTCTTTTGATTGATTATTGATGCATTACTTAAATGAGGCAACTTGAATACATTTGTTATAGCTTCAATTCTGACTTAGTTTATTTTTCAGATCAGTAGTGGGTAATTGAGGCGGTTGTAGTCAATTATCTGAAGTTATTTGGCAGGTTATTTGGCAGGTAAGAAGTTATGGCAATCCCCTCTAGAAGTTCCCAAGTAAAAAAAATGGAAAATTATGGCAAGCCCCTCTGGAAGTTGTCCAACCATTTCTATTATATAAGTTTCTGAATGATATATCAAACCATTTCTGTAAATTTGTTATAGACATAGGGGCCCTTTCTCAAATGAAGGGGCTATCTAACATGTTACATTTATAGTCTCCCGCCTTGAACCCCACAAGATCTATAGCATGCTATATTTACAGTCTGCCACATAGAGCCCCATAAGATTCATAGCAAGTTATATTTACTGTCTCCTGCATAGAATCCCATAAGATCCTGAACACCATGGTACTTTCCTCCCACATCAATTTTTAAATGCAAACAATGATTACCATTCATTGTTACTATCCGTTACATATGCTGAGCAAAATGCTTTTTGTTGTCCCTTACCTTGGTATGCAATGTCCCTGCAGTGTGCAGATATTTGAGAATGAGAATATGCCTTAGCGAGATGTAAATCCAACCTAAAGATGCTTGTGCTGCTTGTTCAACTGTTTAAGTGGTATAGACTGAAGAAGCTACTTCTGTTGTGATATGTAAACTACAAGGTTGCTTGTGCTGTTACCACGCTACAATGCTACTTGTTTTGTGATATGCAAAACTTGCAGTTTTATTCATTTAGATGATGTGAGGTATGCAAATTGTAGAGATGCACAGAGCATATTTTTAGCATTGTTCATTGGGAATGTGGAACCTGCACATTGCAAGATTTGTGGAGTTGTAAAACATTTATAAATATCACAAAAATTATTTGGATTTTCCTCGTGCTCATACCATTCAAATAAAAAAATTTAAATGTTAGATAATTCTCATACAACTATAAATATTTTATGGAATTAACTTTCTTCTTCGTTTTTCCATAAATGAAGAAATTTATAACTAATTTTTTATCAAATATTTAGAAAAAATGCACAAACAAAGATGGAAGTTGGAGTTCCATATTAAATGAAACAACAAACATCAATGGAAGTTGCAATCCAAGCAAATTAATGATTGATGAAGTTGTATGTCACATCCCCACAAACCTTATACTTCCTTTTGTGTTAAATGCTTAAGGTCTTAATGTAATTTGGATTCAGGCGGAAACCCTAACTTTGAAATTGTTATCGTGTTTGACATTTTGAATATCGTATGGACTTAATGATTACAACTATAGACTTAATATTTTCATTATTAATTATTACCATCATTGAATAATTAAACATTATGAAGTAAATGGTTAGTTTTAACTACGATATGGTTGCATCTATACATGTATACATGTAACAAAGTACTAACTTTTTGTCGTGAGGTGTGAATGAGAATTGGAATGGCTTTGCAAGTGCCAACAATGTAACAAAAACATACTTACAATTTGAGACACCCTTTAACCTTTCCTTTTATTTAGGAGGTCGAGTTGTCTTAGATAAACTATTCAATTATGATTTTTCCCATTATTTGCAAGTAACATCTTTGGTTTGTAGTTTGTCACTTCACTCTAGACGAATGGTTAATTAAACCTCTCACCTTCCTAAAAATGTTTTACAAGAGCCATCAATAGTAGGTCGACAAATTCACAAGCTCTATTGACTAAGTGTCAATTTAAAATTTTCTAACGTTGAACACCTTTCTCTTATCAATTTTAAGGTGTCAAAATAAGGGGGTTACTGACCAACTTGACTTATTAACATTCCTAAATGTTAGTATTAGAATCAACATTATAAATAAACTAAAAGTGAAGAAAATAAAAATGAAAGAAAAATATAAAATATAATAATGATAATATAAGAAAGAAATAAAATTGTAAAATGAGATGGGTTGTGGCATTTACACCAGCGACACAATAAAGGAGACGACCTGAATTCAGTGGGCATGTCTTTGGTATACAAAGGAAAGGGCACAGATATGTTGCAGAGTTTGTAGGGCATGGCATCCCACCTTTGGTCGTCCAAATTTGTAGGTTAGATACCCAATACAGTGCACAGGGTGAAAATGGGAGCAACAACCTCCATAAATTTGCATTTTTGGGCTCTAATTTGAAGAAGCAAAATACAAAGGAAGGATGTGGAAAGATCAGGATTGTGGCATGTGAGGAAGGTGTTTTGGAGATTGTGCATGGTGTTTGACATGATCTAGGGGAGAGGACCCAAGCATGTTTCAATAGTTGTTATAACATTTGTTGATTTAATGCCCAATATTTTTAACAATATTGGACCAATAGTTGTGACTTTAAAGTTAGTGTCGATGATGACTACCCATAATTGAATGAAATGTATTCCTTCGATCTAAAAAGCAACAAATCATGTGATGCCACATCAGTGCACCCATAAAACATGACTTAGTGCACAACTATCAGTCTCACTTTTTTTGGGCCTTTTTGGACACTTTGACAAAAAGATGTTGATGTGGCATCATATTTGATGATGTGGCCCTGAAACCCTAGTTATAAGCAGGGGACTTGCCAAGTAAGTTGTAAAAAAATTGGGAGTGATTTGAAATTTCTACATAGGATTTTGAGAAGCACAAAGTTAGGGTGCTCAACTATCGTGTCCTCTCCCCTATAGATGTATCATGTCCTCATAACTAGATATTGGCGAGTAGGAAAAGGGCATATGTAAGCTAGGGCACAACCATTGAGAGCAATTACAAGTAGATTCTGACCTAAATGGCTAGGCATGGGTTGTAGGTTCTAGTTTCTTGTCTATTTTCCAATCCAATGTCAATCAACTCAAATAAACTCCTTTCGATTGCAAACTTTGCATGTAAAATATTTGGTATAAGCTGTGGAGTTGACTCCCAATCGAGAGAACTCTTTCATAGCAACTCAAATTTTTTTTTAGAAAATATCCTTACCTACATATATCTATTGTGTTATTTTTATTTTTTATATTGAACAAAGCAATATTATAGAGAATAAGAAGCTATCAAAAGGTAGCTAAATGAGATCAAAACAAAACTATCAAACTAACAAAATTACAAATCAACCAATAAAGGAATAAGAGAAGGATGCATTGAGTCATTTTATAAATTGAACAACTTTACTTTGACTAAACTTATTATTTGACTAAAATTGTAACTTTTTTTCTTTTTAATTCGGTGAGGTTGATCCATGACCTTAATATTCTTCTTGCATAAGATTGGGAGTTGCAAAAACAAAAAATCCACTTGAAGAAGGAAAATGTTAGAGTAAAGCTTTAGAGTACCAGTTATCTTGTGATATTTTTTAGAAAACATAGAAAAACACCTAGTTTTCCATATATTATTTAAAATAACTTGCCTAATAGAATCAACAATCATATTTGTTATGCATACCAAATCCAAAAATAGCTTCTTTCCAATTTAACTCATGATTAAAAATTGTAGGAATTTAAAAAAAAATGAATATCCGTTGCTTCTTTACAAATATGCAATCCCAAAATATATGTTTCATATTCTCCACACATAAGTAAAAAAAGGAAATTAACTTGTTGGACTATCATACATCTCAACCTATCCTCAACAAGTAGCTTAAAATGTAGAATTTTCCAAGCCAACACTTGAGTATCAAAATCAGTTTTTGATTTCCATATTTGAGCACTCATTTTCATCAAAAAATTGGAACTAAGTTTGCATCTCTACTTATGATTAGGATGAGGAGTAATAAACCAACAAGGAAGGGTTTGAAAATATATCTTCTTCAAAAGAGAATAATTGAAAGGGCTATAGGACAATCATCTTCAATATTTGAAAAAAATGCATTCCTTGGGAGTACAAAGTTTCATAGTAAGATTAAAAGGAACTAAAGACCACAAATATCAAAAAAAGCTTATATTTATCACTCAACCCATAATTTTCTTTGATTTGTTGCCAAGAAGCCCAATCAAACATATTAAAATCCCATAAATATTTGAATTGGTGAACTTTTTTAAACAAAAAAAAAAACATATATTGAAAAGTTGATAGTTAATCTTGATTATGATAATTAATAAGTTTATTCCACCAAATTGAAGCTAAGGAAAACTTGAAACCATGTTGCAAGGGAGAATTATTCCACTTTAAAAATTTGCAAACTTTTTACCAAACTTTCCAAATAGACTATAGAGGAAAGGAAGCTATAATTTTAAAGGAGGGAGACATCAACATTTTTTCTAACCACTTAATAGATTTTTTCCAAAATCTATGTGAGATTGCCAATGTGAATTTCTAGTTGGCCTTAGATTTTGGACAACCATGTAACCATGATAGTTGATGTTGCACAAATAAGACTGCAAGGATTTGGCATAGCCTATGATATAGGCCACACAAATGATAATTAATAGTGGTGTTAAACAAAGGCTAACTACATATAATAATTAAATTTTATTGTGATGTGAACCTCATGTAATATGAGGTTAACTAAGGACCCTTAAAGCTATCCCTATTTTAAGGTTGAGGAATACGTCTTGTTAGAATTTTGTTGACTTTAGTACATGGGTGTTTTCTGCCATGTGTACTTTATTCCAAAATAAAATAAGTGGATGGTGTTACATTTTTTTCTTTAAGTCACCCAAACCATTAAAATAGGGAAATTTTTTACATCTAGCAATATAATATGCAATCTCAACCTAATAAAAGGAATGAGATAAGCTTAGTTGGTTGGTCAAAATACTAAATGATGGAATTTCACTAAATCATTGCTTCCACCAATGACTATGGCTCACCTCTCACTAGCCTACTAATGTACTTGTACTAGGAGGGATATAATATCTTTAGTCATTGAAATTATGTCACTACCACCACCTCTAGTCGATTATGTATATACTTATGATGACTAAACATGGTGAACAAAATTGTCAACCTAAAAATATAAGGGTTGGATAATTCCAATTCATGCCAGTCTGTGTCTAGAAGGCTCTATAATACTCTACCTCTAATTTCCTTAATCAACTCTCCATTCACTTTAGATTCTTACTAGGTTGAGTAAAATGCAACTAGATTCCAATAAATTATGGGCTATAGATAACCCAAGTTTGAACCTCTAGGATATTGAAGAAGTGACACACAATCATTTGATTGTGCCAATGATCGATGTTTGGGGCTACTACTATAACTTAGGGACTAGCTGACATACACCTATATCACAAAGGTGAAATATTGCCAAGGGCTGCCCTAGATGTGGTATTAGAGTGGTTGAGGTTGTTGTTATACCTACCATACAAGTAATGGAATTCAAAACTAACCATTGTATCATGATGGTTAGCAGGTTAACACCTATAACACAAAGGTGATCAATATGAGGTGTTACCCATATTGTGAAGGGGATAGTTAACAATATCACCAAGGCAATGAGGTGGTATATGTCTAGATCTACTTCCTACATGAATAGACTTGCCATTATTGGTCTAGGGGTGATTGAAGTTAGAATCCACCAATTTGAAAAATTTCACTACTTGTATAAATCTCTCTCATGCCTGTATGACCATTTTGGATTGAATTTGGATCCTTGATTTAGTATGAGATGATTCGTCTTCTTAGTTGTCCAATGACATGCTTGACCCCATTGGGATGAGGGTGGATCCTCAATGTAGTATGGAATACATTGAAGTCCTCTTCATAGTCTTTCCCTTGAAAAAAATAATCTTCACGCCTCACCTAAGTACAAGATCTTGACTTCATTATAAGATTGTTTTCTATGATAGATTGCTAGGTCTAGTTGTTTGGCTCGTGCATGGGGTAGTGATTAACTTGGTTGTTTTTTTACACCCTTGAGGCTAGTAATTAGGAATCGAGTCATCCAAGATTATATTCATGAATAGCCAAACTCTTATTATCTACCAAGTACTCATAAATTATAATCATTGCACTCTACTTTCCTATGGTACATTGTGGTATAAACTAAGAAATTAAATATTCATGTTGCTGATTGAAAGCATTTTTTGTATTTACTTGCTAGTTTTATCTTAAAAAAAATGCTCCATGTTTGGTTGTTACATTGTAAAGAAATGTTAATGGTGGTTTCATATTGAACAAAATATAACAATAATAAAATTGAAAATGATGTGTGTTGGACATTATGTGTTTTCTCCATATCATTAACATTATAACAGTAGAACTATCAATGGCATGCATAATTTAGCATGATACTAGCATTATAATGGACATAATAATAAAAGGTAAAAGGTAAAAACCTTTTGGATTGCACTCATGCATAATAACAATTTGGTGTATGCAATTCCCTTATAAAAATATTTCAAGAATTTTTATTTTTGTCTTTTCCCTTGTATTATTTCAATGTGTACAATTCTAACCTACTATGTTTGAACATGTATCCAATATGGATTGCACATGTTTTCACCATCAAGATAGTGCGATGCTCTATATTTTTATAATACAACAATAATCTACACAATATTTACTCACTTGTATTAAAATTCCATTGGAATATGGTAATGTTTGGATTGCAATTTATTGAACCTCTTATTTTTAATGTTAGGTTCACAAAAATGCATGTATGTAGGTTAATGATTGAATTCACACCTTACATAACACTATGCTTCCGCATTGTGTTACACTACAAAATTTGTGGTTCTTGTATTTTTACATAACATTGTATAACATACACAAAATCCATGCATACTACAAGACAAGCTCTTTTTGAGAGTGGATTCCATGCCTACATGTCTACACAAACAAATGGTAGTTCACCTCCTACGTCAAACAACTATTAAGGGAATTGAAATAGTTGTACATGAACAAGTTCCTATAGCTTTTTTATCTTGTGATGATTACAGTAAATTTTAATTTACCTCTTCTCAATTGGAGAAAGGAGCCCTAAAATAAATATCAATGACACAATCATTCTAAGGTTTTAGCTCATACTAATAACACAATATTATATTTCTAGGTCCTCCATTGTATTCATCTCCTTAGTTGGATTAGTGTCTAGACATTCCATTTGAGTGAGATTCTTGGTAGATATATAAAATTTTATTATATGTAAATGTTCTAAATTGTGCACAATTCTTCTTAAGATTCAACCCAAATAAATAAGAAAACCTTGAATCCTAACTTCAATTGGATGGTTATGCAAGATATCATGTTGAAGATGAATATATGGCATCTAGTTAAGTTATTTTTCTTCTTGTTTGTTCTTCCACTTCTACTATATATCTCAACACAATTAATATATTTATTTAGCTAGTCATATTTTAGGTAGTTTATGGATAGTCCTTTGTGTGAATCCCAATCTCATCACAATTCATAGCATGTTCCCCAATTTATTAATATCTAATGTTTTTTCTATATCACCTGCTAGTTTCCACACCAATTCAAGGAAGTGATATCCTAGAGTTTCTCTATGCCACATTGCTTGTTCCCACACAAATTTAGGGAGTTGATATCCAATTTTTTCTTTATGCCACTTTGTTTGTTCCTACACCAATTTATATTAAAGAAATTTTTTTATTCCACATCATTATGTCAATTGGTTCACACATTAATTCAAAGAATTGGTGTTATATCATAGTCATGTTTATTTTTTGCTTCTTGTTGGGATCCAACTAATACTCCCCATGTCACTCCATTGCAATTATGGAATCAACAAGAAATATATTGGGCAATCCCCAAGTTGAAGCAACATTTTAGAATTCCTAAACAAGAATCAATACTTTATTGAAGTGGTTTAACCTCTTGAAAGAAAGATTCTATGATGAAATGGTATGTCAAAGGAGAAAGCCCTTAACCTTTCCATGGAGAATATTTTAGACCTCATGATGCAAAGTACTCATCTTGTTGATCTTACCCTTTATGGTGTAATTCAAACTATAGTGTCGAAAGTTGTCACCCATGACAATTTAACACTATGTTTTGCTCCCCCTTAAGTGCATGGACCTAATTGTACATCTAATTTCCAAAATTATGCATTGTGTGGCCCCGTTTAACATTTATCGACAAATTGCATGTAGAAAACCAAAGAATTCATTTAATACTTTTCTTCTGACACCTTAAACTCTAGAAAATAGGGTTGAGACCTAGTCGCCTAGGGTGACTTAGTCCCCCTATTTTACCTCCAAACTTTAATATGTCAGAGTTGGCATTTTATTATTTGAATCTCAAATGTCCAATGTCGGCTATTGGGATTTAATTTTTGGGAAATTATAATAATTGCATATAAATACCTAGTCATTTTATCATTTGAAAACTAATTGGAAAATATTAGAGATCAAGAGCATTATCAAGCAAGTCAGGAGTAGTCAAGAGTAGATTTATTGCAACAATTCAATATCAAAGCATCATGTCAAAGTGTATGTGATTTTGTTCATATTTATGTTATCATATTGTTTATAAGATCTAACCCTTGTAGGTCTTCAATCAAATCAAGTCAACAACAATCAAGCCTTGAGAAGATCTTATATGGTTTTAGTCCTTCAAGGAAGCCATTCTTGGGTGGTGAGTTGTAGTCCATTGTTGATTCATCATTCCTTTATCATTTAGCCTCTACCCCTAAAATGGATAAGCTCTCTTTCATTGGCATTGCCATTGTGGAGGTGGAAACACCAACATGGGGTTTGATCGAAACAAACCCCTATATGACACAACCCTTCCTCTCTCTTTGAATGTGCAAATTTCAAATCTGAAAAAGATTGGGAGAAATTTGAAGGTCAATTATTCATTGTTGCATTCAAACCCTATAGCTTGAAAAATTATAGAAACTCAGTTATCTCTACACCCAACGAAGATTTGATAATGGGACACCCAAAAAAGGAAGGCTCAGATCAATCATTAGAGGATTGTGAAATCAAATCCAGAATTCATCTACTAGGACATAGTCACCTATGGTGACTTGGTCCTTATGAATCAACTCCAAATTCATATCATAGGTGCATAGTACTCTACTTAGTTTGTTTCTGAAGTCTGAATTTATCTGCGACATTCCAAATCTATTGTTTTTGCATTATAAGTTATTTGCATCATTAACATAGTTAAATAATTGTATTTCATTCCAAGATTTATTCTAGATTTGGTCAAGGGCAGATTGACTCACCTTTTAGGTTGTTAATCAGTCTTATACCTTGTCCATTTGTTTTAGTTCTTCTTGAGGGACATTAGCAACCATTGTGTCAACATTATTCACATTGGTTGTGGGTATGGTGGTCATGGGAAATGAGGTATCAAAGTTATGGTCCATAGTGGGTTGACTAGTATCAATACTGTGAGTGAAAGAGTTGTAAAACTCAAGATCCACGATGAGTGTAGTAGCGCAAGATGGCATGAATCTTGAACTACATCTCACTACAGTATTGGTAATAGGACACCAAGTTATGGAGCTCATACAAGTTTCACCAAATCTAAGTGCACCTAAAATGGAGAATAGGCACTAGATAAATGGAATCAAACACCCTAGAATATGAAGTGCAATGCAAGTATGTAAAAAAAGTGAAATTTTCAGATTTAAAACAAGATAAATTATTAATTATGCTATACAAAAGCCTAAAATGATGTCTTTTAATGCCAATTTTGATTTTCAAACAATGCACTCAATTTGACCACTTGGACTTAATGCAAATAGTAACAGATTTTTATGAATTTTGAAATTGAAACCCAGATTTAACAACGGATCAGAATGAAGCAAGCAAAGACAAATCACTACCCAAATTTTTGAAATAACACCTGGACAAGGACAAATTTTCCCTATGGTGAATGGATCTTAGCACATGGGTTGCAAAAATTTAAATTTGAGTATGAGGTTCAATGCTAGGGTTTCTTGTTTCAGACTACAAATTGTGGTTTCATTGACTGATTTTTCTAGATTTTGATGTCTAAATGCAAGTGAAATGAGTGACAAATGATGGACAATATGAAACTTTCTGAAATGCAATTTTGATCCTATTTTTGAATTTGAATGATGAAAAGTACACAAATATGCAAGTACCATGCAAAATCAATGTAATATGCAAGCAATTTTTTTAATTTTTGAGATTTTAAAGGATGCAAAATGTAAACCTAAAACCCTAAATGAGATGAAAACTAATGCAACTTTAACAACCCTAAATGAGATGCAAACTAATGCAAATCCTAGATCTAGGGTTTGAATGGACTCCAAATTTAGAAATTTTGATGTACAATATCGGGTTCACCAAAATGAAACATAGGGAAATAGGTGAACCAATTATGATGGGGGTATGATGCACCTATCTTCCTTATTTCATTAGGAAAAAGAGATCCCTTAGGGTGAGATTTACTTTCAACCCTTAGGTGAGTCAACCTTGATGGAGATCTTGTTGTTTTCCTTATGACTTAGGATGGGGTAAATCAACCTGAAGTGCGCTTTTGGGAGATGAATGAAAAATACAAAATGAATGCAATTATGCAATGTAACACATGAAACCTCTAAATTAATCCTTTCCCCAAATAATCTAGAAAGTTTCAACAGATCTGAGAAGAATGTGGTTTTATGCACCTGTCATAAAAAGTTCGTGTTGAGTGTCCTCCTATGACTCACTCGCCCAAGGGAGAATGGGTCTTGCTACAGGGGTTGAACATCTGCTTTTACAGTCCTTTGGTCCTTAGTCTGCATTCCTGATTCCTCTGGGTTTCACAGTCAAAATTTCATAATTAAATTCTAAAAGTGAGTTTTTGTGGTTTGACGACAATGTTGACAACTTTGACAACTTTTGCAATTTTGCACTTTTGATAGATATTCAATCCTTCTTCAACCTAAGATCTGTAAAACACACAAGAGGGAAAAATTGTTTGTTTTTGGTGTGTAACACCCCGCCATGCAACCCTAGAGGAAGTTGTAAACAACTACTTAAACAAACTAATTTTTTTTTGTTTAAGTACAATTAATTAGCATGCAAATTCACTACTCATTGCAATCATCCCCTAAGGTTATGAGACTGAGATTACTTATCAACCCACAATAGTATAAATGAATCCATAATATTTATCTACTTAAGATAATTAGAATGCATACATTCACACAAGATAAATTACATCCACCATAATAGTTACAATATGATGTTAAATAACAATTATTTAATAAAGAGATTACATCACTCATTCCCAGAATGAGGCAAGTCCAATAAACAAATTACATCTTCCCACCTCAATAACAAATGAGGGGTAATAAATCTCAAGAACAATTGAAAAGAAATAAAGCCAGAACTGATACTGAATCCAACGAGCTCTCCAACTGGAAGTCTCGTCCAAAAGAACATAAAGAAAGAACCCAACAGATTTAGGTGCACGCCACCCAACCAAGTGGAACCCAAAGGCCCACCCCCCGTGCTAGGAGATAGTAACAAGGAATCCTAGTCAAGACTGTCACCTCAAGACACAGGCTAAATTATAACTGAATCAAACTTACACAACCATTCACATGGACCACACAAGTACAACTCAAATACCATGCAAGAACAACTCTGCATGGTCACATTGCTTCCAGATATAAAGCAGATCAAGTATGTTAAGAGAACCATACACATAATAATTGAATACCAACTATGGTCACACAAGGTATGTTAAGGAAACCATACCCATAAAAACAAATACCGATTGTTGTCCTAGATAGAGTGTCATCACACAGTTCGTCATGGGTTGTCCTCTGGGACTCTTCCTAGGCTCCGGCCCCCAATATGGGTTATCCTGGTGGCCTCTACTGAATCCCGACCCCCATACTCACTTATGCGGAATCAAATACCTCTCGTATAGACAAGATAGATGACCTTGCCATTTTGGGCCTTCCGACTCATCCCAAGTCTAAACGAGGACTTGTGTCTATGAGTGAGGCATAGTTATCTTGATTAGTGAGAAGTAACACCTAATCTTCTAAGTTTTGTTTTAGTTATCACTTGATTAAACCACCTCCAAAGGTTATCCAGTTTACCTCTTCTGGGCTTTGGCCCCTACGGAAGCCACTCTTCTACTTGACAACACACATACCATCCAAACACCAAGGGTACAAAGTGCAACAACCAAGATAACACGACCACTCCTTTTTCAAGAGGCGACATAAAATAAAACCATCTCCAAACACTGGAGGTAACAACAATAACAAAACCACTCCTTACAAGGAGGCACAAATTACAAAATCCACTCCTCACACAGGAGGTACAAAACATCCCCGTTCGTGGAAACCGGGTAATAACCAGATAACTTCTCATGCACTATCCAAAGAAATAACCGATGGTCGTCATTACAAAATGACAACCCCCAACTTCTAGGGTCCTCTGGAAGACTTACAGATTAAAGACACTTAACCTATTTCCCCAAATATGAACACAGAGGAAAATATTCGCATGAAGCAATTGCGAGGAAATAACTAAATTTGGATATATTAAATCCATTTCCCTTAATAACATGCAATAAATTATTGCTCAATAAACTGATTCAATAACGTCTTTTCAGATAAGGGAGAAATCAACAATATTTATTTAAATTTCCCTACTTGCATTTAAATAATGAAAATTAACCAGTTTATCATATAAAACAAATACGTTGCTTTAAAATAAATATTGTTTCTTCGGTTTAAAAATAGCCATTTGAAATTCAAAACTAAATCTCCTTTGAAATAATGTTTTTTTTTTTGTTTAAAAAAAAAAACAATGATATAGTTAAAGTCATCATATTTTAATCTGTTCAATTTGATTTAAATCCTGCCATAGGAAAAACATAATTTATATACATGTATATATATTTATATATATATACATACCCATTTAATTATATGAGGTGAAATTGTACAACATTAAATATTAATATTTTAAAATTATATAATATAATAACAAAATAATACTACAACATATTTTATTATTATAGAATATAATAATAAAATTAAATATTATTCTAAACCTATTTTTATTATTATTATAAAATATAATAATAAAATATCTAAAAAGAATCATATTTTATTATTATAAAATATAATAATAATAAAATAATTCAAAATACAACTTTTTATTTTATTTAAAAAATTTTGCTTTTTAAAAAAAGAAACCACCGCTGAAATTTTCTTGGGCCACATGCAACCCTAAGTCGGCCGCGTGTTTGTTGTGGTCTTGGGGCGACGGTGAGTTGGGCGCGCACAGTCGGCCTTGGCACTGTTGGCGGCGGTGGTTGTGTGCACAACCACCGCTATTGCTGGTGGTGTTGTGCAATGCACAATTGCCCACCAACAATGGTGGCGGCTAATACACAGCGGCCGCGGGGTCTATGGGGGTCGCGTCGGGCGCGACTCCCCCCACAGCGCCTCCCATGGGGGGGGCGGTGGGGTGAGCCCCCAACGGCTCCCCCAACCTTGCTTTTATTTCCACATAATTTCCACAATAGATCATTTACAGCCAAGAACACCAACAATTTTATTTTAAATGAAATTTCATTTCCAAAAACAAATTCCAAATTTTGAGAGCAAGATTTAAAAAAAGGTTGTCTTCCAATTTTGGAATAAGAATTAAACTGGGTTTGTTTTGCCATTTAAACGAAGATTAAAATGCTTTCCAATATGATTTTCATCAACACATGTACAAATAAAATTTCAAAACAACTAATTTAAAAGATATGAACCTAGTATTTTGAGTTTGTGAGGAGATCCAGACGGTGCACAGATTCCAACCTTGCTTCCAACTTCAGCTCCACAAATTTTCACAACTTAAATCCAAAACCCATAAAATTGAAAAATCCTTCCTCTTTCCAATTCAAATTAAATCATTTATTAATTAAATTAAATTAATAATAAAATAAATTACATTTCAACATAAACCAGATAAAGTTAATCGACAATTAAACTACCAAAGCATGTATTTTAACCTTTTTCAAACTTGCAATTTTAAACTGAAATCAAGGTCAGATGAACAACATTAAAGCAACTTAACCCGACTGACACCTGACGACACACTATGACTAGGGTGACGACTTGGCACAAAAAACCTAGCTACTATCTCCCAATCGAATACCGTTGGGAAATGGACACGCTCAAACCTGTGAAACCAGGTGGAGTCGATGTCCTGTACTTGTCAACCTACGAACAAAGAGTATATCCACATGCATATATATGTCATAATTAAAACACACCGTGAAGAGGAAATCACAGAATCAGAAGGCACTCACAAGCGAGTGGTGCAATCCGTCCCCTTCACCAATACAATATTACAAATTGATGTATCTAACATCATTAATGTAATCAAAACATAAAACATCATTAATGCAAATGTTCACAATGCTAATCTAAAGCATTCCATAATGATATCATAATAAAATACCATCACATCAAAATACATCACCAAATCACGATAAAGATAGTGATCAAACAGTAACCGAGTACCAAGGTCAAAGCACTAACAGAGAATAAGGCCTAACCAAACAGAACATTGTTCAATCAAAAGAGCAAAACGGAGGGGTCTTACATGGTGAATGGTGGTTTGCCTTGGTCAAACCTTGTTTTGGTAATTAAACCTTGAAATGAAATAATGAGACATGAAAGGAATGATGAATGGACACTTGATATGTTGCAACTCACCAAACCCTTGATTTGAGATCCTTGAAGGACCGAAACTCAACACATCTCTCCAAGGTCTTGATCTTGCATGAAATGGCTTGATTGATGGCGTGATCTTGATGCTTGAATCTTGACTTGAGTGCTTGAAACCTACATCATAATGTTAGCTCCAAAAACATGTTGAATGAAGATAACTTTGACATGGTGCTTCATATCTTGAATGCTGTTGTATATGCTTGATAAATCTTCGCTTGAACACCTTTGACAATAATATTTTCTATACTTTTTGCTCTCTTGAATTTCTAAGATTTGAATTGGTAAAAAGACCTTGCTTTTATAAGTAATTTCCTAATTTCCCAAAAATGAAACATTACAAGTCAACATTTGAAATTGAATTTGGGATCATGAAAAGGCCGCCAAAAACATATTAAAAATTTGGATTTAGCAACTAAAGGGGACCCATTCACCCTTGGTAGAATGGGTCCTGATCTAAATTGCCAGGACCTATTCATTTCAGGGTGTTAAAAATGATAATTGCATTAATTAAATCATAATTCCCTTTCAAAAATCACAATTAATTAGGTTTGTAGATGCATAATTGGGCCAATTAGAGGCTTAATTAAGTAGAATTAATTAAGGGACCCAAACATAGTGTGAAAATGTAGAGTACATTTTTCGACATTACAGTAGTAAAAATGAGTATGAACTGGCAATAAGATAAGCTACTTATCTTTATCGAAGAATTATCTTGATGATATGTTAGTTGTGCCACACTAGTCAATTCATATGGGGAGATCCCATAGACCCATGGCTAAATATGAGCAACTAGTGAGAACTATATAAAGTCCAATTTCTCCATTCGCATGATCAACCACACTTTCAACAAATACAACTCACAAGTATCTTTATGGGGAATGAACCATTTCAATGGGCAATCAAATCATAGGAGGTGGTAATCCCATATACTATAGTGAACAGATATATCAAGGCTCCTCCCCTTTGTTACCCAAAACCAAAGGACTTCTCCCTACTGCCAACACAGACCCCCACCTTCTCCTTTCAACCACTCCTCTCCTCTCCTTAAATAAAAAAAAAATATATCTTCTCCCTCCTATGCCACTTTTCTAATTAAATATCAATGTTGCTACACAAAAACAATGTAGAATATGAGTTGTCTGGGAAGTTCAATGTGCTTCAAAGGGGAAAATCAAACCCTTGTTCAAGCATGAAAATACTCTAAACAATCCCTTCCCTTTGCATCTCTTGTTTGAATCCTCCTACTCAAGTTTTGTGGTTTTCAGGCCCTTGAATTACCTATGTAAATCCACCTTCATGTCCTATCTCCACTCCCGAAAATACCTCTGCAACTCAATTAAACCCCAATCGCCTCTATTTACACCTTCTCTCTCACATTTCTTCCTTTTTCCTCTGTATTTTCTCTCTTTGCTTCTTGTTGCCTTTATTTTTCCTCCAAAAATATCACGTGAATGCCCAAGAAGGGGAGTTGTGTAGGTTTTTAAGGCTGCGTAGGTCTTTTATTTTTCCATGTAATTTGGTCACCCAAGGAAATGGGTTTCATGCCTCCTATCATTCCTCCTATCCTCTCCATTTAGTACCTGCACAATAGGCCCATATTGTAGCCCATGCCTCATTAAATAGTTTGTTGATTCCTTTACCCTATTTCTTTTCATTTTCCCAATGTAATTTTAAATTTTTTTATTTGTTTGTTTGTCCTATGCCTAGCCTTGATCACGAGTATGTGATGTTCTTCCCCCCTTGGGATAAATCATCTCGGCTTATTAGAAAGTTAGATTTGTTAATTTCATCAAAATTTTGGGTTACCAACCAAGTTAATTGTTATTGAACTCATTGTCCCCACCTCTCAGGTGGTTGCATTTTTCCTTAGTTGAGCAATTTGGAATAATTTTTATATGATTTAAGAGCGAGCATACTAAAAATATGCACTCAAGTAAGCATTTTTGCTTAATCCAATCCTTCATTTGAATTTGGGGGTTTATATTTCTTAAAAGGCATATATATTATACCATTGGGTACACACAGTTATCCATTAACCCTTGCAAAATGTCAAAATACCATGCATCAATTACCACTCTTGGTAGTCAAATAAACCACCTAAAATTTCCTTTAAATATGCCATGACAATTATCGCATGACAAGGTGTGAAATCCCATCCAGTAATTGGTTTATGGGAATTAGTAACAATCAAATACCACAACCTTTCGTTGTGCACTTTTATTTTCATTTACAATTTGTATATAAAAATCATCTTTTCACCCATCCAAGTTTCATTTTTGGTTATGACTCGTCATCCATTATTAGAGCTTAAAAGCCCATTTAAGATATTCAAAATAATTATGTAAATATTGAGTGACCAACTTGATTATGGTCAATTAGTAGTGTAAGGCAACATACTTACCCAGAGTCAAGTGAGCCTCATAGGTCCAACATTTGAACCTGGTTGCTTTGATACCAATGTAAAATCTGCCCCTCGAGCACTACAATTTTTTTTTTTGCATTCACATCTACCAACTTAAATGATTGAGCACCTTCCATGAAGCTACTAGTATTAACTTCAGTACTTCTCCATTCTCCATGGTGACATCAACTCATCATTTCCCATTATATTCTTGCACAAAAGAGTGGTAAGGTCCTAAGGTTAAGGTCTTTCCTAGACCTACAACCTAAGCCTTGAGGGTTCATGATGACCCTGCCTACGTATCCCCCTGTGGGAATCGAAGGCTTCGTAGATTGCCCCACAATGTTAGAGGGAGTTCATTCTCTCCTCTTGCATAAGAACTTTGATCTCGCTTTTAACCCATGATTATTATTTAAGTAAATGTAAGCTATTAACTTAGCCAATTATAATATAATAATAACTTTTCCATCAAATGTTGGGTCCATACCAAACATTACCAAGCATTAGTGTACAAACATTTGCAATATTCACAAGGGATATATCATACAATAATCCCAAAGATCATACACAATGTAAGTCACGAGTATACCTACATATACACAAGTTGACTAGCTCATACACATCACTAGTATAACAGTGATTGGATCATACACAAGTCTTAAGTATAATGCTTATTAGCTCATATGCACATCACAAGTACAACAATGATTGTCTCATACATATCACATTTTCATTAGTGACTGACTCCAACATATATCGTAAATACACAGTGACAAGCTCTAAAATAGATCACACATACATAGTGATGAACTCCACCATACATCACGAATACACAATAACGAGATCCAACATACATCACAAATGCATAGTGACGAGCTCCAACATACATCACATACACAGTGGCAAGCTCCAACATACTTCACTTACACATATTGACGAGCTCCAACATACATCGCATCCACAATGGTTGATTAACACATCACAATAGCTAACACATATCCATAATGCATCCTAGATAAAAAGAATATTGGTGCATTGCGCACTACACCACGGGTCCTATCCTTTCCTCTGGTCTTTTGCACCATTGGACAAATGGGAAGAGGATTCAGTGCATTCCATACTACACTATGAGTTCATCCTCAACCCCACAAGGCTAGGTATAGAGTCTGACAACTGGGAAGGGGATTTAGTGCATCCCATACTACATTGTTGGTTCATCCACCATCTCAAGGCTTTCCCCAAGTAGTGAACCTACCATAACCCGATGAATTTTGACTTCAATTACCTATAAGCCATTGGCAACAAGTTTTTCCACCCAAGAAGAAGTAGGTCCCAACATATACCACCTTGTGACCTTAGTGATATTGTCAACTATCTTCTTCACAATCTTGGGTAACACTGGTATCGGTCACTTCCGTGCCCTCGGTGACAGCTAGTGAACCCCCTCGATACAATGGTTAGCTCTGGATTGTCGTTACTCGCACAAATGGGTCCCTACTTGTGCAATTGTTATTGTATCTTAATCATAACCAAGGTAGTCCATAACAACCTTCACCTCTATGAGTCAGGTGAATGTTGACTAGTCCCTAGTAGTAGCCTAGGCATCGATCATTGGCACGATCCAATGATTAACTGTCACTACTCAAATATCCTGAAGGTTCACTCTTGGGCGGGTCATACATAACATGAATCACAATCAACAGATACATAGACCTATACATAGAGACCTCTAGATATGAAGTCAACTTTCATAACACATAAAGGTTACATGGAAGCAATACGAGATGGACTTTACCCAACATATACATATATTCAAATACCAATTCTAAAGTAGTCAATCTTCGCTTACTATATAAAAGCATATTACGTATTAAACACACAATATTAGATTTCCTTAAGTCGTTCATACCCATTCAATACCCATTCTACCTCAAATAGAAGCCTACTAAAGAGAGAAGGTCAAACCAATTAGGAACAACCCCAACCCTTGGAGTTATCCCCCACTAGACCCTCCCCCTAAGGACTTGAGGTCATAGAGGTGTCCTTCACTCAAGGATCGCCTACATACACACTTCCAAATGAATCAAAGTCACACGTATTTCTCCTTACAAGATCTCTCAAGGATACTTACGCACTGGTTCCCAATTAAGCAAATCTATACCTTAACACTTTCATCCAAGTAAGTTGAGATCAAACCTCACCACCATTACTATTCCTAATTCAACTAGAACCAAGGTTTCATTATACCGACATAAGGGCTAGGCTTAATACTCAACACAAAATTACCTTGGTTCACACAACCCCATAAGAAAGCATTTCCATCTAAAACTCATATAATAGGTTCGATATTAGTGCTCTTATACCCAAAGGGGTCAATAGATATCTTGAAGGAAATACAATAGTAATTATAAGCGTGTATTAAGTATAATCAATGCATGAATACTACTTAAGAAAGTTGGCAACACTATGTCCATTGGACCAACATATGAAAATATAAACTCAATAATATTTTACTAATATATTTTTAATCTTCCAATTTCCTTTACCCTATGGTGCAACCTCATATTCTTATATTAGTTTAGTTCATAGATTGGATAATTTATTCATACTTTCTACTTATACTAAATATGACCTCGATGATCAATAGTAAGGTAGCATGAGATGTTGCATAGCATGGATACATAAGGTTTATCTCTTAACTCAATCTAAACAATATGATGATATTGCTATCAGGATTCAACCGTGTAGTTTTTCGAGTCAAACTCATTGACCCATGATTCATGAGTAGTGGTTCACAAGAACCCATTTCTCATGATAATGAATGGTCCACTTAGCACTCATTGCATCTAGGTGATGCTCACAGAGGTGAAGCATCGATCCATCCCGGGAGGTCACCCATCCTAGTACTGCTCCAGCACAAGCGCGCTTAACCACGGAGTTTCCCCCAAGGTTAAGCCCACTTAGCTTGCTACCTCATTTGCAAAACCTTCAGCAAGTGTTGTGCCTTATGAACCATTCATTATAGAGCCCCTTTAGCTCATCAATTGATAAGTAGGAGGTTTCTTCCACAACGTGTCAAATTATGATATTGCTATCAGGATTCAACCGTGTAGTTTTTCGAGTCAAACTCATTGACCCATGATTCATGAGTAGTGGTTTACAAGAACCCATCTCTCATGATAATGAATGGTCCACTTAGCACTCATTGCATCTAGGTGATGCTCACAAAGGTGAAGCATTGGTCCGTCCCGGAGGTCACCCATCCTAGTACTGCTCCAGCTCAAGCGTGCTTAACCACAAAGTTTCCCCCAAGGTTAAGCCCACTTAGCTTGCTACCTCATTTGCAAAACCTTCAACAAGTGTTGTGCCTTATGAACCATTCATTATAAAGCCCCTTTAGCTCATCAATTGATAAGTAGGAGGTTTCTTCCATAGCGTGTCAAATTATGATATTGCTATCAGGATTCAACCGTGTAGTTTTCGAGTCAAACTCATTGACCCATGATTCATGAGTAGTGGTTCACAAGAACCCATCTCTCATGATAATGAATGGTCCACTTAGCACTCATTGCATCTAGGTGATGCTCACAGAGGTGAAGCATTGGTCCGTCCTGAGAGGTCACCCATCCTAGTACTGCTCTAGCACAAGTGCGCTTAACCACGGAGTTTTCCCCAAGGTTAAGCCCACTTAGCTTGCTACCTCATTTGCAAAACCTTCAACAAGTGTTAAACAATCTTGTCAAATTAAACAGTATTTTCCTTTCATTTAGTATGCAATCATATTGTGGTTCAATATAGCTCTAATATCCTTCCTTCGTTCATATAATAATTCCCATATCAATGTCATTATATTTAAGAGGTTGATGAACATTATGTATTCCTATTATACCTTTTCCCTCAAATCCAAATTGGATTATTGATAATATCAAGTTGTAACATTTAAAATATGTTTATTACGATGTGGTTCTAATACCACTAAATGAAATCATCATCCCTTAAATTATCATGTAACTATAAGCCAAAGCTCATATTAAGTAAGTATATCTCCTAGTACACACTTTAAAGAGATTGGTATAGCCATAGTTTCAATCTAAAACTCTATTCCACCTTATTCCCTGTAAAATATTAAGGTAAGTGTATACATTATCTTCCAATTTTATCTATTAAGAATGCCCAACATCAAGAAAATGAAATAATTCAACATTGAAAGATTAGTCATTTATCATGTAAAAATGACATGGTTTTGACACATATCATTGTCCTATAACCATGGTAAAGGGACCAATTGTAGTCCTTAGAATCATCTTCTTTAAAATGAATACATCATATAAATTATATGGACTTATTCGACTAAAAGGAAGCCTTCTCTGCTAGGGCTCAACCATGTTGGAAGCATAAACAATATTGTTTTGGTTATGTATCTAAAATTCTTCATCACAACAATAATGCAACACTCACAAATGCATTAATAATTTGGAACAATATTGTATTTTTCATACCTTCAACAACAAATGCCCTCATGCCAAACTCTATTTGGAAAAACCAACACAATCAAAAATAGTTTTATGCTTGCAGCCTTGTCTTTAGCTGAAAATACATTTCTTTGATCACTCCCTTTCATATCATATTATGTGTTTTCCTTTAGCTATAAACATGGTTATTAAATAATTATAGAAACATTGAACACATGAAAATACCACATGACATTTCACATAACCCACTTTTCCATTTAAGGAAGCATTGTAATCAGACGAGAGATCTAAAATACCACTGCAAGTTTCTCTTGTGTATTGCAAATTATATTTGCAGCTATTTCAACTACCATTGTGACATTTCTTATCAGAGGCCAATAAGAGTGAGTTGCATGAATACCCTCTAAACATGGCAGTTAAACTATTATGTAACAGAGAAGAACATTTGCAGGCCAACTTATGTAATTAGTCAAAATGAGTATGAAAAGGCAATAAGATAAGCTACTTATCTTTATCAAAGAATTATCCTAATGATATGTTAGCTGCACCACACTGGCCGATTCATATGGGGAGATTCCATAGACCCATGGCTAGAGCTGAGCAACTAGTGAGAACTATATAGAGCTCAATTTCTCCATTCCCATGATCAACCACATTTTCAGCAGATACAACTCACAGGTATCTTTATGGGGAATGAACCATTTCAATAGACAACGTTGGAGGTGGTAATCCCAGATACTATAGTGAACAGATATGGATCAGGGCTCCTCCCCTTCGTTACCCAAAACCAAAGGACTTCTCCCTACTGCCAACATAGACCCCCACATTCTTCTTTCAACCACTCCTCTCCTCTCCTTAAATAACAATTTAAAACATCTTCTCCCTCCAATGCCACTTTTCCAATTTAATATCAATGTCGCTACACAGAAACGATGTAGAATATGAGCTGGCTTGGAAGTTGAACGTGCTTCAGAGAGGAAAATCAAACCCCTGTTCAAGCATGAAAATACTCTAAACAATCCCTTCCCTCTGCATCTCCTGTTCGAATCCTCTTACTCAAATTTTGTGGTTTTCAGGCCCTGTGACAAAGATGTGAAACTTCCTATTCCTGGCAATAACCTGTAAAGATACAGATTCGTAAACCATTACACTGCTCCTTATGCCACAACCATAAAAAACAGATAATCAGAGAGAGAAATGGACATTCTGCGTACCTTGATTTGCCCTTTTTAAAATTTTGGCGAGAGTTCCAACGTCCAACACAGGCGTTTTCCCACACTTTTTCTTGAGCTCGAAAGGGCCCATAGCAGGGCTTCTCAGATCATATTCACTAGTGTCGCCCAACATCACCCAAGCCGATGCCTTTTACCCAGAAAAGACTCTGTAGAATTTGCTCTCTATTGTTCAAGACTGGGTGTTTCAGGGTAGCAAGAGATACACAGTGCGTATCCAACAGCGCATAGGAGGAGAAATGGGTAGAAGGCGATGGGCAACGCTGGTGTGGTGGCTGTGCATGGTTTGTGCAGGGAGTGGGTTTAATATCACGGCATACCAAAATAATGAATTATCAAGCTAAATTTGCAATGGACTTTTGAGATTATTTGCCCGCTCTTACATTTTCAAAACATATATCCAGATATTTCCAGACATAGACAACCTGTATGTAATTTGTTATTTGGAGCTTTGGATGTCCCGAATAACAAACAACTTGCCCTCTGTTTAAGCTTTACCATCAACATCACCATTTTCAATCCTCTTTGTTACAAATTTCATCTTCGATAAAAAATTGGGGATAACCGTGTTTTAAACATCAACTTATTTTGCTTAATTTGCAGATCTAATTGTTTTTAAATATTCACAGATAAATACATGATTAATCTCAAATTCTTGTCTAGGAACAAAAGGCATCGAGATTCTGCATAATTATTTGGAGCATAATGTAGCGGATACATGAAGAAATTGTCTGGTAAGGATAACTCTTATATCGATCAAAGCGAATGTGAAAAGAGTTTATACATGAAGAAATAAAACTGATTTCTAGCTAATCAGACATAACTGTCTTCTAATTAAAAACTAAACATAACTGTCATATGTTTACTATTCTTACAAATCATCCTTGTAAACAGTATCTAATCCCTAAACAGGGTATGTTCCTCTATATCGTATCTTCCATTGGTGAGATCTTCTCCTCCCACTAAGCTCGCTACGTGTAGTGCCGTCGACCCCATGGGTGCATCCAAAATCTCAGTTTTCTGGTGGTGGCTACACAGGAGCACAACCTCTGCACTCTCCATGTAGCTCAGAGAGCGGCGGTCTGGTTGTCGAGGAGACAGAACGGAGTGCACATTACTGTCCTTGAAATACTTGGAGGTCTCGTCGCAATGGGTTTTCATTGCACCATCGTTCATCGGGAGTTTTGCAGTCCAGTCGTCCCATATTAAGACCAAAACCCTAACTCCCTGATCCGCCTTTTTTCCTGAGAAGCTCCATCGATCATACGCTCCCTGTCCCTCATAAGAGTAAACTCGGTGCACACCACACCGACCACCCAGCAATGTATATAAATACCTGGGCTTCATTAATGTACTCATACATCTCCTCCCATAATCTCAGAGGGCTGTATAAGCCTCCTCCCTGCAGTTCAATCCTGGCTCGGAACTGCTGAGTCAGATGCATATTCTGATACAGAGTAACCATGCAGCCGTTTCTTTGTTTGAAGTACACATTCTCATCTCCGGTGAAGTCTCCGTCTCGAATCCCAGCACCCCAGTGCGGATCTTCTATCACATAGTTGAACTGCAGCTGAATTTGAATCTAAGCCTTCTCAAGCTTCTCACTGAACTGTGATTTAAGGAAATAAAAGAAATGGGATTCTAAAAAAGTCAGTAGATGAAAACATTACCAGGAACGTTTTTGCGGAGATGACCACCGTCCGAGCACCCCGCAACACAGGCTCATTTTCGCCATTCGTATATGCATATAAATCAAATTTTTATAACTTCCGCTTTTAAAACTGTCCATTCTCTCCGGCCTATTTCTCCCGTTTCCGTCCGTCTATTTTTTCTGCTGTCATCATAGCATGGGAGATGATATGTTAAAAGTATCTGTATAGTAATAAACATTTCTGGATTTAACTGTGTATGCTGTTTGAATCGATATTTGAACCACACTTAGTGATTCATCATCAGAAAGAGGATAATGAAAAAACTGATTGTAGAAATGACCTTAAGAAGAATAGATAGGGAGGAAGGAGAGTGGAATACAAAGAAAAAAGACTAAAAAATATGAAAACAAATTATAAGAAAGATTGAGGAAGTAAAATAATAAAGATAAAAAAGGTTAGAAGATTATTGAAATGAAAGAAGGGAGAAAGAAAAAAAAAATACTAGAAGGTTAAAATATACCTAACCTATCAAATTAGCATAAAAATAAATTCATAAAGATTTATAAAATATACAATAATATAAATGAACGTAAAATAACAAAGATCCTACAAATAAAATAGTCTATAATATACACTAAAATAAAAATATAAAATAATATAAAATGATGTAAATTAATAAATTACCTATATTTTTAACTTATAACCTACAAATAATACAAGCAATATTATAGAATTTAAATAAAAAATATATAAATACTACCAAATCATAGATTAAAGGTATATAAATTAATAATATTTGAACACTACAAATTAATAAAAATAAAAAACTTATTAAAAATGGACATATTATAAACCAATAAGGTCAAAAATATAAAAACAAAGAAAATGAAGAAGATAGACTAAAGGAAGGAAATATACAAAAAAAAAAAAACATGGAATAACAAAATGAAAAACCCATAGATCAAAGACAATCAAAAAGGAAAAAGAGGAAGGTAAAAAAGAAGAAAAATAAAACTTAATAAAATGAAAAGAAAAGAAAAGAAAATTAAGGTGGAAATAAAGAATAAAGATGATAGACAAAGATAAATGGAGGAAAAAGAAAAAGATTGGAAAAAGAATCACAATAAGTTCTTTTTCTTTTTTTTCCTTTTATTCTTTTTCCTTCTTTTTCTTTTTCCTCTATCATCTTTCCTCTATCATCTTTATTCTTTATTTATATTCATTTATATTATTGTATATTTTATAAATCTTTATGAATTTATTTTTATGTTGATTTGGTAGGTTAGTATATTTTAACCTTGTAGTATTTTTCTTTTCTTTCTCCCTTCTTTCATTTTAATAATCTTTTAACCTTTTTTATCCATTTATCCGTGTTTATTATTTTACTTCCTCAATCTTTCTTATAATTTGTTTTCATATTTTTTCATTTTCGCTCTCCTCTCTCTTTACCCACTCTTCTTAAGGTCATTTTTGCAATCAATTTTTTCATTATCCTCTTCCTGATGATGAATCACCAAGTGTGGTTAGTAATACCATCTATCTAAAATCATGTTGTTTTGGGGTGGAGGGTCTAGTTCAATTGGCTAAAGCATTCTGTTGGAGGCAAGAGGTCATAAGGTCTAGTCTTCCACACTGGCCATCAAGATGCATGGACGACGACAGGGATTTGCAGATACGGCTGTACCAACCATCGAATGTTGATGGTTGAATAGGCAGTGCCCTAATCTTCCATTTAAAATATAAAAAAATATAAACATTTTAAATATTAAATAATTCAAGGAATAAATCCACATAAATAATTCAAGGAATAAATCCACCTAAATAATTCAAAGAATAAATCCACAAAAATAATTTAAGGAATAAATCCAAAAAATAATCACAAATATTTGCAATTATAATGCAGTCCATCGAATTGAACGCCGAAATAAAGGGTGAAGAGTTTTTGTTGAATATAAATACAAACTAAAATAAATCAAATTGATTCCGTATTTCCAATTAAAATAATCAAAATGTCAAAATAATTTCGCCTTTGACGAATTTTTAAACGGTTTTATTTTTGTCGAATTAATTTAATTTAAAGTAAATTAAATACAAGCACGTTCATGGACTATTAATTCAAATAAATTTGTGTCCAACGAATCGATGCTCACAACCCACAACCTCGGGCATTCCAACGGCATATATAAAAGCGGTTTTGAATTGCAATGTCAGCATCATAACAAAAAGGAAGCCACTTTTTTAAACTTTGTGTGAAATCAGTTAATGGCATTCACATATTTCAAACTTCTTTATTATTGATTTTCGTATTTGTAGATTTGATTTGATTTTTTATTTATCAATGGCAGTAGTTATATTTTATATAAAGTTGTATTATAATTATGTTTTATATGATCATTTATATATTTTAATATTTTTAAATTTGTATTTAATTATTATATTGATGACAAAGTGGATGGTATGTTATGTGATAGTAAGGATTATAGATAGTATGTCATATAATAATAGGAACTAAAATCAATAGTGGTGATTGAAGGTTGATTATTTTTATTCAAGAATTCTTTCAAGTGTTTTTTATTGTGATATTTTGTTATTATAGCAATTTAAGATGGAATGATATTTTTCTATTGGAAATAATAGAAAAAATAGTAAGAGACATGAAGAGAGAATAGTATAGATAAGAAGGAAATATAGGAAATAAGTTTTACAAGAGTCAATTGAGCAAGCTTTATTGGATTTAGGTATTTTTTTAAAAATTCTAGTTTAATATATATGTGTGATTTATGAAGCTTAAATAGGGTTTTCTTGAAGTCAAGAAATTATAAATTAGTAGGTTGAGTGTTTTTCAACTTGCTTTTTCATTTATTTAAATTTTGGCTTTAAGATTTTGGAATTAGATTTTTGATCTTGGATTTGGAATTGTAATGAATAATCTTACACATCCTTTTAGATTCTAGAACCTCAAATGTTGGGATCAATGGTTATTGAAAATATGGTCCACACATTTCATTTGCAACAATGTTTGGAAATTTTGGAAATTGTTTTGATAGGGGGATAATGTTTCTATTTTCCAATATCTAAAGCAGTTATAATTTGACAATGTTAAAATTATTTTCTAGTTTAATGTTGACAACTTTTAACTATTTCTTATCCACGAGTGCCTTGAAAAGATTTGCACCAATAGGCACATCCTAATTTATTGAATTTTGATGCTCTTGATTCCTTTGATTATTTATTTCATTATAATTAAGGACCTTGTCTTTTTCTTCAAAACATATTGATGCAATTAGTCCAATTTTAAAACTTTTTGTCATGGTCTCTTAGTGAAATGTTATCTTGGAATCCTCCACACATTCTTCAATGGCTTGATTAGTCTATAATAAATCAATTAACATATTCTTTTATTGGTCATCATTGGTGGCTAGAGGAAATGGATGAGATTGTCGATGGTTAAGGTGGACAATAATGATAGCAACAAATAAAAATAAAAAAGGAATGAGATTCGAATTTTTGGGTTCATTATGTCTACTTGATTATAGAATGATTTGCAAGTGATCTAAATTATTTTTTACAAACATTTTAATTTTTTAAATTTTTATAATGATCTACTCATAAAATGAGATTAAGTTTTTCTTTTTTAATAATAATATTATGTTTATTATTAAATATTAAAAAAAAATTATTTATACTTGATATGAGTTTTCCACAGTCCATTAAGTTAGAAAGTAAGTTTTTGGATTCTTTCGATATTTGGGATCACATTCAATGATCCATCATTAGGAGTGTGATCCACACGTTGAAAGAAAAACATAGACAACTGAATCCAAAAACTTACTTTCTAATTTTTATTTATGTTCATACAATCACAATATAAAAACTTTTATAAAAAAATTATAATTTAAAAAAAATATAATTTAAAATTTATTAAATTTTCCTTGAAAAATGATGTTGTAGTTATCTTTGTTAACCTAATAATTGTCATTTTCTAGAAATTGAAATCATTTTGGATAGGATGAAATACATTTTGCTAAACTTTGGGAATAATTTAATGCATCGTATTGTCATACTTATCCATTGAATGCTCACATGACAGGGATATTGAAACACTTTCAACAAAAATGTTGAAGATGATAATCACCATCCATTTGTCACTGCAAGAGGCATGGAAATAGGCACCTGCAAAAAAGCCTTAAAGAATATTCTCTATGGGCTGGCACACAGGAAATATAATTGCAATATGGACTTCAGGAAACCATGTTGTATGCAAATTCGCATCTAAATTGATCCACTAAATTGGTTTGCCATTTTAGATTTAAATACTTTTAAAAAAAATTAAAAAATAGTTTTTGCTTTTTCCTTCACTATAAAAGGGGGATAAGATTGCCATCACAACATGACCGATAAGTTCTGAAACCGAGGGAGTTGATAAGTGAGAATCAGTAAGCATTTTGTGAGCAGAAGTAAGAATTAAATTGTATATGATGGCTGAGCCTAAGACCCAACACAGCCTGAGCTCTCTGCTCTGCACTGAGGAAAGAGATTTCCTGATCAGAAACAATGGAGAACAGGTGTGATTTTTTACCCTTTAGGTTTCACTAGTGCTGATTTTGCTGCACACTGATTCTATGTGCCAATTAACCTTTTTCTTCTCATTCAAAGTTTACCAGTTCTTTATTCTTCTTTTCTTTTATGTTATTTGAGTTTGGAAAATCATACCCTTCTCCTGTGTATATGTTGGTAGACAAGATTATGTGCGTTTGGATTGAATTTGTTATTGGGTGTGCAAAACTTTATTTTTATGGGTATATTATTTCTAATTAAAAGAGGTTTTAGATCAAAATTGGTACTTGGTATTGGGTGTACAAAGTCATGCTCAATTGCTAATGGGTATATAGCACTGTGTTCTTTAAGATCGAATTTGCTATAATTACTTGTACATCATTTTGTTGTTTTAGATTAAAATTCATTGTTGGATAGAGAGCATTATATTCTTCTGGATTAGATTTGTTATTGAGCAATACAACATTATTCTTGTAGATTAAGTTTGGTAGTGGATATACAACATTTTTTGCATTCTAATGATAGATCACTGAATATAATCCTAATGGTCGATGCTAACAACCAATTACCAGTTTCCTTACAAAAATTCTTTGCATATCAACATTATTTTCATTTATATTAAATTTTCTATGATTCATCATTCAGAATAGTTGGTTGTTTCAAAACTTTCAGGTTAAAATAGAGAAGCTGGAAGGGAAAATAGTGGGTTTGTATTTTTCTGCCCACTGGTGTCCTCCATGCAGGGCGTTCACCCCTGTTCTTTCAGAGCTCTATACAAAGTTAGCGGAGAAGGGGGATTTTGAGATCATCTTTGTGTCTGACGATGAAGATGAGAAATCATTTGAAGAGTATCACAAGAAAATGCCATGGCTTGCCTTGCCATTGTCAGATACACAGGCCAAAGAGAAACTTGATCAGGAATTTGATATCAAAGGAATTCCCACCCTTATCCTTTTGGACCAAAACTGCAAAACTATTAGTACTGATGGTGTAAAAATCATTGGAGATTATGGCGCGGAGGCATATCCATTTAGCAAAGGGAGGCTGGCTGAACTTAAAGCTGAGGAAGAGGCCATCAGGCTTTCACAGTCCTTGAATTCTCTTCTTGTCTCTCCTGACAGAGATTTTGTCATTGGCAATGGAGGAAAAAAAGTGAGTGAGATTTATGTTATCATGATCCGAGTTGAGGCTTCGATTTTCTCAGGATACCTTTGTATAATGACTATGATATTAAGGATTCTGTATTTTTTTGGTTTCTTCTTAATTTAATTATTTTTAATTTTAGTTATAGTATACAGAGTCAGACACGCCATATCTTTGTAGTACAAATATCATAAAATTTGCATATGATATCCAATACGAATCCATGCAAATCACTAAAATTTGATTCTTTCTTCATAAATAGGTGCCTATATCGGAGCTGGTAGGCAAGACTGTTTGTCTCTATTTCTCAGCTCATTGGTGCCCTCCTTGTAGAGGGTTCACTCCAAAGCTTATACAATTCTACGATGATCTGAAGAGTAGAGGTGAGGATTTCGAGATTGTATTTATCTCTAGCGACCGAGATGCAGAGGCCTTCCAAGAATACTTTGGAAGCATGCCATGGCTTGCTCTGCCTTTTCGTGACCGACAGGCAAAGAATCTTGGGCGCTACTTTGAAATTGAAGGCGTCCCGGCCTTGATTGTGCTTGGTCCAGATGGGAAAACATTACAAACAGAAGCCGTGGAACTGGTTATGGAACATGGTGTTGAAGTTTATCCATTTACAAAGGAGAAATTGGATGAACTCAAGGCCAAAGAGGAAGCTATACGTGCTGCACAGACCTTGGAATCCCTGCTAGTCTCTGATGAGCGCAATTTTGTTATCACAAACAGTGGTGGAAAGGTAAATGCCTGAACCATTCAACCCTTCATCACCAATTTTAGAGATTTTTTTTCTTAAATTTCACCTGCACATGTCCTTAACAGCTAGATCAATGTAAAGAAACCAGAACACTGAAATGCCAAGAATTGAAAAGATGCACCATGTAGGCAGGTAATCGATTCAGGGTTTCACCACACAACTATCTGTTAACTTAATAAGATTCTTCAATGACAAATACAATACAAGAAACATAGATAGCACGTGGCCAATAGCTTATTAAGATCAATCTGACTCACACCCTGATGAACCAACTACCCATGTCATTCCCATCACGTGCAGGGTTCTCTATAACCTAAATATATTGTACTAAACTAACGCTATATACCACAGATAACATTATAATGTTATGGGTATAGGGCCTGAAAGGCACCAATTCTATTGTTTCAGCAACAACTTCTATATTTCCAAACTATGTTTGGATACAACTGCCTTAAACTTTTCCTCTTAACATTTTGAGTCTCCTTTTAGACTCTCTTTTTAACCCTTTCAATATTTCAAGTCTCCTTTCAGATTCCTTTTTTTCCTTCCAATGTTTTGAGTCTACTTCTATATTCCACTTTTCCCTTCCAATTTTTTTTTTCCTTTGAGGATCTGCTGTTTTTTTTTTCGAACAGGTCCCCAAGGGAGGGGCTTGAAACATCGGTGGAAAATAGTTTAACACAGTTGTATCCAGATGCATCCTTGAAATGTTTATCCGTGGAAATCTGAAATCATTAACTTTTATATCTGTTTTAACATGCTACAGTTATATTTGTGATCAACCAGCTTCACCTCAATCAACAGTAGATTTGCAAAAAAACCAATTCATTAAATGCTGTAATTGTTGGAATAAGGGTGTTGCAATGCCATCTGGAACCGTAGCTTTTAAGTAACCCTTTTACTTGTACAAGGGGTAAAAGCCACCAATATGTGTGTTAGTAGAAGCATAAATGAGATGATCATTCTTGATCTTGATTATGCTGCAGGTGCCAGTTTCTGAGCTCACAGGCAAGACAGTTGGTTTATATTTTTCTGCTCATTGGTGCCCACCTTGCCGAGGATTCACACCAAAGCTTATACAAGTATACAATAAGCTCAAGCGAAATGGAGAAGCCTTTGAGATTGTTTTCATCTCTAGTGACAGAGACCAAGAAGCCTTTGAAGAGTACTATGCAAACATGCCATGGTTAGCTCTTCCATTTGGAGACAAAATGAAGAAGGATCTAAGCCACTACTTCCGCATTAAAGGAATTCCATATTTGGTCATAGTTGGCCCTGATGGGAAAACTGTGACAACAGAAGCCAGAAACATTGTTTCTACCTTTGGGGCCAAGGCCTATCCCTTTACTGATGCACGCCTCGTAGAGCTGGAGAAAGAAATAGAAGTTGCAGCAGAGAAATATCCAAAGCAAGTAAAGCATGACCTGCACGAACATTCTCTGAATTTGACTAAGAGGAGGGCTTACAACTGTGATGGGTGTCAGGAAGAAGGCAGTGGTTGGTCTTTCTACTGCAAAGGATGTGATTTTGATCTTCATCCAGATTGTGCTTTGAAGGATAACCACTCTGATGGAAATGAGAAACAGCAAGCACATCTTGAAAATGGGGACAAGCCAGCAGGAGTCATCTGTGAAGGAGATGTTTGTCGAAAGGTTTAAGCATGCAAGAAAGCAAGGCCTTCAGAGGGCTTTTATTATAGGCTTCCCGATATATTATATAGAGTGTTATATGCTATATAGGCAGTTTGAACATACTCCTAATCTTTCTCTCTGTAAGTAGTTG
>CM021105.1:138364323-138400392 GCA_007115665.2 Sequoiadendron giganteum | reverse complement strand
CAAATGCTCCACCACCTCCGCAACCACCAATTGAAGACTTAATTGGTGAAAAATTGGGGCAATTGAGGGGCATTTATGAAATTTATCAGACAATGCCTCGATTGAGAGATATGACAAACACATTGAAGGAAATAATTAAAAATATAGAAACCCTCTCCACCCAACATAATTCCTTTTATTTGTGGCAAGAAGACATGAGGGAATATTATCGATGTGGATTGTTTTACGATGATGTGAAAGATCTCCAAATAACCAAAGCCCAAATAGCCTCTTTATTCATTGACCCCCGCACCAGTTTTCCAGTGAATGTTAATAAAACAAAACTTTCCATAAAATGGTGCATGCATAGGGACATTGTAGCTAACTTTTGGGATCGTTGGTGTATGGTTTTTGATAAACCATCAAACAATAATTCCGACATACCATTTTACTTTATTAAAAAATTATATGTTGAGTTTGTGTTAGGGTATCATGTCAATTACTTTGACATTAAACCCTTCTAGGGCATCGGTGGAGGTATGCCCCAGGATAGACTAGGGGCAGTTAGAGTAGACCCACGCTAAAATGTTCCCCTTCCTCCCCTTCCTCCGCCACCTCCAATATATCATCCAGAGATTATCTAGGATGCATCCACACAGAATATTCAAGCTATTCACTCTTTGAGTGGTCATTTGGTTTCACATGCTTCTACAGTAGCTCAACCACATTTTGGTGATGTTGGCGAAGGCTCAAGTGCTGTTGCATCATCCTCCTTAGGTCCACATATTTGTGTGCCACATACTTGCACTATGTGCTGCCAGATATGCTTGGGTCCTCTTGTACAACCCACTGAGCATCCCTTGGACACTTCTGATTATGACCTCCATGATGTGGACATTATAGATTAGTCGCAGGGGAGTGGAGCACACCCTACAGATTCCTCTCCTGCTAGAGAGGGAGATGCTAGAATAGTGACACAGGTAAGATTTAAGTTGTAATTTCATAGCTTGCATTTTTAAATGAATATTAATAAGAGATAGTATCAAGTACTAATATTTATTTACATGGTCCTATTTACTTGAGTTATTTGTCACGGGGAGGAGCTCACTTACTCTGAGATTAAAAAAACAGATTCCATGGATTTGACCAAATTGGGTAGTGGAGACATCTGATTTTATATTTTTAAAAGTTGTAATAAAAAATTCATAATTAATTATTTATTTGAAAAAAATTACAAAATATGCATCACATCCGGACATGAGTCCTCTACTTATACCTAAAATTTTATAAAAAAATATTATGATTTTATTATGGTTAGGGTGGTCAGACAGACAACTACTTCTTATTTTTCCCCTAAAATTTTAGTACTATTGCATTGAAATTTCAAATTTTCACCAAATAGATTTTTTTTTTTACAAAAATTAACCTAGTAGTTTAGAAACTACATTCAATTTTCCACAGATTCTATTCTTACATATTTTAGAAATAATATAGATAATTTATTCAAATTTTTATGTCAAGTTGCCCAACTCTGATTTTCTGAATTTTCATTGCCACTTAAGGACCTGTTTTTCCATGATGATCCTGCACATACCCTAAATTAATGAATGTATGCATGGATTTCAGATGTGTATAATTTTAGTATTCTTTTTATTAATTATAGTGATTAACTATGAATGTGCCATTAGAAATAAAGATTAACCCTTGCAACACAAAGACCTGTCGACCTACAACATAAATATTTCCAACCTATAGCAAAGGGGTGACAATTCAACACATCAAAGGATTCAATCAGACATGACATCAACATGTCTACTAGAATAGGATGAAGACGATGATTGGGAGTCATGAACAATGTTATCCATGTGGCATTCCATCTGGTGAATAAATTTGAAAGGAGAAGAAGTATGTTCTATATAGGAATAATAATCATTATTAGGATTCCCTATCCAACACATTCCTATGATATAGAAACTATACTAAAATAAATGGAATCCTTTCTTGATTTTTGCATTCTTGATTCTAGTAGGTAGTTATTTCTGAAGGAAAATGTAATCGAATGGTTTATTCATCATCACGCAAGTGCATTTATACAACAGAGCGAGAGTGGTTGAATTGGGTTAGGAGATGAATCAGGATTAAGTGTGGATGGGACATAAAGAGAATTAAATAAGTGGGTTATTTATTTAATTCCTTTGAAGAAAGGGATAAAAGGGTAAGGTATTTAATTACATAATTAAATACCTTAGGGATTTAGAAGACTTTAGGGGTATTAATTAAATAATAGTAACATTATTTAACTAATGTGGATAAAACGATATTTAGATGAAAAGGGTAAATTTGGCCAAATAGAAGTGGTTAAATTTAGATGTCTACATGGGGAATTAACATGTAGACAATTCATCAATGATGATTAATCTATGAAATCAAATGAATTCATGGAGTTCATGTTGAGATTAAAGAGACAAACACTCTAAGAGAACTTAAACAAAGCCAAGGGATATGTTGATCCCCTTCAGGTGGAACAAATAACTCAGGATATTTTAAAGGAATTTGATTTTAGACTTAATAATACAAGTCCTAAGGAGGATAGGAAAATGGTGCAAAATATTGGCATTATTTTTTTCTAAAATGGGATATATTTTCTAATACAACCTTAGACACAATAAGAAGGTGGTATGATGAGGCCTTTACAACTTAAGAGCAAGTAAATGAACATATTTTAAGTATGGCTTTAATGCCAATTATAGAACTTTGGCAATATGGGCTCTGGCACCATCAACTAATAAACCAACTATTACTAGAAACATTGATAAATTAATCAAGAGCCTTATCATCAATAGGGTATATGATACCTCCCTATTTGAAGTTGTATTTCTTATAGTTAATACAATATTGTTCATGAAGCTTCCACCAAGAGATTTCTATAAAATTATGATAAGTTGCAAGCTAACCGCCATAAATTGTTGGTGGAATATAGTAAGGTGTAGATTTTGTTTCCTTCTCCCCATGGAGAGTCTACACAAGTGGTGACAACATAAAACATTATAGCAAATAAGCTTAAAGGGATGTATAGGGAAAATAAGATTATCATTTAAAGATGGAGTTAAGAGAGTAATTAAAACATAGTGTAAAGAAGCTTAAAGGGATGTTAAGGAAGAAACAAATAAATTTTTCATTAATATGATTGATAATCTCTTGGGACATAGATTATCAATCTTTTACACAAATTAGAAGGTGCTTGGGTAGGATATAATAGTTTGGGAAGTGCTCATGCAGATCATATACAATAGAAAACAAGCCTTCAAATTTTACTAAGCACCTAGACTTCAAAGGCCATCTCAATTACACAGATCGAGTTGAGAAATTTTAATAATGATGCTCCTAGCTCAAAATTGTATAGGTAATGAGTCTAATACTTTGTTAGGTAAGATATCAACATTCCAAACTAGGATGGATTTACAACTTAGAAATAATTGAAAATGTTTAAAGCATTGGAACAGGGAGTGATGCTAAAGATTTTGGATAATGATGGAAAACTAAATATTTAAATACTTGGAAAAGTGAATTTGGTAGTATAATGTCCAAAATGTCTGCTGATATCAATGGAAGTGACAAACCTAATTTGGATTTATTGAATAGTTCTATAGATGATCTATTCGAGATTGAATTTAGTCTTGATTCATTCATAAAGAAGAGAAGGTAATTATATTGTGTATGCTAAATACTACATCCATAATAACAAGGTTCATAACGTGACAAAATTGTAATGGTCATCAGAGGACACATGCAATGCTTGGTTGGAAAGATATAATGAATGAAGTATGATGTCATCATTATCAATAGCTTTAGCTCCTTCAATTACTTGCAAAAATTTAAAATCCATTCTATGGTTGAAAACCACCTTGTGTGACACCTTAGATAAGTACCATGGTGAAAATTTGGCAAACAAATGTCATGTGTTGTAAGACAATTCCATTATCTCACCAAATTTTTGCTTCACCTTTGTGCTAATTCACCCATCCTAACATTATCCTAATAATCCTTCATCATATCCTAAATACTACTCATCTACCTATCCCATTGTATTCCTAATTGATCTTTGATGACTTGGATAACTATTACATTCTTGATCTTGATGCATTAGTTTTTTGTCATGTCCTAACAATTCTAAGACATAATTGCAACCGTTCCCTTATATCAAGATATAACATGAACACATCTCATGTAAATATTATACATCCTATATATATTTGGCATCCTGTAAATATGGTTGGTCTTGTGTCACCATCTAAGTTCATCATTGTACATATGTGTCAATATATGTCCCATCCTTGTGTTTGTGGTGTTGCCAAGACCCCCCTACCAAGCTCATGCTTTAACAAATTCCATTAACCCCCTTAGGTTTCAAATATCTTAATAATCGTTTTTCATGAGAATTATAAGTTCTACCCGTTCATCCTTGGTCTTTGTAGGATATATTGTTCCTCAAATCAAGCTACATTTACCCCATTCATCATCCTTATAGCAAAAGGTGCTTTAGATGTTTGTTATTTCACTTGTGCTTTTGGATATTTGTTCATCTTTCTTTTGAATTTCCTACTTTACCTACTTAGGGCCACTTGATTCATGATGTCATTGTGTGCTGTGAATGGTGAAACTAGAAGCATGGTCTTGGTTTTTATGTGATGTGTGTTCATTTGAGAATAAAAAATAGAACAAAAATGAAAACATAAAAATTGAAAATTAGATCTAAAACACTAAATAACTTGAACTCAAATTTAATTTAGATATTACATAAAAAAATATAAATTAAACACTAAAATATCATATTAAAGACAAAACATTAAAATAAATCTAAAACTAATATTAAAAAAGTATTAAATATTCACTTTTATTCTCTATAATAATTTTTTGAATAAATAAATAATATTTTAAAAATAAATTTATTTGGTCACTGCAAATTACCAAAATTACATTATGACTCTAAGTGAAAGCAAAGCACCGAAAATCCATAAGTTTTTATTTTATTTTATTAGATTTAAGAATCAGAAAATTACATAGTTACGGCATAAAAATACACTGAATTACAACATACGAAATAAGAGCAGCAAAAAAATGCATTGAGTTACTTACAGCAGTCTGTTTTTTACAGTTGTCCCATTCCATTTCACTTTTCGTATTCTGTCCTTTTCTGGCTTACGCACTATTCCACGCAATTTCGGTGGCGTAGAGCAATTTGCGTTAAAAGCAAAATAGAGTACGATGTGAAGGGTACTGATGACTCTTAATATTCCAAGTCAGTGAATAGACGGACAACGCACACGAATCTTCCGAAGAAACATGCAGGTGTTGGTACCTTTACTTGGATTAAACTGGTGTTATTGTGGGGTCCACGCCAAAAACATAAGGTTGGGGAGAGAAACGAGGAACGCAGAGGCATATGGCACATCCATCCCCATGCAGCCATGCTGGGTGCATTCCTGGGGCTGGGTAGACGTTCCCTGAAGGAATGGGGCGTGAAGGACAAAACAAGAGTGCCAAATAAAATTAATGGGGAATGGCGTAGGGCATTATAGCAGGGCACTGGCTATTCAACCATCAGGACACCATGTGCATCCGATGGCCGTACCCACTACCCACATGCTGCATTAACTGTCTGTTGGTGCCGTAATCCTGTCCTCGTCTTTGTCAAACCTGCAGGAAGTTGTACACCGTCAGAAATCCGCATCCAATGGTTTCATTTAAATACTCAATAGATAAAATTTAACCCTCATACAATATTTTCATTTAATGTTTTTTTAACTCTGTAACCCTAATATAATATACATATTTTTATATATAATATTATCTTATATTGTATTAGGCCTTATTATATTTACATATAATATAATCTTATATTATATTACATATTATTATATACATAATATCTAATATAATATAAGATTATATAATATGAATTATATATATATATATATATAGGGGAAACGTACCAGTAGCGCCAGGGCTAACTTTGCACATTCGTGCAGAGTGTAAAATAGGTCCCATTTCATTTTTTTTTTTGGGCTTCTTCATAAGTGAGTTAGGACCTTAAAAAGAAAAATTTGGCTTCTGGGTATTTAAAACGCACCTTGTGGAACCCTAAAGTGAAAGGTGTTCAAAAAGGGTGTTTTAAAATCTTTGTCCCATACATCTTTACCACTTCCCCTGTACCCCCGTTCATTAGACAAACAATAAAAACCCACAAAAATTAAAACAATTTTCAATAGTTAAAAATATGTTTTCAATAGTTTTCAATGTGTTTTTTTTTTTGTCAACTACACATTCAGTAGTAAACATATATTGGTGTAATTTGTAAATTTTTATTGGCATAATTAAAACAATGTAATGACTAAAATGTAAACGGTTATTGGGGGGTCAGGTGAATAAGAAGTGAACGAGTATTGGATCATGGGCGGCAATTGGGTCTTTTCCCATATATATATATAAAGTATATAATAATATATTATATTTATTCTAATTAATGATAACTCTAATATTAATTTAATTAAAAAATTGGATAATTATTTTATAAATTAATCTATATAAATATCTCACACAATCGAATCCAGAAATCAGCTACAGTTATCATTATGGATTGTGGAAACTTGATATCATTGATAATGTTTCTTATTAACCAAAACAAATTTAAAACAATTTTTACCATTAAAACATAAAAAAATCTAAAAATCTATCATTGAGACAAATTAATGATAACTCTAATCTTAATTTAATTAAAAAATGTAGATAATTATAATTTATAAATTAATCTATATAATGTTCATTTATAAATTAATCTATATGATGATAATTATACTAATAAACTTAACTGCCAACTTAATTTTTTAATTATTATTATTTTAGTATTATATTATTATCATTTCTATTCACTAATGTAAATTAGAAATATAATGTTTCTTATTAACCAAAACAAATTTAAGACAATTTTTATCATTAAAACATAAAAAAATCTAAAAATCTATCATTCAACAATTATAATATAAAATATAAAATATAATATATTATTATATACTTATATACTTTTTTTTATATATATATATTCATATTATATAATCTTATATTATATTATGTAAATATATTATATAATATTTATGTACTGTATTATTATATTTGATATAATAATATTATATATTTATAACATTGTATTATAATAATATATAAAATAATATGAATAATTATAATATTTAAATTATTATATTATATATATAGATATTAATATATTATATTATATTACAAATTATATTATTATTTATTTATCAAAATAGGTGTATTTATCTTGTCAATAAAATAAAATATAATATGATAATAAAATATAATAATATGATAATAATAATAATATAATATATTACAATATAATATGACATATAATATATTATAATAAAATATAATATGATAATATATATGATAATAATATAAAATATATATAATTTATTATTATATTACATATTATTAGGACAAAAATAGAGCTAGTTAATAAAAAAATGTAGATCAATATTAGGACGAATGTAAATGTTAAAAGATTTTTTGAGCTTCAATTTATTCAACTGCCTAATAAAAATATGTATATTATATTAGGGTTATAAAGTTAAAAAAAATTAAATGAAAACATTAGATGGTTAAATTTTATCTATTGAGTATTTAAATGAGACCATTGGATACAACTTCCTTAGGTTTGACAAAGACGAGGACATGATTATGACACCAATAGACAATTAATGCAACATGTGGGTATGGCCATCGAATGCACATGGTGCATCCTAATGGTTGGATAGCTAATGCTTTATAGAAGAGCTATCGTGTCATTAAGAGGTGTGGCACCCCAAAACTCATCAAGAATGGCAGTATGGGGGTGATGGATGACATGCAGAGGAAAGTTTGACCCATAACCTCTAGAAGGCTATATTCTCAAGTAGTTTGGGGGAGACATTATTTTTCTCAAGGTGTCAATAGCTTATGGGGGGTGATCCCACAATACTGGTTTACAATTTTTGGGCAAATTGGACACTCAATTGATTTTTTTAAACTAAATCTTCACTTTCGGGCTCCTATAGCGGCTAAACCATGAGGAATTTGAAGATGATGCAAATTAGTATTTGTGACGTTTTGTCTATAGATTCTAAATGTATTTTTTTCAAAAAAATTGGAATCAGATTGCACTTCTTTTTCCATCTCCTCTGAAAACTAGCTTTTAACAAAAAAACAACATTTTTAAGAAGTAACACTCACCGTATACAACATAACTTTTTTTTGTATGAAGGAGAAAATTCTATTTTTTTCAAATTTAGATTTTTAACTACGATATCTAGCACTTTCATTTGGTTTCATAGTGTTTTATTAAACATTTTTTCCTTAATCAAGTTTCAAAGTCAAACCAAATACAATTCAAACATAGGTGGACTGTATATAACATAACTTTTTTTGTATGTATCAAAATTCATTTTTTTTAATGGATCAAGGACATCAATACTTAGCCCAAACATATTTTTCAAAATTTTATTTTGATAATCTGTTATTTTTCCACAAGTGCAAAACAAAGAGCTTGATTTTTGGTGAAAAACCTATGTTTAATAAAACTAAAAAATAAAGTACATAATAAAAGCAAACCATATTAAAATTATATTCAACGGATAGCTCATTCTGAGGACTATCATTATCTAGTTGGGTTTATGAATTTTTCTCCATTTTCATCCTCAAATTGAGCTTCGAAAGATAATTTTTTACAGAAATTTACTAGTCTGTGGAGAGACAGGGAAAAAAGAGGGGTTCGATCGAACTTATGTTCAAACGAACCCAAAAAATATGTTCAATCAAACAAGGGTTTGAGCAAACATGGGTTTGTTCGAACCCCTTTAAAATAATATGCGAATTAATGGGTGGGGGGGTTCAATCAAACCCCCACAATATGGGTTCGATCGAACCCATGTCGTATACATAAAAAAGTCAAACCACTTTTTTAGGGTTTCTTTGCATTTTTTCGAGCTCAATCTATGTAAAAAATGATTTTCATGTGACCCTCGTGCTTCTAGGTTTGTCAACGGAAAAAGATAGTTCCCAGGTAAAAAAAATGAAACTTTTCAAAATTTATATATCTTATTTGTTATTGTTGCATTTTTTATTATCTTTGAGGCTATTGTTGTAAGTTTTTTCAATTCTTTTGTCACATAATTTTTGCATTTTGGAGGAGAATTTGCTTTCAACTTTCAATCATTTTTAATTTGAAGAAGAAAATGGGACAAAAAACAAAAAGAAAAAACAAGGCTTAATGAATTTTTTTAAAAGAAAGAGAAGAAAATAGATGCAAACAAAACTTGAAAAATTATCATAGAAGGAAACAAGGTATGTCTTTATTTCTCCTCTTTCTCGTCAAATATGGGTAAATTTATTTACTTACAATAGTGGGTTTATCATATGTTTTATCTAGCAACAAGGAAAAATGCATCAAATAATTGATATATAAGAAAATTGAAGGTTTTTCATTTCAATTTTATGAAAATTAAAACTAAAATCTGCAAGTTATCACTAGATTTCATAGTACTGCATTACTCTCAATTTCCTCTCTTTCTTCATAAATATTTATTTGTAGCATCAATGGTTCATCTTTATACATTCTTACTTTCAAATTTTCTTCATTAGATCTATGATACTTTATCACAACTCTATATTCTTCTTCTATGCTACAACCTTCCTTTTTATCACCATCTATCCTTTCTTGCACATCCTTGATTTTTTTATTCTACATCATCACAATTTATCATTCCTTCATAAATTTAGATTATCTTGAATGTATTTATTATTGTTACATGATCTTATGTGCATTCTTCTAGATTCAATTTCACTTAGCATCCCTTTTGCATTCTCTTCTAGTGTCTCCTCCTTCTTGAAATACACATTTTGATCCTAGGGCCTTCATCTTCCTTCCTTACTTGGAAACAACCAATATGTAGTGCCCCACCTTTTTTTGCATTCTATTAATAATATTCCATATATCTCCTACCTCTTAAAATAGGTTTCTAAATTTGTCTTAGAGTACTCTATCTAATCTCCATATCAATTGCAAACATATTTGTGGTGCCTACTACTACTCTTTTATGAATCCTTATACTAAATGCTTTACTAGTTTTGATCTACAATATATTCTCTTTATTTGTATTTTTTTGTAGCTCACCCAATTTTGTATCTATCTATGTTTATGTCCTTCTTGAGTTAAATCCTTATATTTATTTCATCCAATTGTGCATAATCAAATATATATGGTAGAAACACCATCTTTCACCAGTATTTCCCCCTCTATCTTGTTATCTCCCTTTGTATCAATCTTAGGTAGCTTCCTCAATGAATATAGCCATCTAAATACATCATATTCTTCTACATCTCTTTCTTTTGCTATCTTCTTGTCATAATCTTAATCCATGATATTCATATTCAATGATATATGCACTATCTAGCTCTCCATGTATAAAATGTCAATTCTTCTTTTTGGGAGTCAAAGATTTCATTACATTCTACATGAACCAATTTGAGATTAAGCAAAATTTTGAAAGCACCAAAGAGTCCTTTTGAATCTCAAACACCTCAAAATTTATTTTTCCTTTAAACCCAATAGGGTGACCTTTATATTTTACCATACATGCTAATGAAAATTTTGGATCTACTCCCTCATCTAGTACTATATCATAGGGAGTATCATGTAAATTTGGTTTCCCAAGCTCCTCCCAATTTATTTTAAGAATAATTTTAACATCTACTCCCAAGTTTATTTTAATATATTTTTCATCCATAAAAATGAGTTCTATATGATTGTGAAAGAGATGCATTTTGTTGTAATTATCATGTTTTAATTAATATCTATTCTAGAACATGTTCCAAGCCAAAAAATAAATTATTTGAGTGTTGAAATTTATATATATTTGTTGTTTTATAACTTGAAAATTAGATTAAATTGTCCAATATTAATATATAGGGACTAAAGGTTTGAGACACAAATCCTAACGATCTCCCGTTATGGGATACCTTATCTAAGAAAAATAAAATATTTAAATTTACTAGATCAACTATCTACTTAGGTACAAAGAGGCTCATAGACTTACCACACTATCTGATTTAACATGTGCTAATATTTTATGGAAACCATAACATTAGATTATGTTATATAACACGATTGAATTATAGAACTTGATAGTAACAAGTATAAAGCTTAGTCACTAACACATGCATAAATTTAATTGCATTAAAACATGAAAATATAATAGTGAGCTATCATGTTGTAACACACTCATATTTTTGATGAAAAATAGTCATGAGTAATGTGTGTTATTTTCTTCATGTAATAGGATAAAATTATTGTGTACTGTAAAGTGTATTTTTATTGATTTGTGGTAATTTTAATTTAATGAATCATTTATCTATAAGATGGAAGGGGCAAGTTTCTTTAATTTTTAGCAATTTGATTTCAAAATTAAATCACTTTTATTTTCATTTATGTTGAATCATTTTTTAATTATAAGAAAATTTGAATCTGTTGACACCTCCAAACACTCATCTCTAAGTTGAAATAAATTATGCATGATAAATTTTATGTTGAATGAAATGTATAAAATAACCCCCTTAATTTCCTTCATCAATTCCAAGGCATTCTTGTGATTATCAAGTATAGATTTTAAGGTGTCTCAAAAATAACAAAATGGAAATTTTCAAACATTAGTAGAAATCTTTAAAATTTAATATAAATGTAAAAAATATGCATTGGAAAGATTTTGTAACATCATTTGAGTTTATAATATCTATATAAAATATTCATTAAAAAAAAAACATAAATACAGGTCCAGGAGACAAATTTTAGATATATATATAGTGAGCACATGAATAGTATCATAAATAAAAATACCATGTCAACACGTGAAAGCCAAGAAACTGTAGACACTCAAATTTGTTCTTGCAAGATCATCGCATTATCGTTCATATCTGTTTGCAAATTATCATTTGCATTATCATTCATGTTCGTTTGCATTATTGTTCATGTTCGTTTGCATTATCATTCATGTCCATTTGCATTATCGTTCATGTTTGTTTGCATTATCACGTGCATTATCATTCACATCCATTTCCATAAAAAATCATAATAGTTCATTATCATGTAATAAATCCATTATCATAACCATGCCAAATATCGAACTTCATAATAAAATAATTATCAAATTAAAATCATTTTATTTGCATGAATCATGAAATTATTAAAGATCATTAAAATAATAAATAATTATCATCTCATTACCATTCATAGTGCATAATAAATCATAAACATTTCATCATCATTCATAATTAATCATGATATCGTTTTGACAATCATTTTCATTGCATTTTCTTAAATCATCATGTTTAAAAAACATTAAAATCAATGAACTACATACATCATTTACATAATCCATATTCCATTAAATCCATAATAAAAAATTATTAAATCATTTTCATTCACATTTAGAAATGCATTTAGTCACTTCATTTAATCATTCACCATGCATTTGTTTTGGAATTTTATCATTTTCACTTACATGCATCTCATTTTACTACGCAATACATGGGATTTTAAAATCTCCTTTTTGTAAATCTTTTGTCCCACATTCATTTCTCTTAATCTCCCCATCCTCAAAAACATCTATTTAAGGAGGTTTTCCTAGATCATTTTTTCCACCATGCTCCACATTACACTACACACTACTCTTGCATATTTTTACTTTGGGACATCTTGTTGAAGACTAAAAATTGGAACTACTAACTTATTCGGTGTAGGAAAATTGATTGAAGACTTGATTTTGAAACCAAATGTCTTTTAGCTTAGAACACATTTCAATTGGTGCTTTAAAACGAACATCTATCTTCCATCATAAAGATTTAATTAGGGGGTGAATGAACACTATTTGTTATGCTTGAGATGGTAGGGAGTATGATCTCACCTTGTGCGAATTTGGTGATTAGAAACTAGACCCATCATCTTTGTATGTGTTTAATACCTTAGAGGGGCCTGCCTTACAAGAGGGAACGACTCTAACTAGTTTTTCGCTCGGGCCGGTATATAAAGGGATGAGTCTAAATTGTCAAGTCCTCATGGTATGTAGGCCTTAGCCATGCATGTGCCATTTGAAAATGGGTACCAACCTTTTCTTTTAAAGGTATAAGAGCCCCTAGTAGAGTGGTTAAAGCCTTAAGTGGATTGTTGTACGCTCACGAGGTGCCATGTCCCCGAGTATTCACTAGAACCCTCTTGTTTTAGAAAGCCAAAATCCCTTCTATTCATTGGTGCAACAACAGTCATTGCCAAGGCATCCACATTCTCGCAGTTCTTAGTAGAGTTGAAGAGTCTTTCATGGGAGATTCATGAGGGCTCGAAGCTTGGTTGACCTGAGAAGTGAGTGCAATGTAAGGGGGAGCCAGTGTGGCCAAGCTTCTAAGTCACCCGCTAAGAATAAGTGCGGCTGGGAAAACCCATGTGGAATCTAGTAAATATAGTCCTTGCCAACCTTAGGATTTGTGCTTGTATTGTTAAAATCAAACAGTTTGTCTGCTATGTCTTGCGTGTGTGTTTAAAAATAAACTTCAAACAAACATCACACCTAGTACTTGGCAACACCTTAAACCTTGCAAAATCCCAAAACATCAAACAACAAAAACATACAACATGAACAAGTATCACTTAGATTTCTTGGGGCCATCATCCTTTAGTTCTAATTTTTCAATCCTTGCATTCCACCTAGTCTTTCCATCCCATATAGTCCTTGCATATTCATAGCCCTTTCATCATAGTCCTTACATATTCCTAGTCTTGCATACATAGATCACATCACATAGTCCTTGCATACATATATATCATTCCACCTAGTTCTTGCATGTACAACCCCTTGCATATCAAGATCATATCACCTAACCTTTGCATGTTCCATGAATTTTATCCTTTGAATATTCATCATTGATCAAATAGAACCCTTAGCTTGCACTTCCACTACTCTTCCTAGGTCTCAAAATCAACCCATTGGCTATCTATCACCCACATCACTTAAGTTTTATCATGAACTTGAGTTAGGGAACATACCATTATCCGTGCTCGTCTAGGGAAATCCTTTTGGAGTCCATCATCTCCTACACATACCCTCTTAGCATTTGATCTCTTTCATTCTTATCTTATCACATCGTATCATACCATTTTCATATATCCCATCTTAGAATCATATCCTTTTCATTGCATCCTAGTCCTTACATATTCCTAGTCTTGCATACATAGATCACATCATATAGTCCTTGCATACATATATATCATTCCACCTAGTTCTTGCATGTACAACCCCTTGCATATATCAAGATCATATCACCTAACCAAGTTGCATACATTCCATGAATTTAGTCCTTTGCATATTCATCATTGATCAAATAGAACCCTTAGCTTGCACTTCCACTACTCTTCCTAGGTCTCAAAATCAACCCATTTGCTATATATCACTCACATCACTTAAGGTTTATCATTGACTTCAGTTAGGGAACATACCATTATCCTTGAGTCTAGGGAAATCATTTTGGAGTCCATCATCTCCTACATGTACCCTCTTAGCATTTGAGCTCTTGCATTCTTAGCTTATCACATCATATCATACCATTTTCATATATCCCATCTTAGAATCGTATCCTTCTCATTTCATCCTAGTCCTTACATATTCCTAGTCTTCATACATAGATCACATCACATGGTCCTTGCATATATCAAGATCATATCACCTAACCAAGTTGCATACATTCCATGAATTTAGTCCTTTGCATATTCATCATTGATCAAATAGAACCCTTAGCCTACACTTCCACTACTTTTCCTAGGTCTCAAAATCAACCCATTTTCTATCTATCACCCACATCACTTAAGGTTTATCATGGAATTGAGTTAGGTAACATACCATTATCCTTGATTCTAGGGAAATCCTTTTGGAGTCCATCATCTCCTACATGTACCCTCTTAGCATTTGAGCTCTTGCATTCTTAGCTTATCACATCATATCATACCATTTTCATATATCCAATCTTAGAATCATATCTTTTTCATTTCATCCTAGTCCTTACATATTCCTAGTCTTGCATACATAGATCACATCACATAGTCCTTGCATACATATATATCATTCCACCTAGTTCTTGCATGTACAACCCATTTCATATATCAAGATCATATCACCTAACCAAGTTGCATACATTCCATGAATTTAGTCCTTTGCATATTAATCATTGATCAAATAGAACCCTTAGCTTGCACTTCCACTACTCTTCCTAGGTCTCAAAATCAACCCATTTTCTATCTATCACCCACATCACTTAAGGTTTATCATTGATGCAGGAGCATCCAGTGGTGTAAGGGCAATCCTACATCACCCAAAAATATATTTACTTTCATTTAGATTTTTTTGTAGATGTTTTTGCATTTCTGGATACCCTTTTCGTCAAAGAAGAATTCACAACTTTCAGAACTGCTTTTCTGCTTTTTCTGCTCAACTGCTATTTTTAGCAGGTATGAATTTGAAGGTGTGAGGAGACAGAAATTTAGGGGAAGCTTCGGGATATAATAATAAACACTCTGGTGAAAGAATCAGGCGAAGATCATTCTCGGTTCAAAAGTTATTCAAGTTTCAATTTCTGCTTTTTGCCCTACAAAATCTTCAGAGCTAATTTTGAGGGCCTTAAAGGCTCTGGATGGGCCCGAAAATTGGTGGAAAATGAAAGTGGTTAGCCTTTAGGCCCTGCTTTTTGGCACTTCATTTTCGCAAGACCTTTTTGCAAAGGTATTATCATTGAAGATCCAACGGTTAGATCTTGAGTTAGGGCTTCCAGAAGTTTGTGCATAATTAGAATGTTGTTTTTGGCTCCAAACGGAGATTTGGGCTATTTATGGGGTAGTTTCTGACTTTTGTGAGTAGTTTTTGGGAAAGAAGATCGCATGTTGCGAATAGGGGAATTTCTGTAATTTCTTTTCTATAATTTGCATATATTGCAGAACTCGAGGATTGGAGATCCACTGCATGTAAGAATTTCATACTTTTGAAAATAACAAGATTTGTTAGTTTTTCTGTGTGATTTTCTGTGTCTCGGGTTGCACCCTCATCAATCATGGACTTGAGTTAGGGAACATACCATTATCCTTGAGTCTAGGGAAATCCTTTTGGAGTCCATCATCTCCTACATGTACCCTCTTAGCATTTGAGCTCTTGAATTCTTAGCTTATCACATCATATCATACCATTTTCATATATCCCATCTTAGAATCATATCCTTCTCATTGCATCCTAGTCCTTACATATTCCTAGTCTTGCATACATAGATCACATCACATAGTCCTTGAATACATATATATCATTCTTCCTAGTTCTTGCATGTACAACCCCTTGCATATATCAAGATCATATCACCTAACCAAGTTGCATACATTCCATGAATTCAGTCCTTTGCATATTCATCATTGATCAAATAAAACCCTTAGCTTTCACTTCCACTACTCTTAATAGGTCTCAAAATCAACCCATTTTCTATCTATCACCCACATGTACCCTCTTAACATTTGAGCTCTTGCATTCTTAGCTTATCACATCATATGATACCATTTTCATATATCCCATCTTAGAATCATATCCTTTTCATTGCATCCTAGTCCTTACATAAATTCCTATTCTTGTATACATAGATCGCATCACATAGTCCTTGCATACATATATATCATCCCATATAGTCCTTGTATATATATATCATTTCAAAAACAAAAAAATCTATGTGTCCTCCAAGTCAAGTTGTCCACATCATGTCCAAGTCAAACTTCTCATCCTCCATACCAACCATGCATAAGCTATCATCCTTAGTCCACCTACCTTCATCATCAAGAGTTGCTTAACACAATCCATGCCATTAATCCACATTTCAAGTGTCCACTTATCACCCTTATCCTCTATTCTTCATTTAGAGCCTAATAATTTCTTATCATCTATTTTCAAATGCATTTTTTCCATGGAATTCTTAAGTTCAAGAATCTTTGATTTCATTTGATGGCATATGTTCAAATCCACTTATATATCATCATCTCTCACTTTCTTTGCACAATATTTTGTGACATGTAGAAATGGATCAACAAGCAGGAAGTTCTCAAGAAGAATTCGAGCCCAATCTAGATATTGGACCGAACGAATCAGTTGAAGAACACATGGACCTTGAAGGTAGGGAGGAGGCCCAAGTTCAAACAATGCATGTTGGAGAGGGGTCGGGATCACTTCCTTCTACACCAATGGATGAACATATAAAAGTAGCTGAAAAGGTGGGGAAACAAATTTCTTATAGAAATTTAGATCATTTACTTGAAATGGATATGGAGAAACTGAAATGTTATGCCAAGCAACCTAAAAATAGGAGTAAGAGGTCAATGATTAAATTTGTAAATAGAATAATCCATGATCACTTCAATCATCTTCAAACACTTGAAACAACCCAATTGTTATCACGTTTACTTCTTCGTAATGAGTTGAAAGAGTCATTGCAATTGTTGGGTGTACATTCTGCATCAAATAAGAGGAAACACATGAGACTACAAAAATATATTGTTGAAAATGTTAAAAAAGGTCTAGATTCCATTGGGAAAAGATCTTGATCAGTGGATAAGGCCATTGCAAGAAAGGTGATTTTGACATCTATTTTAAATAAAGAAATATCAAGAAAAAAAATGTCAACATTTTTCATTGAATTTGGTTATTTTAGAACCACACTAATAAAATATGAGAAAAAGAGAAAGGTTTTGGATGATAGTTCTGAAGGCAATTGGGAAATTATGTGTAAGCTCCCCATTTTGATAGAATTGAAGATGTTGTTAGGAACTTGATCTCAAGTTTTTGGAATGACCAGACCCACCTGCCATCAAGTACTAGAGATGTTATGAGGAACAAGATTGGACCTGGTATTTATGAAGAAAATATTAAACATTGGCTAGACATAACACAACTTGATACGTATATGAACTTTTGTAATATGTATCCTCATATAAAGATTGGGAAAACAATGTTTGAAAGGTTAAAGCCATATTATGTGAAGATAAACAAGTTTTTTGAAACTTCTTGTTGTCATCATCACGTTGAATTTGATCTCTACTATTAGGTGTTTCGAAAGATGAGAGAAAAAAGATATGGTTTTCAAAAAGCACCTCCTAAACAGGTAAGTTTGTTCATAAAAGATATGGTATGTGATCATGAAAATGGACCTCAAATAAAATGCATAAAAAGACTCTGTGAAACATGTGGAAATTTGGCTAACTTTCCTTCAACAAACGAAGATGCTGACCAAAGAAAGATAGTAAATTGCACGAGTTACAAGTATGTAAAGTTTCAAACAAATTTTGGAAAAAAATCCACAAGGTTAAACTATGTAGAAGAGGAGATACCTATTGAGAAATTTATGAAAGATTTTCAAAAATTGATACAACCATACATACAAAATTCCTTTTATGCTAAGTGGCAAGCAAATCAATTTCAAACATTAAGAGATACTTTCCCAATTGGAACAGTTCTATCAGTAGTTGAATTTGCAGAAAATTACCCTTTTGTACATCAAAAAGAGATTCAATCAAAATATTACTTTTCAAAGTAGGTCACTATTATGGTTCATGTGTGTTATCGACATGCACAATTGGAATTGGATGGTGTTGAGAGTACAAATGAACAACGGGCCATCAAGAAATAATATCACTTTTATATTAGTGATGATAAAGAGCACAGGACACTTTTTGTACAACATTGTTTTACAATTTTTTTTTTTTTTGAGAATTTGAGAAGCAGGGGTGTAAAATTTGAAAAATATTTTGTATGGTTAGATGAATGTGCAACACAATTCAAATCATCACGACCATTTTATGCACTTTCTAGATATCATAAAATTTATAGCATACCACATGTTTGGAGTTTCTTTGAGAGTGGGCATGAAAAGGGTGAACATGATGGCATGGGAGCTTGCATCAAACGTGCTTTAAGAAAACATCAAATGAGTTATTCAGAAGATCGTATAGACAATGGACATGATGTTGTTGAATGGTGCAAGAAACACTTTGCATCAAATGAGGTCATCACATCTTCAAGAACAATCCGAAACATTCCACATAGAGTGTTTTGAGAGATATCGGGTATGTATAAAAATTAAATTTATTTAAATTAAAAATATATATGTATATATATATATATATACACACACACACACACATGTTTGTTGCAAGTACATGTATCTAGGTGTGGATAGAAGATCGATGCATGGATGCAAGAGGGTAGAAAAAACAAGATCTTTGCATTATGTTATGAGTTCAAATAGTCACCTTGGATGAACATTATGCACGAGGGATTACTCTTGTTTCTGCACTAAGTGCATTGCAAGAAACTCTCATGCATGCAACAACGAAGAACTTGAATATGTTAGTAAATGGGATATGGTGTCACTATTCGTTTAAGACACATACGACAAAAATGAGGATGGAAGATTTTAAGAAATTCCTTTGATTTCAATTGATTATGACCATATTTCAAGATTGGTTAGAAAAGGTACATGTGTAAGGTTTCAATAATTTAAATATTATATAAATTTAATGATCTTTAAACTCTAGGGAATTATTTTTTTTTAAAATTTTATTGTGTAAATTTAGTGTACAAGAGATGTGTTTGTAGTCATAGCAAAGCCTGGAAACATAGAAGGTGTTAAAGCTATTATTTACTACATTGCACAAAAGAGAGGAATACGCTAACACAATCTGAAACAAGCGATGCAATTTTATTTCCCACAGGTGAGTTTGAATTTAAAATTATATATATACATTGTGTACATGTGTACCTTACCTTAAAAACATTAAATATATATTGTACAAACCTTGAGCATGAAAATTTTGTATACATGCACATGTCTTACCTTAGGTTCATGTTTACTATGCAGGTTTTGTTGTAGTGCAAGAGATATATCTAAAACAAGTCAAATTAGTTCAACATGAGATTCATTTTGTGGACTATCAAATTGATAACAAGGTATATCAATATAGTCACCTTATAATTGCTACCGCCCTACATCTTCATGCAGTTCCACATGCACGTGGGTGAAAAAAATATAGACTAGATAGTGATGACCATCAATTTTTTTTACATGTTATTCAAGAGCAAGTTGAACCAAAATGTTTGAGTTAGATTATATCCATGATTTTCAAGTTCACTTGTACATGTACATACATGTTCAAGACAATAACTTATAGTAACTTGTTTGAACTTTGGATTGTTTTAGTTACTTATAATATATTTTGATGACAAGTGTTTTAAATTTGGTTGGACACAAATTAGTGGTTGAAACACATTGGGAACCTTAAATTGAGTAGATATTTCCAATTATATATTTGTTCCATGGAATTCAAGTACTTGTTTAAGAATCTAAATGATTTCATTTGAAAGTTCATCTCCACTTATAGCTAGAAAAGTTATTATAAATTGATTCAATAGTTCAATGCTTAATTTTATGTTATGTACATAATGTGCAAACCTTGTTACAACAATTGCAATGTTTATATCTATTTAACATGACTATCTATTTAAAGGTGAGTATTTAAACAATGAATATTTTCTATAATAAATTTATTGGTCCATAATTTGAGTATTCTATAGTATCTAATTTTCATAAAAAAAGTCATTAGAAGAGTGATGGTGGGAGTAGAAGAAAATTTAGTGTTAGTTTCAATGATCCCCAAAAGAGCATGTTTATTTGTTTATATCTTCAATATGTTTAGATGGTATTCCCCTCATGTGTACCTTTATTGTACAACTTTATGATAGTATAGAATGACACTTAACATGATAAATTTCATAAAATTATTTGTTATTTTATGTTTTAATTCTAGTTTATTGGGATCCAAATGAAATTCTATTGCAAGCTTGGTCTTTAGGCAAGTTAATATGGATATAAAGTCTATTGTAAGCTTGGTCATTATTTAAATTGTAATTTTATTCTATCTCCAATTTTTTTTGCTACAACACAACTATCTTTATGTCATACTTCTTGGTGCAAGAGATATGAACACTCCTTTATTTATTCTTTTTTGGGGTATATCTATTTGTGATTATTACTAGGTTTAATCAAAATTTCTTTACCATAGTTCTTATTCATGTTCCCTAAATACTACTTTGACATTTTCTCCAACATTTTGGTACATTTATCTTGATGTACAAAGTGTACTTTACATATGATTATTTCTCTAAAGTCTTTATAATATGGTTCTCAAGATTCATTTGACTCTTTCTTAAGACAAAGAAAAAAAATTGTTAGATATTTTGGTGGAAGAACATTACAATTTGATAAGTTTTTATTGTGTTAATATTATCCTCTTTAATTTAGATATCTACTTCCCAATCTTTTTAATGATGCATGTGTGATCATATACTATGGTTTAATAGAGGGTTAACATAGTTATCATATATCCAAGGTGAGTAAAATTTATCTAATCATAAATTTTTTTATTATGTGTTTTTTGTGGAAGTTTAAACTCTTGGAGTGCTAAATTAAACACTATAGTTTTGTTCAAATCTACACCTAAAACTTGCACTTGCATGCACGCCTACTTGCACCAGCAACTCTCAAGAAAGAAAGTTATAAAATTCATTGGCTATTATAAGTATTATAATTAAAGTGGGGTTTTGGCTTGATACCCACTAGAAAAAACACCTTTATTAAAAGGAGGTGTTATTTTATTGAGGAAGGAAAGTTAAATGAACAAGTAAAATATTAAACTCTAAGATAGATTAGATCATCTATGGTGTATAAATGCTCTTTAAATTTATTATTTTAGATTAAATTCATCAATAATTTTGATGTGTAAATAAAAGTTTGGGCCCTCTATGATGTACACAATTTAATGCAAAAATTATATGACCATCATAATCATAATTTCCACAAAACTCGTTAATTAAACCACAATTTTCCACATGACCATCACAATCACAATCTAATGTATAATGTATCAAAAATCTAAAAAATGTAGCCCAAGTCATATATAATGAACATAAAATGTATCAACAATCTAAAAAATGTAGCCCAAGTCATATATAATGAACATAAAATGTATCAAAACTCTAAAAAATGTAGCCCAAGTCATATATAATGAACATAAAATGTATCAACAATCTAAAAAATGTAGCCCAAGTCATATATAATGAACATAAAATTTATCAAAAATCTAAAAAATGTAGCCCAAGTCATATATAATGAACATAAAATGTATCAACAATCTAAAAAATGTAGCCAAAGTCATATATAATGAACGTAAAACATGTAGCCCAAGTCATAAAACATAATACATGTAGCCTGAGTCATAAAACATAAAACATGTAGCCTAAGTCATAAAACATGTATCCCAAGTCATATATAATGAACATAAACAACTCATAAATCTAGAGCAACCTAATATGAATATTGAATCCTAATCGAACGATCATTTGAATGAGAACCCTGCTCTGAAAGATGTGCTGAGTCTTGTAGATAAAATTGTGTACAAAATTTGTTAAATACATATAATGTATTATAAATTTTATGAAAGTTATTTTTAAGAATGTACATGTATTTTTAAATTTATCTATCTAGATCTAAACATACATATGCATGTACATATACATGTCTATATATAAAAATTTAAAACTCACATGTCCACTACCAGCAGAATCATCCATAGAGTCATGATAATGTACACGATTTGGAACAAGGCTTAGAGTAACATGAGGCATGTCCATCTACAATATATATACATATATATTACATGAATATCTAGTTAAAACTAAAATTTGGATACTTACCATGTGTTGCAATAAATCGTGGGTATATCAATTGGGCCATAAGAGGATCCACACATTTTGTGACCTGGTAACCCTTCACCTTACGACTATTTTGATAGAATGGAAAAGAAGTGTTTTTTTATCATTTCTTTGTTCACAACCTCCTGTATTTGTTTATAAGATACCTCACCATGGACTTCTTCCCGCATGTGCGAAATAATCATAGCTACTCTATCAGGGGAAAAACTACTAGTCTATCCAACTTTATCTCTTAATTGTTCTAAGCTTTGTAAAATGGACATGCAAACTTCTGAATATATTCCTACATCTGTAGCATCAGTTAATGACTCTCTCAATCTCCTAATATCACTATTAGTATGTGAAAAGATTCTTTTTGGAGGTGGAATAGGTGCATTTTCCATTGTGATATGTATGTACCTAAAGGAGGAATGAGACCTTGGTTTATATCTAGATCTAGAGAATAAAAATCTAAAACAGTTCTAAATAAATTTTCACTTGTGTGCACATGATATAGAATGCAAATTAAACATGAACACTAGCTATATATCTAGATTTAATAGTTCTCACTTGTGCATGTACATACATGAACAATAAATTGAATGTAACTTCTAGATAAATTTATTATTAAACAAGTTTGTGCAACAAGTAAATCAATTTGAAATATTAATAAATATTTAAATTTATATTTAATGAACAAAGTCATGCACAAACTCATTTCACCAAAATGTATAAACTTCTAACTATACATTTAAATATATAAAATGATCTTCAATATATGATCCACATGAATAAATCACAAGGGCCAACAAGTTCTAAATTAGCTTGAGATTTGAAAGTACACACATGTATCTAGATTAAAGACATGTTTCTTCTCAACTTATTCTCTAACTATGTTGCTACCATAAATGAAACAAGACAATATGTTTCTTTTCAAATCAAGGGATTTATAGCATGAATGATTTAATAATTGGAAATTATATGAAAAATTGTCTCTATTATACAATCATGTGGCATGTCCATTAATAACCTGAAGTGGGATAAATGACTCACAAATGATGGGATGATAATCAAAGGTTATATAATTGGATTCCTAAGATTTATTCATGTCAAAATATTTAGCTTCTTTTTCTACACTCATTATTTTCCATCGAGGTCCACTCTACCTTTTTTATTTTTATAGATAAAAATTGAACTCCACATAGGATTGGTTAAATAGGAGGAAGAAATAAAAGTTTTATGTTGATGAATGACTTTCTCTAATGTATCCATTCTATAAATGTACACTAAAATGTAGGATGACCAAGTGTGTAACAAAAGCTTTAAAAAGGGCCACTTGATTTCTTCTTCATCTTGGAACAAAACTTGAATTAGACTAAGTTGAAGGAACTAAGGGTTACTAGTTTTGTGATTGAAATTATTATTGTTAATTATAGGTGCCTCATTCTCTATTGATTAACTTGTGGAAGGTGTAGATTTGATTTTGAAACAAGATTGTCTTATGGAATTAGATTATATATTATTGGTTTAAAACATAAAATAAATTATATAAGTATGTTTTAGATTAAGAATCAATAAAAGGAAAGGAATTATTGTATTCAATCTTTGATTAAATGAATAATATAAAGTAAAAATATTTTGATGGAAAATTTTCTCCCATAAATGTTTCTCATGTAAATATCCAAGTATTATGTAAGATTGTGTATTTTTATTATCCTGGATTTACTTGAACCAATATAACTAATCACTTGAACAGATTTAATATGATCTACACGTGTACAAGTCAACATGTGTATTGATAACTTAGTAAAGATGGATGGAGAGGATAAGTGCATCCTATTAAATTATTCTTTACCCAGTTCATGGGAAACATTGATAATATTTATCAATATTAATAATCTCACTAATTTGAAAATATCATATGAATTTTGTTAAGAAAGGAAATTATAAAGAAGTCCATGGATGAAACTTTATTTTGATAACCTAGTTGTTAGAGGTGGATCTAAGGAGAAGAAAGGTGAGAAAAATAATTAGGATAGATTATAAGTCTAAGGGTAAAGATCTAGACTAAATATATTGGAAAATCCAAAGTAATATAATGTTATAATTGTGGAAATAAAGGGCACATCAAGAAGGATTCAAAATTAAAAAATAAAGATGATTCTTCTGGTAAATCCTCTAATAATGATGAATACAATAATGATACCTCTATTTCTACTAATTTCATTGGTGATGACTCTTGGTTGATTGAATCAAGTGCTTATTATCATAAGACACCTTATAACAAGTTGTACCTTGGATATATAATGCGATGAAGGTAAGGTTTGTATTGGTGATAACATTTCCTTGAAGATATATGGTCAAGAAAAGTAAAGGTTTCATTCATGGATGCAAGAAGAAGGTCAAGTCTCTCAGATGTTTTGAACATACTAGACAATTTTGGCAAGGAAACTTATGTTTATGTCCAAAATGGTTTCAACTCAAATATGAATGTTAGTTTTGATGGTAAAGGTTGCAAGTTAGCATGAGGAAACTTGGTATGTACACTAATGGAGAGTAGAATGACACTCTAGATATAGGTTGGATGCATCAATTTTTTTAGTGTGCTAAAGTAATTACATCTAAATCAAGGTTGTTGCACGACATATTAGGATGGGTCACCTAAGTATAAAATGTCTAAAAAGTTACATAATTAAGAATATTATGGATGGAATTGTTGATTATTCTATTTTTATTGTCTTTTTAGAGCATTGTTTCTTGGGAAAATAAAATAAAGTGTATTTTTTTTTTTCCAGAATCACTAAAGCAAAGGAGATTTTGAAGCTTTAATTTACATGTAGTGATGAGTTTTTTCCTATAGCTATATATCCACTGCATTGGTAAATATGTATATATCATTTATTAATGATTTTTATAGGTACTTTTGGATTTATTTTATTAATGGGAAGTATGAAATATTTTTGATATTTTAGGAGTTTAAATCTCTTTTTTAGAATCATATTGTTAAGAAAATCAAGGTGCTTCTAGGATAGATAATGTCAACTATTTTTTCTCTAAGTCTAGTTTAACACAATTTGTAGACACTATATATTTTTTCTCATGAACATGAAACCAAAAGATTGAAGTTAAAGAAGGACTAGATACCTGGGCTTGAGCTTAAAATGTAGGAGATTCTTTTCAATAATCATATATAAAATCTCCTATTTATTTGGAGTATTCATAGACAATTATTTTCATGACATCTCATCTTCAAATGATTATAAATTTGACCTAACACAATGAATCCATCACCCTGCCTCTAAAGGAGGTGGAAAACATTTTGAGAGCCATAATTTTATCAATGACACATGGTGCAATGAGCACCCATTAGTAAGATCCTTGATATATTATTTTGGAGTGACAAATACTTCCTTATTCAACATTGAAAGTTCCTTCATAGTAGTAGCTAGTAACTCATATCTATTGACAAGTATGAGAGGGCCAACATTGTCTTAAAAGGGATACATATTTATTCCCTTTTTAATAGGAGAGCCATGAGTGGATAAAAAGGAAGAACTAAACCAAAGGTGTTGGATCAAGAGGAGGAAATCATAGATAATTTATCCCTAGAGGAGGAAGGTCTTCTAGTTCAAAAATACTAAAGAATATTTCTTTGGCTCGAGACTTAATTTATATTTGTCTCATACAAGGCCAAATTACTTTTTGAAGAGTTAAAGAATGCAGGACCATCAAGTGAATATACACTTCCTGAAAAAGGATAAGCTCTCTTAATCTTCAACAAGATTGAAGAGAGTGGATAGTACAATCACAAACATGGTATTTAACATAATTATGAACTTGAGTATATTAGAGAGCTAATGGGAGGACTAAGTTGATTCCAACTGGGTGTGATAGTATGCTGAGTTTTGGCTATGGATTTTCAACTATAGATGTTTGGAAAATTCTCTCTATGTGAAGAGGATGAGGATGCCTCATGCTCATAGAAAAGTGGTGACATTATATTTCCTAGTAATTCAAGCCATTTACAACCACAACCACCAATTATCTAATACAAATAAAATATGAATTTTTTGCACCACTAATTTTGTTAGTACTTGATACTTGAACTAAAATATAAGGAACTTGCATATCCATAATTACTTTTGAATAACTTCATGTGATCCTCGATACAAAAGATAGATTCATATTTTATTTAATACCTTAGACTAAACTAGTTGAACACACATTACCAAGTTATATCTATGACATGCATACCATAAAACAACTTTAGAATACAACCCACCATAATCTAGAAGCTAGTTACATAGACATACATGCACACATGTACTATTTTTGGGTTTACTTAGAGGTAATATGAGGAATCACCAAGTTATAAGATAATAAATAGTTTCGATATGGACCTGCCAAGTGTTTGTATTTCCAAGTAATGTGCATGTGATATTAAAAGTTAAAAGAAAAGAGAGATGAATATAGGTCACAAATAAAAAGGGTATAGAAAAAATCTTTTTCTATTTGAGCACGGTGATGATGTACATGTGTATAAAACAATAACACATAGGAGTTGATGCCAAGTCTCAAATGTAGTGACAATAGGAAATCCTAAATTGTTAGCATAAATAATTTAATGAAAATACAAAATAGTATGGATTGAGGTTTTAAGTTAATATATTTTATTTTCCTTTATGGTTTGGATCCTTCTTTTAGTTCTATCTGCATGGTTCCTACCACTTATTTTATACCTTTTAGGTTAGTAAATATTCTAGGAATTTAAGTTTTTCATATTTTTTTAAATTTTCCACTTGCATCACTTATCTTTCATCCCATTAATCTCCAATTTTTTCCATCTTAGGGTTCCTTCTAAAATTATATTTGGTTCTCTATTCCTCAATGGTTCATGTTGAAATATTTATTTTTTAGTGAATTATTAGTGGCTAAATTCATAATTTAATCCCCTTCTTCTACTTATATTTTTTTAAGTTTTGAGGATTTTCTTCTCCTTTGGATTCTATAATTTATTCTTAGACGGTCTACACCACTTAACTTCTACTATGGTGTTTCAACCTTATCCATCCACTTTAAATCAAGAATTTTCCAAACTCTTGTCTCCTTTGGAAATACACTCTACTATTCTTTGTGAAGGACTAAATTTCTACTATATGTAGAGACAAATAATGTGCTTCATTTTAGTACATTGTGGATTAGCTTGTCAATATCATTGAATGCAAATTGTTTACAAATTATTTTGTCGGGCATCATCCAATTATTGACAGGTTCTTCCTCTCTTTTCTTAGTTAAAATATACCTTTTTTTGCAATAGGTGATCTCTAATGTTGAGGAGAAGACAAATACATGAGAAATACATAAGAGATAGGGTATTAGATACCACATATTTTATGAATGTTATAAATCCATCCACGATGAAGGAAACATGGTAATATATTACACTAGCATAATCAATTGATAGATACAATGTTAATCTCTCTATTATGTGTGTATAAATTAATTTGTATGTGTATATTCCTATTGTTGCTTATTGTAATCTATCACACACTTTATATTTTCCTTGTTCACTATAGAAGGGTAATCACTACAACACATAAAGAAACTTTAAAGAAAATGCAGTTGCAAGTGAATGGATTTTTTGAAAAGGCTTTAGAAAATTTCAAGCAAATGCAATTGGCAGGTGTAAAGCCAAATTCCACTACCATTTGAGCATTGGAATAGAGTATGGATGGCCAAGGTGCCAAATTTGTTGAAAAGGCTTTAGAAAATTTAAAGCAAATGCAATTGGAAGGTATAATGCCAGACTCTACAACCTCTTCTAGTGTTCCTCGCAGCCTGTGTCAAATGGGAGCTTTGGAATGGGCTATGGGCATCCATCATAGGATAAAAAGGATTTTTCTTAGATGTTGTAGTTGCAACTACCCTAGTAGACATGTATGTAAAACAAAAGTATAGACAAGACACGTGAACTATTTGACAAAATGTCTCCAAGAAATTTGTTCTCATGGAATGCCTGATTGCAGAGTATTCACAAAATGGATTTGTTGAAAAGGCTTTATAAAATTTCAAGCAAATGCAATTGGTAGCTGTAAAGCCAGACTCTACAACGTTTTCCACCATCCTCCTAGCTTGTGCCACACAGGAGCATTCAAACAGGGTATTGACATGCATCAAAATGTGGAAACATATACAAGGCACACAAATTGGGTATGTATGCAAAATGTGGAAACATAGACAAGGCACATGAACTATTTGACAAACAAAATGGGTTTGTTGAAAAGGCTTTAGAAAATTTCAATCAAATGTAATCGACAGTTGTAAACCCAAATTCTACCATTTGAAATACAGTTTAAAACTTTCAAGCAAAAGAAATTTTGCATGACCAACCTACTTGATGCAAGAGCTGAGGGTGCTAAGGGTGGTGGACTGTGGAGGGTGATGCAAAATTCACCGGGGTTGTGCTCCATTCGTCGTTGCAGGTTTGCTCAAACATTGAGTGAAAATGACAATGAGCATTACTCTTTTTTTTTAATCAAGATTTCGAGGGTTCGAGCAAATAGGGTTTGCTCGAACCCCCTTTTTTTATTATTTATTTGCTACCTTGAAAGGGTTTGATTGAACCTTGGGGTTCACTCAAACCATTAGGTTTGCTCGAACCACCAGGTTCACTCAAACCATTAGGTTTGCTCGAACCCCTTAAATTTGTGGGAGGTTGGAGAATTAATTTTTCCTTCCTCTTTCAAAGTGTTAACCACTTATGTGGGATCACCCTGCCAGGGTAGGAGAAATTACATCTAGGAATGGAATGGAGAGGGAGGATAAGTGAAGAGGTCAGTGATCTAGAGTTTGATGTAGCTATTGGGAGTTGCTAGAGTATTGAACATGTCTTAGGGAAAAATGTGTGTTGAAAAGCCATCGAAACTGGCATACGACAAATTCACTGTGGTAGAAAATTCACCGCCAAGTAAAATTTTCCGCCAACAATTCACCGCAGTGAAAATTAACTGCATTAATATTTTTAATAAAATCAAAGTTTTCGAAATATATATTAAAAAATATTAATCCAGTTATTTTTTTGGGGTGAATTGCTAGCGGTGAATTTTCCACCATAGTGAATTGTTGGCGGTGAATTTTTCGTCAGTGAATTGTTGGCGATGAATTTTCCTAGAGTCGTCAAAACTTTTAGAAGTTGCAATTGGCAAGTGAAAAACTAAATTTTTCCAATCATTGCTAATAGTAATCATGTTTGTGTTAAAATGGGAGCTTCGAACTATTGGACATATGAAGCTCAATCAACATATTCTTGCTCTTTGGCTGTAACCACTGCTTCTTGACCATTTGTCTCCTTTTGATGACCCTTCATCTTCCTTCTCGGGTTATCTTTTGTATACTCTTTTCTTTAGAGTTAGGAGATAAATAATATATTATATTTTGGTGAAGCATAGAGTTACTGAATGTAATGTACTGAAATAGAGTTAAATAAAAATAGATTCCCCTACTTTGAGAGTGGATGCAGTCTATAAAATGAACCATTATAAATTTTGTGTTCTTTGTGTTCTCTATATTTTTGTATTCCATTTAATTTCTGCATATTATTCTTCATCTGTTTACAACATTTTATCAACAATTGGTATCATATTCTGGTGAAGAAGCTTGGTGTTGAAACGATGTTTTGGAAATCAGTGAGGAATTTCTAGAAGTATGGATGACACAAATAAATGGAAGATTGAGAAGTTTGCAGGTTCGAACTTTGGATTGTGGAAGGTTCAAATGGAATCACTATTGATTAAGAAAATATCTCACTCACAATGCTTGGAAAAACCAAGGGAAAAGGTTCGATGTCAGACGAAGATTAAGTTTTAAAATGAACTATTCTATTTTGCTGTAGCAACATCCTTTTGGTTTTTGTCTTTGATTAATATCGATTCATGCATTGATTATTGGAACGCATTAAGTTTTAAAATGAGCTAAATTTTGGCTATTTCATTAAATGAATGGAAGAGAGTTCTGCTAAATTTTGGTTATTTCATTAAATGAATGGAAGAGGGACATAAGATAAATGGGGTTTTAAAAGTTCGTCATCCTTTAATTTATCAAAAGTTTAAGACACTATATTCTTGTTATTATGTTGAATGTGAGTAGTTTATATAGAGATTTTGTGACGATAGGAGTAATTAAGGGATTTTTCCAATCAAAATTTTAGTGGTCTATAAAGATTTCACTTCTTCTTCTCAGTAGTTCTAGTAGACACAATGTCTTCCTCAGAACATTCGACATCTCCTCATGCTTCTTCCCAACTCTCTTGTGGTGCCCAATCTCTTCTTTTCTTCTTTTAACGCACGCTTATCTTTCCCCACCTTCAACAACTCAGTGATTCGTTTCTCGTAAGAAGAAAATCTCGCCATTTCCATATCATTTTTTTTCTCACAAAATCTGTTCTCTTGCTTCTCTTCCCAAAGGGTGCAAGGCTGGTTGGCGATTTGTAATAACATGCCTACAAAGATCAAATCACTCATGCCTTGTCTACGCTTCTACTAAAGCACGTCATTGTGCCTCCCTGCCACTTGTTTCAGGTTATTTTAGCTACTTAAAATAATGTAGAGAGGGACTTGATCAAACCTCTCAAATCCATGAACATGAGAATTCTTGAAACACTCTCAAATTTTGTAAAGCAACTGCACTTGTTCTACATAAATGCCATCTGTTGTCATTGCAATCAGATTAACAAAGTCCATGCCATTGGTTGTTCTAAGTAGTAGCTCGCAGGAGGCACCCAAAGTTTGATGCATATACTCTTCCAAAGCATGGTTGTTGGTCAATATTTTATCAAATTTAACTTTCTACAAAATCTCATCATATTATTTGATTGGCACGCCAGAGAAGGTGGAGTAAATCGAGGTTACATGATAGGCGTACCTGCTAATGTTGAGATCCATCTATTGATTGAATTATTACTTACAGATTTAGAGTAAAATAAAATCAGTCAAAACGTTGAGATAAAGAGGCCCGCTTACCTGCATTTTATGTATTCTGATTGTTAGATTTCTAGTATAAATTTGATTTGATCTATTCCAACTGTTATTGGATCTTTTATTGATTGTGATTGAATACAATAGGTAGAATTGTATCGCCTCTATTTTCTATTCAATTAAACTTCAAACCCCAATGGCATCCATTTTGTATCAATAACGTATCCAGTGTATCTTGTTTTTGTATTCTCTGCAACTCTATCACATCTAGAATAGTGCGACTAACAGCATGAGGTGGAAGTTTTGAAATATTTAATGTGATATATGTTGGGGAGTTTTCTCATTGTTGAAGACAATCGAGTTTATCATTAATTTTCTAGTTGAACTATCAATTTTCAGTCAATTAAATCTGCAAATTCCTATGGCTTAATTTGTTTTGAATATTGCAATACTTTGGCTTTTGTTTTCATTATAGGTGTGAGAAGATCCAGGAGGGTGCAAACCAGAGGATGCAAATCAGTTTTATGTTTTGGATTACATTTTCATTATAATCGAATATTCTGAATTGTCTAGAATTGATCTATGAATTCCTGCTACTAAAACAAAGCTCTGTTTGCATATAATTTGGCTAAATTTTTTTAAGAGATTTTAGATAAAGAAGAGTTGAAATATTGCATAGGTTTACATAGCTATTTGAAAGACTTTATTGAGTTATAATTTAATCCAAGCACCTTGACAACTCATTTTATTTTCTTTCTCTAAAAAGTTTCATCAAATAATTGACATACCTTGTGCATACTTCTATAGTTTTATAATTGGTGCATCAATCTTATTTGTACTCACCTTGTAATTTGTTTATAGGAGAGGAAGGAGGAGCGATTTCATTTACGCAAAGAACATGCAACATTGAAGCATCAAAAACAATATTTGGAGAACATTTGAGTCAAAGAAGATCGAACATTGAAATTAAGACTTGAAAAATCATTTTTAATGCTTGTTGTTATAACCTAGGGCTTCCATTTTCTACTTTCATTTTGTGTTTTTATGCCAACTCACTTCTTTTTGGGGTTTAAAATTAACCATTGATTTTACATTTGCAAGTTGGCTAAAATTGAACCTTAGAAACACACTAGATTTTGATTTGGTCTAAAATTGAACAATCAACTTCAGACTTCATCTTGGTGCTATAAAACAAATACATTATTACTTTTGAGGTTTAAAATGAACATGTGTTTGTTGTGTTTTGTAATCTCTTTTACAAATTAATATCATTCAAAAGGTGTATGCACTTCTCTAGTGCTTCATAGTGATCTTGAGAATCAAAAGTATTTTGGTGATATTAGGTTGTATAAGTGATTGCCTCCACACTTCAATTTGGATTCTTAAAATTGAACAAACCTTGCTAGTGTGAAGAAAAGGTATTGTGTGTGCTCCCACCTAAATGCATTAGGTGGTCGAACTAAAAATACACTCCTTCGCTATTGTTCACCCTTAGAGACCCTACCTTGGTGGAAAAAATTACTCACCCCAAGGGAATGAATCAAACCGGTAACAAGCTAAACACCAAGCTTCTCCCAACCGGTATATAAATTTGAATGTTGAGGAAATCTCATCATTACAGGAATTCCTATAGACAAGTAGGTGATACTCCTTATATGAGTTGATCTTGCCTCTCGTGTGGCTTTTTGAACGGGTGCCTTGATTAAGAGCCAAATTGTGTAGAAGCCAAAAAACCCTATCTATTTGTTGATTCAAGAACATTTGTTCTAAATCCCTCCCACATTTTTTATGGCTCTTGGTAGAGATGAGAAGTATGCCATAGGAGTTTCATGGGTACTAATTCTTGGCTAACCTGAGAAGTGAGTGCACTATAAGGGGGAACCTGTATGGTCAAGCATCTAATCATCTGATAAGAGTAAGCATAGCTAGATTTATCCAAGTGGGAGCTCAACAAATATTGCCTCATTTATTCTAGAATTGTGCATCACTTCAAAATAAAAACACTTTTCTTGGATCCAAAATGCTTGAAATTAAACATTCACCAATTTCTCAAAATTTCAAACCCTTTAGGGGGAACAAATAATTTTGAATTATCCAAATGATCTTGTTTTCCCTAGGGATTTAATCCTTAGAGGCATCTAAGTATTTGGGTTTAATCATAATTTTTTCTCACTAAAGTAAACATTAAGAAAATTTTGCCTTAATTTTCTCAATTCTTCACATAATGGACTTTATGGGATGAGAAGAAGTTAAGACATTAGACATCTAGTTTGAAAACCTAAATCAATAATTGTTTGTGATAAAAGGAATTCATTAAGAAAAGCTAAGAAACAATTGATCCACACACATGTACTCTTACAAATGATTTCCTGAAAGATCAAAATCTGAAAACCAAAGTTCAAAAGTCTTAGTCCAAAAGCTCGTGAAGAACATCTTTCAAGGCTTCACAAAGTTAGAGAAAGGTTGGTCTACAATTTTTACAAGAAAGCTTCAAGGAACAATCCTATCTTGTATGAATTTTATTGCCAACAAAATCCAAGTCTCTTTCAAAGGTTTGCATTTCTTACATAGGAAGTACCAAGCATGTTCTTGAATACCGAGGTCTTGTAGAAAGGAGTTCTATCTAGGTCTAGTCTAGGATAAAAGTCATCATTCTCATCCATACCTCAAACATAAACCAAAAATCATCTCACCAACAACTCTTGGAAATCTTGAAAAAAATCATTCATGATAGACTTCTTGGTGAAATCGAAATAATCTTGTTTGATTAGATATGTGTAGGTGAATCCTTCTCCACATATTTAGTCAAATTATCAAACCTTGTGAACAAGTCTACCTCTTGATAAAATCCAACATCTTGAGGTTTATAAGTTCATTATCCGAAAGAAAAATCAAATCAAAATCATCTTGTTTGGTTAGGGGTGTTTAGAGGAATCCTTCTTTACACACTTAGTCAAATTATCATTTTATGTACAAGTCTACTCTAGGACAACATCCAACCTCTTAGATTTTATGAGTTCACTATCCAAATCAAAATCCAATCAAGCCAAGGTTCTGATCAAATCAAACCAAATCAAACAAAATTATGTCCTAAAGTCTAGTATCTCCTTCAAGATTTCTCAAAAATTTCAATCATCCACACCATCCATCCTCCATTTATCTCATCCCCATCCTTTGATCCTTACAAAAAACTTGGATTCTCTTCTTTGAGCCTAAAGTTTAGACCAATATAAGGTGTTAGAGGTTTATCTCTTACATTCCTGAAAATTGATCCCTATTTTATGGTTCAAACTCGATCTCAATACAAGAAAAACATGGGGCAAAACAAGGAAACATCCACTTCAAGTGATACTAGTCAAACTAAAATAGAATTCAACCCTACAATACCATTTACCTCCCAATTAATCCTCCTCCAATACCTCAAAATCCTCAAGAGTAAGGTCAAGTAGAGGACATCACCAATAACGTCTTAGGGATGACACAAGATAAAATTCTTGAAATGGTTCAAAATCTTGAGACTCATAGAATTATCAATGCCATAATGAGGCTCAATCCCTCCTAATACATGCTTGAGTTGGAAAAAGAAGGAGCTAAACTCCCCTTCGATTATGACGTAAGCACCCTTATGGAGAAACCTCTTGAGATCATGCCTCCAATCCCACCTACACCTCCATATCAAATCATCACCCAAATAATTTCTTAAATCACATCATCCATTGCTCCTACTCTTCCAATTGTCAACAAGGGAAGCTCATTGCTTCATGCACTTCAAGCACATCCCCTTGTGAATAACCAAAATTTGGATGCAAACACCATATTGGGCCAATCTTTCACATTGAATCCATTGCACCCATACGTTTTGCTTGCATTTCATGATCCTACCCATCCATCCTCTTTTCATGTAACACCGGTTTATCCTCTCAACACACAAACCTCTCTACCCATGACCTCACAAGGAGAAGGTGAATTTTTTGGAGCAGGGGGAATCTTCAATCCATCATCATCATTTTCATCTCTTCAAGGGAATGCACTTCCCATTTTACCACCATTTCCACCTTTTTCATTAACATCTGCATCACCCCTTGGGTTAGGCATTCCCCCTTTACCCACCACCAATCAATAAAATACAAGGAATCCTCCAATCATAAATCAAAACATCATACGGAATCCTCCCATCTTGCCATCGATATCACAACAATAGG
>CM021105.1:138060109-138361472 GCA_007115665.2 Sequoiadendron giganteum | reverse complement strand
TAAAATCAAGGTCATAATCCAAGACAATGGGTGTGGGGATTACATAATGAAGAAAGGAGGCTTTGTGGTAGGGGATTTACTTCAATCCCTCAGATCCCATGGAAATCCACAGGCTGCCAATATAACAACTCAAACTGTTAGAGTGGATCCCTCTCAATTAAAAAGTTGGGGGGATCTAGGCCGAGAAGTGGTGGACGAGAGAGATGTATCTAGTCTCCTCTATCAAGATGAGAGACCCGTACTATCCCTTCTTATGGATGATGCCAACATAGGAATTCAATTAATGTTGGGCATGGGTTATAACAGGAATGCAAGTCTTGGAAAGAACAACAATGACCGATTGAACCTATCATTATTGAAAAGCATATGAAAAATCTTGGCCTTGGATGTACCCCTTTGAGTATAACCATACATGGTAGAAGTCCCCCCATTAGAGTAGTTAGGACTCCCCCTCAGCTATCGACAACCACCGTTTAGTTACCAATATCTATAGGTATGCCCTTAGATAACTTTACCTTTGACATAACCAATGTGTGTAGTAGTGACGAGGATTTCATAACTGACTTACATATTCTTTTCAAAGATTCATCCCTATTAATGATCAACACCCTGTCTTTTGAGTCAGACCATCAAACCCATGAAAGAAACTTAGTTTATCCCCAACTCATCAATTACAAACAACACGAACCACCAATTCTAGACACATTCGAAAACGATGAGGTGGTCTTGAAATTCATGGGATTACGGGATATGGTGCCATATGGAGATCATAAAGATGGGTTCGACATCATACTAGATACACATGCCTATTACAGGGAAACGATTGAATCCTTCAGTCGCAAAAAGTGAAAAATTGAGAATAATCTCAAGGTCTTTAAGTGAAAACCACACTATGGCACTCTCTGACTTGAAAATAGTAAAAATAAAGGACGCATCCAATGATGAAAACCTCTCTAAGGCGTCGAAGGATGAAGGATTCAATCTTCCTCTTAGTGCCATTCATCAAGAAAAGTCAGCGGTTCTCGTAGAGCAGTGCAATCTCATCAATTTGGGAATAGAGGAACTACCACATATAACATTCCATGCTGAGTCACTTCTCACAGAAGAATAGGAACTCATAGCCATATTACTAAGGGAAAGAAAGGTGAACTTTGCATGGAATTATGTCGATATGCTTGGGCTTGATCCAAAAGTTGTAGTTCATCACCTAGCTATATATCCTGAAGCGAAGCCTGTGATACAAAAGCTAAGAAAAATGCATCCCTAGATAACATTGCTGGTCAAAATGGAATTACAAAAGCTCCTAGATGCAGGGTTGATACGGCCTATCGATTATCTAGAGTGGGTCTCAAACCTTGTACTTGTTTCAAAGCCCGCTCGGGGCATCTGCATCTGCATAGACTTCAGAGACTTAAACAAAGCATATCCAAAGGATGAATTTCCACTTCCAAACATTGACATGATCATGGATATGATGGCAGGACATGAGATGCTATCATTAGTGGATGAATTATTAGGATACAATCAGATCATGAGAATAAAGAGGACCAACACAAGACAACTTTCACTTGTTTGTCGGGGACATATTGTTGGAATATTATGCCATTCGGGTTGAAGAATGCAGGAGAAACTTAACAAAGGGCCATGACACTCATATTTCATGATATGATCCATAAAACTATGGAAGATTATGTGGAAAACATACTGGCTAAATCAAATAAGTGATGGGATCACATATCAAACCTAAGCTTCATTTTTGACAGACTAGAAAAGTATAAGGTTTGACTTAATCCGAAGAAGTGTGTCTTTGGGGTGCAATTAGGTAAGCTCGTAGGGTACATTGTATTAATGAGAGGAATTGAGGTAGACCCTACCAAGGTCAAAGTGATCCTCAAAATGGAGGCACCCAAAACATTGAAGCAGCTAAGAGGCCTACAAGGAAGATTCCAATCCATCTGTCGGTTAATAGCACAACTAGTAGACAAGGCAATCCCATATTATCATCTACTCCACAAGGGGGTAGCATACAAATGGGATGAGAAATGCGACTAGGCGTTCAACAAGATCAATTAGTATTTACTCACACCGCCAGTCCTTATGCCACCAATTCTGGGCAAACCCTTGATCTTATACATATTAGCAACAACAACAACCCTTGGTGCTCTCCTAACACAACATGATGAAAATGGGAAGGAGAGAGCTATTTACTATATCAACAGGACCATGGTGGGACATGAGTTGAACTACACACCCATTGAGAAAGCCTACCTAGTAGTCATGTTTTCAGCTTAGAAGTTCAGACATTACATGCTAACACATCAGATCAAGCTCATTGCAAAAATAGACCCACTCAAATACCTACTTTCCAAAGCAACTCTCATAGGACGAATGGCTAAGTGGGTTATGATCTTGACGGAGCATGACATTGAGTATGTAGAATGCAAGGCTATCAAAGGACAAGCAATCACATATCAACTAGAAGAAGCACCAATATATGTAGAGAATCCACTTGTTTCAGAGTTCCTTGATGAATCAATCTTCAACCTTAGTGTAGCAAATCACTAAAAGATGTATTTTGATGGATCCTACACACAAAATAGGTAAGGAGTGGGAATCTTCTTCATCACTCCACAAGGAGACTACATACCTAAATCGTACAAGCTATCATTCCCATGCACAAACAACATCATGGAGTATGAGACTCTTTTCATAGGGCTGAGGATTGCAGTGTAGTGGCAAATCATTGCTCTTAAGGTCTACAAAGACTCATAGCTCATAATCAACTAGGTAAATAATGAATATCAAACAAAGGATGACAAGTTGATTGCATATAAGAAGTTGGTATAAAGCCTTAAGGAGTCCTTCATTGATATCAAATTTGAACAACTACCAAAAGAAAATAACAGAGCAGTGGATGTAATGGCCATGATCAGATCACTCCTAGAGATCCCACACAACATCCCAAAGCATAAATTCCTCATAGAGAAGCTTCTCATACTAGCATTCAAGGTACCAAAGTCTGAATTGGTGTGCGAAATCGTTGGTCCTGGTGATCCTTGGTACCATGATATTTACACTTACCTGAGAATAGGAGTCCTTCTTGCTGACATAACCCCAAACCTCAAAAGATATTTTGTAAAAAATTCATCCTATTTCACCATCCTAGGAGATACCCTATACTGTAGGAGCATCTAAGGGACCCTTTTATGTTTCCTAAACATTGAGGAAGCCTTGACTGCTTTAACCGAGGTACATAACAACATTTTTGGTTCACACTCGAGCAGTATGATTTTGGCCAATAAATTGCTGAGAATGGGGTACTATTGGCCTACTATGGAAAGAGAAGCACATGACTATGTCAAAAGGTGTTTGTAGTGTCAATAGCATGGGGACCTCATCCATGCACCAACTCAGGAACTCCACCCCATTATCACACCTTAGCCCTTTTCTTAGTAGGGGCTTGATCTCATTGGTAAAATCACCCCCACCTCATCCAATGGCCATAAGTTTATCATTACGGCCGCAGAGTATTTCATGGAGTGGTTGGAAGCCATTCCCATGACCTACATTAGAGGAAAGAAGATGTCTAAGTTCATCCTTAACTACCTTATTATTTGATACGGTGTCCCTCAAGCCATTATCTCAGATAATGGGACACCTTTCAAAAATTAAGATGTTTGTGACTTATGCCAAAAATTCAATATCCAATATCACTTTTCCACTCCATATTATCCCCAAGGCAATGGCTAAGAAAAAGCTACCAATAAAACCATCCTAAAAATCCTCAAGAAAACAATCAATGATGCTAGTCGTGACTGGCATCTAGAGTTGAATCCTGCCTTATGGTCCTACTGCACAAGCATCTGCACACCAACAGGTGCCACACCCTTCTCCCTGGTCTACACATCAAAATCTATACTCCCCATTGAGATTGATCTCTCATCCTTGAGAATATGACTACAAAATCTCATAACAGATGAAGAATACCGGGTCTCACAATTAAATGAGCTAGAACTACTAGATGAGTGGCGAATGGATGCCTTAAATCACTTGCAAGTCTATCAGAATCGCCTGAAGTGAAGCTCCAACAATAAAATTAGGAGGCGGACCTTCCAAGTCGACAAGCTAGTACTAAAGTAAAATTAGAAGAACGTACCAAATCTAGATGGCAAGGGAAAGTTTGAGCCCAACTCGCTGGGACCATTCATCATTACAACAAGCTACAAATTAGGGGCATACTGACTATCAACACCTGAAGGAGAACCCTTGTAGGAACCCATGAACAACTCTCATTTCAAAAAGTTTTATGCCCAATCTTTTAAGGGTAAAACCAAAAATACAAAACAATATAAAAATATAAAAATCCAAAAAATCAGAAAAAAATGACTGAAAAAAATAGTAAAGAGAAAAAATCATCCTCTAGTGAAAACCACTTCGGTGGCACTTTGGATAAGTACCTTGGTGAAAACCTGGCAAATAGGCACCTTGTGTAAATAAATAACTCTCCATCCACCAAGATCTTCACGGCTTATTCTGCACACTTACCATTCATCCATCACGTTCCATTAATCCTTCCATCATCCATCCACATCCGTATCATAGCTTGATCTTGTGTTTGTATCATGTTCCACCCTAGTACTACTTGGCACATTCCTAAGGTCAGTTTGTCCTACCTATATCAAAGTAGTCTATCACATCACACTGGGGACATGCTCTTTTACCTTCATTGGAACAGATTTGTGTAAATTCTTTTGATCTTCCTTAAAATAAAAAAATCCGAAAACATTCATAAAATCCTTCAAAAAAACCAAAAACATCAGAAAATGAAAAAAGCAAAAACATTCATAAAAACAAAAAATCCAAAAATTTCCAAAACATATCAAAAATCCAAAAATAGGTCAAAAATCCAAAAAGAAAATAGAGTCATCCTATTGAACTATGTCATCTCTGAGCTTTAATGTAGGAAAGTTTTATCTTTGATCATCCATTGAGACACCCTAGGTTAGTCCTTTAGGAGTCGATCACAATAAATTGACAATTCATCATTTGTTTATATCTTCATCCTGTAAATTGGTCAAGTCGTCAGTCGAACTACGTGGTCTCTATGTGTAAAACGTAGGCAAGGCTAATATTTTAGCAACCCTTGAGACCCCTAAGATAGGTCTTTAGGTTAGGTTCTTGGTCAAAATCTCAAAAAACCCAAAAATATTGGAAAATTTGAAAATCAAAACATTCGTAAAAAATCTCAAAATCCCCAAAATAGCCTCAAAACATTTCAAAACACCAAAAACATCCAAATATTTTAAAAATCCATCCATCTCCATTTTTCTCTCACTCGAAATAATCTCACTCATAATAAATCAATTGCCATTTTCATCCTTTGGTAAGTCAGTCGGAAGCAAGTCTAGTAGGTTTAAAAGTAAAAGCTCAATCGTCAAAGTCTCAAGTCTAGGATAGTAGGTAAACAAGTTGGTCAACTCTTGGTATCAATAGCTTATCATCCAATCAATCCCATATCATCTGATAACATGTCCTAGGATGCATCCTTTCTATAATGGTCATCAACATCAGGCATCACAATAGTTTAGTCTTGGCTAGTGGTATGAAGAACATTAGCTTGCTTGTTTAATTTATCTTTGTCTTTTTGACTTATGTTATTTTGCGCTCATTCCAATGACCTCTCAATGATGTCTAATAAAAATGGTTTAAAGAGAAAGGAATGGGTCAATGATCATTATCTTTTTATCTATTGTGCTTGTTGGATGTTCTTGTAATATAACTTGGTCATGCGTGCTTTGTTTGGTTTGAAAGGAAAGTGTTTTAGATGTCTTGTTGACCACATAGGAAGGCTTTCTTTTCTATCTTTTGGTTTGAGATGTTTAGAATATCTGAACTGCATTCTGAATAAGGTTTTGTATGTCAGATGTGAACACGAGTACTCCTAGTTGATTGTCGAGTCAAATTCCATCACACTAGGTGCAACACCATCTTAGTTTTTTATACCTTGATGCATCGTACCTATGTGTGTTATCAAACATAAGGAAAATTGTGCTCTTTACTTCTCCCATCCCTGGATAAGCAATACATCATCATCATTCATCCTCATATCTAATAATGTCTCAACAACTCATAGTCTTGTTGGACTTCTGCATCTTCTCAGATTCAAGGGTTGATCCCTCTCATTCTTTCATCCTCTTTCACGCTAACATGTCTATCATGCATCCACATCCACACTCTGATCCTGCATAATCATGTCATATCATCATAGGACAACATCATCCATCTCATCCATCTCACATGCATTGCATCATCATTTAAGTTGTTTAGGATAATATAGATTTTTTATTCTAAGCATCTTAAAAACATCTCATTCGCATCATCATCATCATATAGATCTATGAGTCTAACCATCCGTACATCCATCTTTAACCTCTTTTTCGCGAGATCAACCCTCAAATTCAACTTTTCGCTCAATCTCTCGAGGGGAAAATGTTGCAACGTACTTCTTTTCGTTGGGGCATCCAAAAAAATCAAATTTTTTTTGAATTTTGATCTTGGCATCATCATTCTTTGAATCAATGCAACAGGTACATTGCTTCAAAGAGGGGCAAAATGTAGACATGAAAATAATCTTAATCAACATCATGCATCTAAATTTGACTAATTAACATCCAATTCCTCTATTAATCAAATAAATTCATTTATTTGATTAATTCACTAAGGTACATCATACTTGATTAAATAAATCAAACTATTTAATTAAGTCCTAAAGGTCCTCTCATCTAATTTAATAAAACAAATTGATTAAAAAAAATGTCAAAACCCCTAAAAATCCTCCAAGTTAATTAATTTGAATTAATTAACCTCTAATCATAATTACTCATCGTCTAGGTTTTGACTCAACCTGGGTCAAACCTAAACCCTTGACTAACCCACTCACTTGCACATGAAATTCATTTTAATTAATTATCTAATTACCCCTATTTTCCCTCACAAGGTATATTCCCAAGGAATATTCCCTCATTAACTCCATTTGTTTGAATTTCTTGCCCAAACAAATTTCCCCCCAAAATGTCTCAACCATATGCGTTTAAAGCCATCTTTCAAATTTCAAATCCACCTAATTGCATTTACTTGCACATTCTCCAAAATGTGCTCATTCCTCCTCCACTATCATGTTGACAAATGGTACCTTTCCATTGGCTCATGATTAGTCCCACATTTCTCCCATCTCACCATCTTTCAAACCTTCAACCTATAAATACATGACACTTCTACTTCAAAATCATTCACAATCTGAGTATTTGCATTATAGGCACTTTGATTTCACTTTCATCTTCATCATCTTGCGTCTTTTGTTCATTATCATCTTGAAGGTTATCAAGGGTTGGGAAAGGGCTACTTTTCACATCAAAGTAGCACCAATCCACTATGAGATAGGTATAATTCATGTTTTTTTAATGCTTTATTTAGCTTTCCGTGTTGTTTTAATGTCTTATTTTAGCATATCTAACATGATTCAATATCTCATAGGAGCATTTGATTTTATTAGTTTAAACTAACCCATGCTAATGTGTGTGGAGGTTTAAGCTAGTTTGCAGATTTAGGTGCTCATAGTTACAATTAAAAAATAGTAATATATGGATTTTGAAAGATGTAAGACATGTTCCCATATTGAAACATGTTTTAGAGTGTAATGGTGAAGTAGGAGTTTCAATGCGATTGTGGACAACAGTTTGGAGCTTTGGCATAAGAGGCTTAGACATATAAGAAAAAGAGGACTTGAAGTTATGCTTCAAAGGGATGAACTTATAGGTCTTAAATCAGTTGATTTGGAGTTATGTGAGCATTGCCTTTATGGAAAGCAGAGTTAGACCAACTTCTTGAAGATTGGTCATGAGAGGAAATCTACACCTTTGGAGCTCATGCATTCCGATGTTTTCGGTCCAACATAGGGAACCTGCTTTGGAGGTGCTAACTATTTTAATACTTTTCTTGATGATTGCACTCACAAAGTTTGGATTTATATGTTGAATAGAAAATCATAGGTGTTTTCAAAATTTAAGACTTTTAAGGCTATGGTTGAAAATTAGATTGGGCACAAAATTAAATGCCCACTAACAAATAATGGGGGAGAGTTTTTATCTTCAAAGTTTGACACTTTTTTGTGCAGATAATGGAATTCACAAAATTAAGGTAGTTCCTTTCACCCCTCAAGAAAATGGTGTAGCTGAAAGGTTGAATCGAACAATTCTTGAGAGAGATTGATGTATACTCTTAAATGTCGGATTGGGAAAAGAGTTTTGGGAAGAGGCTTTTAATAATGTAGTGTATCTGATCAATCGAGCTCCTACATCTCAATTGGATTTCGATATCCTAGAGGAGAGATGGCTCAGGAAAATAATTTCTTACAATCATTTGTGTGTGTTTGGCTATGAAGCATTTGTGCACATTCCTAAGGAGCAACAAACAAAAATTGATTCCAAATCAAAGAGATGTATATTTCTTAGCTCTGGTGAGGATCAATTTGGTTTTAGAGTTTGGGATCCCGTTGCCAAAAAGGTTACTCACAGTCGGGATGTTGTATTTAATGATAAATTTTTCCCAGGTTTGCAAAAAAAAAGCACTTCTTCGAATGAATTTATTGAGGTCAATATGTTTGATAATGGAAATAATATACTAAAGACAAAAAAAATTACTCTGAGTGTTAGTTTTCAGCCTGAAACTATTTGTGTGCCCCCTTCATATGTTAATATGCAACTGCAAATTGTTTGTTCACAACCTTCGATTGGTACTGCTCAACCCTAACTAGGAAATGTTTTACCCTTGGCTATTTCTGCTACGCAGTCTTCAACCTTTTTCCATATGCCACCTACTTCTATTCCACTATCTTTGTTTGATTTAAATCCCACACAAGTTTAGTCACACCCTTGAACTATTAATTTGTAGCCTATAAGCTAGTCGATGCAAGGAGCAGAGAGTAGTAACGCTAGCATAGGAATTTCCACACACCCTTCATTAGGTAACCCATAGCAATCAAATATTGGTACACACATTTCATATAAGATCCTATAAACTCTACAAATTCCAATATAGCCCGTAGAAAAATCAATGCTACCTCACTATGTCTCTATGCAACCCTTAGTTGTTTATACACAACCATCTATAACTAATATGCAACCTTTACAATATGAATTGTTTCAAATTCCCTCACAAAAAACCTTGGATAGTCAGAGTATGCCAAGTTTGGAACTCAAAACTAATGAACAAGGCATTGGAGGCAGTGTGTAGGGTAATTTGCAATTTGGCATAGAAAATATTCAACATCAGTTACAAAGAATGAATTTGGAAGACACAAATTTGCAAGAATAGGCTCCTCAATTAAGAAGATCTACACAGGAGAAGAGGCATCTGTCAAAATTTGAAGACTATGAATTATTTCTCTCTGATCAGTCAGAGCCTACAACCTTTAAATAGGCTTGCAAAGATGAAAACTCAGTGAAATGGATGGAGGCAATGCAAGACAAAATGGATTCTTTAAGAGTGAATGATACATGGGATTTGGTTACTCTTCCACCAAATCAAAAACCTCTAAATAATAAATGGGTGTATCGATTGAAAGAAGATGGAGGTAGCAAACGATATAGGGCTAGATTGGTTGTGAATGGATTTCATTTAAAAAAGGGGATTGATTTTAATGAGATTTTTTTACTAGTTGTGAAAATGACCACCATTCGAGTAGTCTTGGGTATGGAAATTGTTTGGGATCTTGAGCTTGAACAAATTGACATCAAAACAACATTTCTTCACGGGGATATTGAAGAGGATTTGTATAAGGAGCAGCTTAAAGGTTTTGCACAGTAGGGTCAAGAGCATTTATATTACAGATTGAAGCAAAGTTTGTATGGGCTCAAGCAAGCCTTGATGTAGTGGTATCTCAAATTTGATAGCTTCATGACTCAACAACATTTCACTCATTGTGAATTAGACCTGTGTGTTTATTATAAGAAGCTTGCTAATGGTGAGTTTGCTATTCTTTTAATTTATGGTGATGATATGTTGGTTGCTAGCACTAGTGTGAGGATTGTTCATGAATTAAAGCAACATTTAGCTCAACAATTTTCCATGAAATATTTAGGGGCAGTGAAGAGGATTATTGGGATGACAATAATTACAGATAGAAATAAGAGAGAAATTAGATTATCTCAATAAAAATATATTGCCAAAATCTTGGACAGGTTCAATATGACGAATGCCAAATCGATTAGTACTCCATTCGCTGATCATTTTCACTTATCCTCAGCTATGTGTCCTAAAACTCAAGAAGATCAAGAACACATGAAGTGTGTTCCATATTCATTAGCAGTTGGCAGTCTCATGTATGCCATGGTTTGTACTCGCCCAAATATTGCTCATGTAGTGGGATTTGTGAGCAGATTTATGAGTAATCTAGGTAAGACACATTGGCAGGTGGTATAATGGATTTTCAATACTTGAAAGGTACATCTAATCATGTTTTATGCTTTCGAGGAAAAAATACTTAGCTATGTGGTTATGTTGATTTGGATACAGATGGATATTTGGACAAACAAAGGCCTACTATAGGTTGTGTTTACTTTTGTCCAGGCAACGATCAGTTTGGATTCACGGTTACAACAAGTAGTTGCACTCTCATTTAGACAGAGGCAAATTATATTGTTCTCACTGAAGTAGAAAAGGAAATGATATGGTTACAATAGTTATTGGGATAATTGTGGTGTAAACAATCTGTTTTCACTTTGTTTTGTGATAGCAATAGTGTTATTCACTTGGCCAAGATTTTTTCCTTTCACAATAGGACCAAGAATATAGATTTGAGATATCATTTTATTCGTCATGTTTTTGATGAGGGCAAGCTTCAGGTGGAGAAAATTGACACAAAATTCAATCTTGTAGATGCATTGGCAAAGGTTGTACCTTGGGAGAAGTTTGAGCTCTACATAGCTTCTCTCGACATTGTCATGAAGTAGCCTTAAGATCGAAGTGGGGGATATCTCTAAGCAACTCTTTTCCAATGGTGATTGGTCTTCAAGTAGGATATTGTTGGACATATGAAGCTCAATCAACATATTCTTGAGCTCTTTGGCTGTAACTGCCGCTTCTTGACCGTTTGTCTCCTTTTGATGACCCTTCATCTTCCTTCTCGAGTTATCTTTTGTATACTCTTTTCTTTGGAGTTAGGAGGTAGATAATATATTATATTTTGGTGAAGCACAAAGTTTTTGAATGTAATGTACTGAAACAAAGTTAAATAAAAAGAGATTCCCCTACTTTGAGAGTGGATGTAGTCTATAAGACAAGCCACTATAAATTTTGTCTTCTTTGTGTTCTTTGTATTTTTGTATTCCATTTAATTTCTGTATATTTTTCTTCATTTGTTTGTAATGTTTTATCAACACAAATAGGTAGAGGGAAACCCTTCTAAAATATTTAGTTTTTGGGCTTTATTTTGGAAAGAAAAAGGCATTCATGAGATATTTTGGAGGATTAAGTCAAAAGTCTACATCCATTGCTAGCGTCCTCCTTGCTTGATATGAAAAGAAGATGCAACAACCATTGAAACTCCTCCATGACCCACCTTGACTTCAAACTTGATATTTGGAGAGAAGGAAAGGAAAATGTAGAGTAAAGTGAGAAGAAAGGGGTTGGCTAGCATAGAAAAAGAAATGCCAGACTCCACAACTTCAATGACATCCTCCATATTTGCACCATAAGGGGAGTTCGTGAAAGGGGCAACAAACATACTTTAAGCTCAGATAAGTTCATTTTATTTACATTATTTTTATAAAAATAAGTAGCATACTTTTGATGGTTCAACCTAAATTACCTCGATGTTTGATCCTAAAATAATACTAATGGGGAAAGAAAATCACGAAGCTCTGATTTACACTATACACAAACTTGCAAGTTCTTGATTAAGGGGCATCACACACTTAAATAAATGTGCTTAAAGGTGTCCATGTACATGAATCTATATATAAATAGGAATTACTATGTATTTTTTCTTGCAAGGGAGTTATATTTAATGGGTAAACATATTATATACTATGTAATTGTTGTGTTTGGGCTTTATATTTTGCAAATATAGTTTGAAACATTGGCATAGGTATTAATAAGAAAGGTATGGAACCCTTGATAGCTTGGAAGACATTCAATGGAAAGATCTAAGGTAGTTAGTGGCTTGTGATAGCCCATTTTAAATATTTAATAATTGTAAGATAGAAAATTGTCGTCACTAGGGTTTAGGACCTAGGACAACAAACTTTCTATACTCCACATTCAAGAATGCCCTAGAGATGTCAACCTCAAGTATGCAAAGGAGAAAGAGATCTTGCAATAGGGTTGTCCTAGGTTCTGATTATGAATTAATGAGGGGTTCACCACCAAGCTACGACTTGGAAAAATGTGTGAAATGCAAGATCTAATGATTGGACTCAATGATGCATAAAACCTCACTAAATGAACTATAAATGCAAATAAATCAGAACAACAAACTAGAAAAGTACAAAGGACACCTGGAAACTTGAGAAAGCTTGAATGGAGGCTTGAAATGCTGAATAACTTAAAATTTAGGCCTATTGGGACTCATTCGCCAGCCTGGGCATATCAACCCCATATCTGGGTTTCTGTGTAGGAGCTGGTTTCTAGAAAAAGGGTATGTGAAACTATAAAAACTAAAAAATGACCTAAATTGGGACTCATATGCTAGGACTGGCATATGAGTCCAGTTAGGATTTTTTGGAGCTTCAAAGTCTAAATTTGGTCTTCAATGTTTTCTCTATCCTTCCCAATTGATTTTCGAATCTAAAACCTTGATTTCGGGGTTGTAGGTGAATTTTTAGTGAAGATTACAACCTTGCAAATGAGGGGACAATTCCAAAAATTTTCTCCAAGCTTGTAACCTAATCTTCAATGATACTTCATGCTTCAAGACAGGGTGATCCCACAATACTGGTTTACAATTTTTGGGCAAACTAGACACTGAACTAATTTTTTAAAACTAAATCTTCACTTTCGGGCTCCTATAGCGGCTAAACCGTGAGGAATTTGAAGATGGTGCAAACTAGTGATTTGTGAAGTTTTGTCTATAGATTCTAAATATATTTTTTCAAAAAATTTGGAATCAAATTGCACTTTTTTTTTCATCTCCTTCGAAAACTATTTTTTTTATCAATAAACAACATTTTTAAAGAGTGATGCTCACCGTATACAACATAATTTTTTTTGTATGAAGGATAAAATTCTATTTTTTTCGAATTTATATTTGTAACTATGATATCTAACTAGTTCATTTGGTTTCATAGTGTTTTATTAAATAGTTTTTTCTTAATCAAGTTTCAAAGTCAAACCAATTACAATTCAGACATAGGCATACTGTATACAACATAACTTTTTCTATATGTATCAAAGTTAAAAAAAAAAATGGATCAAGGACATCAACACCCAAATTGAACATATTTTTCAAAATTTTATTTTGATAATCTACTGTTTTTCCACATGTGCAAAATAAAGAGCTTGATTTTAGTGAAAAACCTACATTCACAAGAAATAAAAAATAAATATAATAATCAAATTAAATTTAATTAAAATTATACATTTTTGGAAGCTTATAATAAGGAATACATAGTTACAAAAAATAAATTTTAGATGAATTCATTTGATCCCCCAAAAGGTAAATCAAAAGTGGTTTTTAATCAACATTTTGATAGGTGTAAATGAGACTTCGTTATAGATATGGTTTAAAACTAGTAGGGTTCTATCCAAGGGGGCTTGGTCTAATGTGGTTTGATCAAATCATCTTCAATTGGAATCCTTTACATGGAAATTTTCAAGGCTTAAATCATTATATTTTCTAAAAATATGTGATTTCAACAAAAATCAGGATCTCCCAGAAAGTGTAAACCACTATTGTGGCAACACCCGATACCTAGATCTACAATCACACATGTAGAGAGAGAAAAACTTGTTGATTTGTTATTAAATGGGGGTTTTCCTTGGTCAAACCCCTTTGAGGTAATTAAGCCAAATGATGAGACAATGAAAATGAGAAATGATACATTGAATGATGTCTTGTAAATTTGCAACTCAACATGAAGTGGCCATGAAGGATGTGAATATAGATCTTAAAATAAGTGTAGAACAATGATTGATCTTGGATCTTGAATGAAACATGACAACACTAGCTCAACAAAATTCTTGATGGTTGATGACCTTGACATGATGATGGATCTTGGATTGTTGTATTAATTGATGAAGAAATCTACCCTTAAATGTCTTAAAAATGATCTTGAATGCTCTTTTGATGATCTTGTAAAGTCTTGGAATGCTTAAATATTGAGTGCTTGAATTGATATCATGAATGATTATTCTTTCTTAGCTGAAATAATTATTTGAAAGCTTTCTTATATAGAAAATGCACTCAAATGACCATTTACTAGACCCTAGAGGTTGACATAGAAGAAATTTAAACTTAAAGCCCAGATTTCCCACTTAAATCCTTAAAAATAGGCCAAATGGGACTCATACACCACCTATGGAATATGGGTCCCACCTGGATGGGACTCGTATTCCCAAGGTGGAATATGGGTCCCATAAGGCCTATTTGAAGAGAAAATGTCGGGGAGTGAAGAAATTAAGTTTATATGAGGTCTATGTTGGGATTTTGGTTAAAATATGCCTCAAAATGTATAATATGGGGTCATAGGGGCCTATTAATGATGATATAAAGGTTATAAATGCAAGAGGTCCCAAAACTCAATGTGAACGTGTAAATAAATACACTTTACAACATTAAATTAAGGAAAAATGAGGTCTATTTAGCTTAGAAGGGCCCAAAATCCCATGTGAAGGTGCAAATAAATACACTTTACAACACTAAATCGGGAAAATGTTAGGTTTATTTAGCTTTTTAAAAGGGCCCAAAACCTAATGTGGATGTGTAAAACTCATCACAACACTAGATCAAGATGATATTAAGTCCAATTTATCATTAATTATCCCCAAATCAAGCAAGGAAAAGGCATACTTGTTTCTGTCATTACATCTGGCCCCCACTTTACTGAGAGGATGAACTTGCTTCAAACTCACACTAAATTAGACATTCAAAAGGGGTCCAATTGTACCAATATGGATGGTATAGGATAATAAATATCGAGGAGGTGATCAAGCTCCTAGGATCCAAGATCCTATGTCAAATTGACATAAGCACAAAAGGACACACACAAGGTGCATAATATGCGACATCAAGATACACAAACATACAGTGTCAATAAAAGAAAGGAAAAAAAAAACAAGAAAAAATAGAAATAGGTGGATGAAGCCTCGACCGTTTTTCCAACACAATGTGGATTAGATCTAAGTTATTTGTCCAAAAATGCATGCTCACTTTAAGGCAACAAAAGTTTGGGTTGTTCACTGGGTGAATAATATAAGAGGGTGAGATACATACACACATGACCGATATGCGCTCACACACACACGTGAGTGGCTAAGGGAAATTCATGCCTCGATTTGGCTTCCCATCCAACCATACCAAAGTTAATCCTCTTGATAACTTTGATAAGGTGCCATACAAACATGAACTTCGAGCTTCATTAGGCAAGAAAAACTTCGTATGCTTGAAACTCATGAACAAACAAGATGGCTCCACAATCATGCAAGATATGTTATGCAAGGTGGCCATATAACATATTGTAAATGCAAAATAGTGTAAGGTCCATTCAAAGGGGTTTTTCTTAGTTCATGCAAGGTCTCTTCTTAGGGAACATTGTGCCTAATGTCTCCAAGAGAGGACAAATCAAAGAAATATCACACTCTCGGAGGAAATCAAACCCAATGACACCATCAAGAAAATGACGCATCACAAGGAGAAATAAATCACACAATAAAACATGAGTGTCAATGTATGCCCCCACTTTAAAGTGGTTGCTAACATCATTACTATGAGAAATTTATTTAAAGTAGAAGAAGACATGAGATCTTACTCGGAAAGCCCTATGCCAAGCCATATGTTCCCAATAAGATACGTCATGAATAAGTATGTCACATGTAAGCCACCTCAAGGCATGGCATCCACATCCCAAGCTTGCTCTTATATGTACATGAAAGGTGGTCAACTAACCAAAAGAGACAATGAAAAGTGACATACGAGGACAAGGCTACCTTTTCTCTTGTCCGCACTTAGTGCAGGACAAGGATGAGCTAAATAAGATGAAAATAAGTTTCAAGTAGAGGAACTAGGTGCTTCAACACAAGGAAGAGCACCACAGTTCCTAAGATGTTGAATTTTGTTACTCAAAGCCTTACATTCATTAGTAGAATGACCATGAACTCTATGATATGCACAAAATGAACTCTTGTAGTAAAATTTATTTCGTGTTCTTGGAGGGAGAGATATCAAATGATTTCAGAGGAGTCTTGACATGATACCTTCTTGATCAGTAGCAAGAAATGTTCCTTTTTATGTCATACACACACTAAATGATAAGGCCTTAGATGAAAAGAGAGATAGTAGTGGTAAACCTAAATCTTTCTTGAAATAGTATGGTATATCGATTTTCTTCGTATGTTCATTGTATCCATGCTTAGGCGGGATATTGTATCTAATACCATAACAATATTTCAACTCAGATTAAGGGGGTTTATGCTTCTGAGAAGGATTGACTTCTTCACAAGAACACAAATCCTTTTTAAAGTTATGCTTTGTCCCCTCATGAGAGAAGGGGGTTATATAGCCCCCATCACCACCATGGGGTAATGTTGTAGAACCAAGTTGAGAAAATGAAATACAAGGTTGTTTTGGTTTAAATTGTGAGATTTTGCACTCTCCTATAAAGGAAGGTGTAAAGCCCCAATCGTCACTAGAACTTGTAACTGAAAAGGAATCATTTGTATATGACTCTTTGGACTTTCAGGGTGAGATTGTGGACTCTTTATTGAAACGAGGTATAAAATCTAACCACTCCCAATTATCACTAGAGAGTTTTGTTCTAGGTGGATTAGGATTGACATCAACTTGTATAGGTTCAAATTTTGATGTTGGAATGTTATGATCATATGATTTATAGCTTCATTCATTTGCTTCAATCATATGTATCTTTTTCTTGTATTCAAATTTAATTGCACAATGAAGAGTAGATGGGACTCCTTTCATAGCATGGCTCCATGGTCTCCCTAGGAGAAGATTGTGTGAAAGAGGTACCAACATGATATGGATAGGGGTAGGAAACACTACAGGTCTAAACTCAATAGGTAATGTGATAATTCCTAATGGTTTCCTATTAACATTGTCAAAGCTAGAAATTTGAACATCATTAAGTTGGATAAGCCTCTTGTCCACACCAATTTTGTCTAGGAGGTCAATGCTACAAACATTAAGACTTGATCCATTGCATACGAGAGTGCGCTTAACTATAGTTTCATAAATGATCACCTTTATAGTCAAGGATTAATCTTTGTTTTGAATCTCGAGTGAGGGTAATTCATGTTTAGGGAATGTGATTTCTAACTGTGTAACTTGCGTAGGATGAAAGGAGGATGGTACTTTATTCAATTTCATAGAAGCTTGGATCTCCTCCTGCTTCATTTGCAATATTTCTTGAAATAGGATAATGTATTTAGGTGATAGTTGAATAAGTTTCCATATGTATATATTAGCAGGAGTCTTCTTGAGATCTTCAACTATATTATGAAAAGGTAAACAAGGAGCACTAGGAAAAATATTTTGAGGTGATGGTAATGAAATGGGAGTGGTTTGTGGTTGCCTACATGTTTGAGAAACTAAGTTATAACTTAGTTGCTACAAAACAATATTACTATTAGATTGCATCATAGATTTCAAGAAACCTCTTATTTTCTTATGTGATTCACTAACAAGAGGTGACTTAGGAGGCTCACTAAGTAAAGGAGATACAATTTGTGTCATCATAACCTCAACAAAATTGTCTTTATTTTCATGATCTCTTAGTGAAGATGAGTCTAATGTCACTTCATCATCTTCATCTAAGCAAAAATTAGAGTTTGAAAGACATGTGTCCATGTTCACATTATCTTGCACTATGATATCCTCCCTAGGAGGAGAGTTTTTAGGAGAACTACAAACTAGATGTTCATGAAATTTAAAGGTTGGTTTTGATTGAAGTCTCAAATTTGCAGAATTTGAGATGCCCATTCAAAAATTTTCCTCTGCACTTTCAGAAGTGCACCTAAAGAATCAGTCTAAGTGATCCACTTTGGAGGGTCAGAATTTGAAGCCAGATGATTTTTATGCAAAACCCATTTGTATACATATTCAATTAACATATGTGAATATGCATGTCATTTTTCAGCTTCCCATGATGAGTTTTGTCAAGGTTTTGAAAAGTAAAGCTGGGGAGTTTTGACACTTTCTACTATTTGCAAATGTGCAGTTTTGCAAAGTTGCATTCTGCTTGAGCTTTCATTTTACAATCGGGTGACTGTCAAGTTACAATTATTTTTGTTCTATATTCCCCATACCAGGATGAGCTTGTATGTCAGTTTACAAAGTCTCATGATCTGATTTGCTATTTTTTATAGATCAAAACCAAATGCAGTTTGTTTAGTTTTGCATCTGCATTCCTGATAGCATTTCAGAAAGGTCAATTTTGACTATCAATATCTTTTGATCGGTGATGGTTCAAGAAAATTCCTTTTACACACATGCTTAGGGTACCTGAATGATCTACTGTGTCCAGTGGCAGCTCACCAAGAGTTGATTTCATATTTTTTTCTAAGAGGTGATCTCTTGAGTTTTAATTGGTTCTGAATAGGTTGTTGCAGAAAGCCTGACTATGCAACTTTTCCGATTAATATCTTTCACCTCGTAACATTTTTTCTGAGACGTTTGTTGCACTACATTTTCAGGTGAAATGACTATATGTCTATAAGTTTTCATTTCTCCAAGAGGTCGTTTGACTAGTTTCCCAAATTGATTCCAGAGGCAACTTGACCAGTTTTCACCATTTTCCAAAACTATCAAAAAATAGATTTTGATGAAGACCCAGTTCATTTTTCAACTTCAGAAGCACTCAAAAGTAGTGTTGAGTTAGTTGAGGGTAAAAATTGTTTGAAAACTATTTTTTTTTAGTTGGGCCACTTGGGACCCGACATGCTTTGAATGATCATGGACTTGTGTTTTCCATAGTGTTGCAACCACATCAAGTATGTTGTTCTGAGTTGATCAATGTGTGGAAGGGTGTACAATTGCATTTTATTTCAAGTGTAAAGTGAGTTCCATCTTTTCAATGAGGAGTTTGAGGGTCGTGTCATCAAAGTGGATAAAGATGTTGACCAAGAGATAACAATTTGAAATTGTAGATGATTTGTGAATGCCTTCAAGCATGCTACCATTGAAAATTTTGCATCAAAGTATAATGATTGGGATTTAAAGCATAAAAAATGAAGATAATGTTTCACTTGAATCATCATGAAATAAAGTCATAATACTAGTTAGTCTTGCTTAGTTGTTGAAGCAATCCCAAACTTTGATACAATCAATTTATATGGAGAGACCAGTTTGCGAGATCAGGTAAGCATTGGAAATGCATGAGATAGTGTGCATCCATACAAGGCAATTGAAATTAAAGGATTGTTTGATCAAATGCATAATATTTAAAGGAACACTGAGAAAAGTTTAGGCATTAAAATGATATTGTTTGAAGAGTAACTTTTGAACTAGAAAGTTGTGATGATGGTTAAAGGACTCAATTTGACAATGTATCAGAGTGCTGGATTTAAATCTCACCTATGATGGAGGCAGAGGATTAAGAGAAATTATTGTTTTACTTGAACGACCATGGGTTTTGTAGTGATGGCTTGGGCCATAATGAACCAAAATATGAAAGATGGTAAAATAAATTATGGCATAAGCTCTCTTGAATGTAATCACAATCTATATCTTGATGCTTCACAAAAATGATATACTAGATTATGAAATTGTAGAGTTACGTATGCAAAATGATGGATTGTTGAAAGTGTTTTAAAAAGCTTTCAGGAAAATACAAATTAGCAAGGGTGTGACCAACCAGTATGAGGCTTGTGATATGTTGTTTTGACTAAATGAAATTTGAAGTGGAGATATGTTAAAATATGGGAATTGAATGAATTAGTGAGTGAAGCGGCCAAACAGAGGAAGGTCAATATGATTCCATGAGGATTCAATGCAAGGAAGATACAACTGATGGAGATCGATCCATTGACAGGGGCGTATAAACTTTTTGACAAACCCCCCTGTAAATGTGAAGACATAAACAAGTTTTTAAAGACTTTCTTGCAAAGTGGATTTGTTGCAGAGGCCTCAGTAACTCTTATGAAAATGCATTGTATAGGGTGCGTGACCTGCTAAACAAGAGACACGCAGGGACATAATGCAAATGGCTAGTGTGAGGCATGCAGCCTATACCATAGGGATATGCCAAAACAAACATGCTGAAAGGATATAGATTCTTGTAGGAAAATTTAAATGGTTTGTATGAAGCTGGGGTGCCATGATGCAGGGTACACACAAAATGTACATTTGAAAAGACTTTAGAAACATTTAAAACAAATGCAACACATCACAGTCAATGGAAATACACTGCAAATGAAGCAACCCGTGCCATATGCACAAATGGAGTTGTAGAGAAGAGATGGGACACACTAATACATGGAGTGCTGCTTTGGCACTGATTGAATTGTAGTCTCATGGAATGTCATTGCTGCTGCCATGAATGCCAAGCAAGGATTGTGAATGTAGAACACGATGAAACACGCCAAAGTTATTTTAGAGCAAGCAACTGGAAACGAAAGAAATCAATGGTGGAGAAATGAGGATGAAATGCAGCCTCATCTAGGCCGTCCCCTACTAGCTCGTAGTTTGAAAGTGCATGCTGGTTAATTTGTGCGAGGTGTGCAAGAATGCACATTGCATGTGGGTCCAGGAAAATACTTCATCGAGCGGGTGGAGAAACATTTTAATTTTTCAAAAGTTATTTGTTTTTAACAAATACAAGGGCATTTTAAAAGGATAAGTTTGTTAAATAAAATATTAAGAGGCCATTATATTTTAGATGGTAATGGGATTTTAAGATGCCCTGATATCTGAATGAAAGGAGGGTGGGCCCATAGCAAATTTTAAATGACCAAACATGTAAAGTTAAAATGTTGCCCAAGAATAAAAGCATTGGGGATTTTCTAATATGAAAGTGAATAATGGAATGGGGTAAAGCTTATTTACCTATTTGTATTTTCACCATTTGTGTGCAAAGCTTTTGGTGAAGTAAAGTGAAAAATGAACAAAGGACATTCCGAATGAAGATAAAGCAAAATATGGGTAAAGTATTTTGCCCCAGGGAGATTTTCTGCAAATGAATATTTTAAATGAATCATTTAAAATATTAAAGGTGAGTGGGAGTATATTTGCTAAAAGTGAATTAAATATTCACATGGGATAATTTATAAAGTGAATTTATTCACTATATAAACAAGAAATATTTTAATGCAAAGTGAAATTCTATTGGTTAGAAAGTGAAAGTAAAGTGTAACATTATAAAGAGAGCATAAATAGAATTTTCATGGGCAAGAGGTTTTTCTAGCAGTTGGGTGAAATAATGAGATTCTCCACATGGGCAGATTTTCTGTTTCAGGGCAATGATGAGCAAAGGCAGTTTTGGAAGCAGAGTAAGTTTGTTATAGAGAGAGGAGAGAGGCTGTGCAGAATTGATGATCAACGATGAATGAAGTTTCCAGATGGCATTTCCGGATCAGTTTTAGGGTTGCTCCTGTTGGCTTCTCTTTTTCTATATCTTCTTTTCTCTTCTCATTGTATAAGGGTTCTAAGTTTTTGTATTGGGCTGGGTAGATAGAGGTTGGTAATTCTAAGTTATTTTTGAGTCTGTAAGCTTTAATTTTCTGATTTCATGAGTAAATACAACCAGTTTATGCAAATAAAATCATGAAGGTGTTTGCACATTCATGAAAATCTTCAGATTGTCTCCAAATTTGTACACATTTAGTCATATAAATTAAATAATACAAAGTTTTTTTTTGAGTTTATCATCTCAAATTTCATGAGATTGTTTTTTCTGTTCATTTTTCTATTTCAAAGAAATGGTTAAAATGCTTTGAGTAGGTGATTGTGATTTCAGGTGTGCAAATGGGATTTGATAAGGAGAATTTTATGGATAATAAGAGAGAGATTATTGGTGCAAGACACTAACAGCTGATGCAAGGCATCAACAATTTAAATTAACTGGTTGAATGCCATTTGCTGATGAATTCATTTTATGTGTTTCACTCCATGGCCCAAAATTGGCACTGATTTATCTTGCAGCTTAATGCATCTCAGAAACATTTTATAAATGCAAAATTATTCTAATCTTACTATTTGGGTTGTGGTTAATCCTGATTTCCAATGGTTGAGAGAGGGTTGATTTACTTAGAATGTAGCCAAGTTTGAAGTTGTCAATGCTTCCCTTAGTGTTTTTTCATTGGGAATTATCTTCTTTATAAAGCAATGTCGGTGTATGAGTAAATTAAGTTTTGGGCATTGTATAGGTTTACCCACCTTGGTCCTACAAATCTAGAAGTGTAGGAGATGTCAGTCTTTGACTGAATCTTGTCAGTTGACCACTAGCCTTTGTGGTTCTTTAATATAGAGGTTGGCTACCTCTTAGAGAGTTTCAAAGTTTAGCTGGAAAATTAAAACACCAACAGAATGGTGACTCTGCTGGGGACAATTCTGAATCTCCAGTTGCAGACGGTTATAGAGTCATATTATTGTTTGTCATTCTGAATGTAGTTCAAGTGTTGAAGGATTGGAACCCTGGAGGAAGAAGTTGTTGCAGTGAACCTAAAAGTTTTTATAATCTATGGTGCTTTGCTGGTGGAAGGAACTCAGAAAAAAGTTTATATGTGAAAGAACTTCATAACTTCATACTGCTTGAAGTTCAGTCCTCTATGAAAAGAGGTGGCGACTCTGTTAATTGAACCTATTAAAATTTGAAGAAAGTTCTAGATCTACAAATATTACCAGTCAGGAAGACAACTTGCAGTAGCTAACAAGTTTCCAGGTATTCTTCACTGTTGGTTTTCAAGAAAATTTTATATGAAAACCATACTTGAACATCTTAGACAACACTTTGGTTCCCTATTGAGTGATTAGCACTAAAAGAGGGAAATGATAGTAGAATTTTGTTTGCATACTTATGAATAGTAATTTGTAGCCTATGTGCTCTGTTGGAGAAGTATGTTTATTCTAAATTTTCCCATTAAATAAATATTATGTGTAAATGCATTTGAATTGTGCATTATGGTATTCTAAGATCATTATGAAAGATAGAAATAGGGCAATGAGTGATTAATTGTAGATTTGATGTGTGAAAATTTGAAAGAGGCATATCAAAATGTTTCAACATATGCATCCTAGTATGGTTCCAGATGGAACTATGGTTTGTGATTAGTCCCAACCAGATTGTAAAAGAAGTTTCAACACTAGAAGGTACAGAGCTATCAATTTTAGTAGCCTTAGTGGTTACCCAAGTGAAATTCCAGCTAAAGTCAGAAATAAGTTACCAATATTCATTGGTGATAGGTCTGAATCAACAAATAAACATCTGCAAGAGTTCAACAATGTGATGGATGATTATGAGATTTATCATGAGGTTATTTATTTAGTCCTTGAGAGTTGATACAAGAGAGTGTTTCTCTTATTTACCAACCTCTTCCGTTCATTCATGGGAAGAGCTCAAGGCAGTGTTCATGGAACAGTTTGGAGAAAGGATTAACCCTGTTTTGATAAGGAAAAGGTTCATGAACATGGAGAAAGGAAAAGATGATTTAGTCCCATCTTTTAATCTTAGATTTTCAAAGATCATTAGAGGGATCCCAAAGAACATAAGACCAAATGATACTGAATGTTTGGTCATGTACCTGGGAGCATTTGGCAAAAAAATGAGTTATCTATTAAGAGATAAAGATCCTACAACCCTGCACCAAGCATATCAGATGGCTATAGACATTGAGAACAATTTGAGATACTCAATGATGAAAGGACATGGGGTTGTGAGTGTTAGTCATCCTAACACACCATAGGAAAATAAAACTCATGGATCAGATAATAAAAGTGCTTGTCAAGAGGGTCATGATGTTGCTGCTCCAATTTCTCTATCATCACAATCTGCAGATCCTAATGAACTTCATGTTAAATGTTGAATCAAAATGTGGTGTCTCAAAATGAAGGTAGTAGTTGTCTTATTCAAGAAAATCATAACATGATACATAAGGTTGAAAAGAGTGTGTCAGAAAATGAAGATACATGTTGTATGAATGAGGACATTAATGGTAATCAACTTACAATCAACACATGTGTAGATCCTTGCAACAGTGATGAAGAGGAAGATACATGGTATGATGAACAAATAAATGTGTATGAAATTTTTTCTTGTAATACCTTGAATGATGAAGAAATATAAGAGATGAAAGAAATCATTCCATGTCATGTTTCAGTCAGTGAAGATGACACAATTGTTGATGAAATTCCTTCTCAAGTTAGTGAACAAGACATTGAAGATGAAAATTCAACTACTCACTCTGAAGATTCTAAGTATGGTTTGCATGGTGATAAGTCTTTTTGTGATGAGGATGCAAATGACAACCAAACTGATTGCTCTTCTGATGATTATGAAAGCTCTTATGAGAATGACTTAGAGGTATGTTCTTCACACAAAGGATATAGTGATATGGATACTGATGAAGTCACTTATTCACAAGTGAATGATCCATTTATACTTGAGACAAACTTGGAATGTAGTTCAAGTTTGACATCAATGGAGCCTGTTGATTCTGTCAATGATGAAGAATCCGAGGATGAACATATATGTGTTCAATTTGCTAATCATGAGCATAGTACTGCTAGAAGTGATGAAGATGTTGATGAATCTGTTTATATCTTTGATATCCATGATTGTTTATATGAAAGAAAAATGAAAATATCAATTGCACATGAAAAGAATGATGAAGTGCACACCGATGAAGGAAGGAATTTAGTTGTGAATGATCAAGTTGTGCATAGTGACAATCACTTGGACCTAGAATCAACATTATTACCCATTGGTAATAAAAAACAATTTGATGGATTTGCAGATTGTGTTGACATTACAATGCCTTTTGATCAATGTGTAGAGAAGCCATATGATGTAAATGATAATGGATGTGAGGTCAGTTAATATGAAATTGAATGTGGATCTTTCTTGGATGATCTCTCTCATCTTCATGGTTTGCAAAAAGATATGTTTCCTTTGAATAAGGAATGCATCCATGAGAAAGAGAATGAAGGTGTTAATTTTATTGCTAATGAATAATTTTCAGACAAAAATGAGTCTCTTGTACATGGGTAAGTATGCCTATCAGCTGATAATGCACATGAAGGTTTCTTTGCTGACCCTATTACTCCTGAAAATGATAGCATTGAACATGTTGTGAAGAATCAATGTGAAGACCTTGATTTAGGGTCAAATTTTGAATGGTCTGAATCTGTGTCTGAGACTCTCCATATGGAATTGCATGATGGTTTGAAGAATGAAATTGGCATCATGTGTGAGCCTGAAATAGAGAACACTACTCATGCATTCGAGGTTGATGTTTTTGATGAGTGTCATGAGTTGAATGAAGATGGAAGTACTTTTAGTGTTGACAAATCTGATTTTCAGAATCTTGAAACACATGATAATGTGTTTCAGTTGTGGTGTTTGGATGATGACAATCCGACCTGTGATTTTTTTCAGTTGGAGGAGATACAGATGTATGTGCAATTTTTGCTCAACAAACAAGATGATTGCATGTTTTTTTTCAACCATGACATCTCCTCTAAACTTGATCATGACGAAAGGGTTAGTGAATGTGATAAGACCATATTTTCATGTGATCTTGATCACCAGTTTCAAGTGTTGCTGCTTGATATGAAATCAGAAAAATGAAATGATGGATAGTGATATGGCCTATCTGATTTGGTTGTCACTTGATGACAGAGTTAAATAGAGAGCAAGTTTCAAATTTCAGAGAGGTAGCCTGATGCTTATGTTTGCACAGATGTAGTCACCAGTGTTGTTATGGTTTGGCAGAGGAAAACATTGGTTAAGAGAGATCAACTCTTTTAACAGATTGGTTTTTGACAGAGGTAAATGTTAATCCCCATTTTTTCATTTGGTGACCCAGGGTCATCAGATGAAGTTGAAAAATGAAAGTTGAATAGGGGAGCAGTTTGAGGGCACTTGACAGACTCAACATTTGGTCTACTCTCTCTAGAGATCTCAAATCTTGCTATGCCCACAGGGGGCATACATCCCTAGTCGGAGCCACTGATGACACTCTCAAATTTGCAGAATTTCAGATGCCCATTCAAAATTTTGCCTCTGCACTTTTAGAAGTGCACCTGAAGAATCAGTCTGAGTGACCCACTTTGGAGGGTCAAAATTTGAAGCTAGATGATTTTTATGCAAAACCCATTTGCAGACATATTCAATTGACATATGTGAATATGTATGCCAGTTTTTAGCTTCCCACGATGAGTTTTGTAAGAGTTTTAAAAAGTGAAGCTGGAGGATTTTGACACTTTTTGTTGTTTGCAAATGTGCAGTTTTGCAAAGTTGCGTTCTGTTTGAGCTTTCATTTTGTAACCGGGTGACTGTTAAGTCAGAAAAAATGTTGTTTTGTATTCCCATACCAAGATGAGCTTGTATGTCAGTTTGCAAAGTCTCATGATTTGATTTGCTATTTTTAACAAATCAAAACCAAATGCAGTTTGTTTAGTTTTGCATCTGCATTCCTGATATCATTTCAGAAAGGTCAATTTTGACTGCCAATATCTTTTGAGCAGTGATGGTTCAAGAAAATTCCTTTTATACAAGTGCTCAGGGTAACTAAATGATTGACTATGTCCAGTGGCAGCTCACCAAGAGTTGATTTCATATTTTTTCTACGAGGTGATCTCTTGAGTTTTAATTAGTTCTGAATAGATTGTTGTTGCAGAAAGCCTGACTAGGCAACTTTGTCGATTAATATCTTTCAACTCGTGACATGTTTTTCTGAGCCATTTGTTGCACTGCATTCTTGAGTCAAATGAATATATGTCTATAATTTTTTATTTCTCCAGGAGGTCATTTGACTAGTTTTCCAAATTGATTCCAGAGGCAACTTGACCAGTTTTCACCATTTTCCAAAAGTGTCAAAAAACATATTTTGATGAAGACCCAGTTCGTTTTTCAACTTTAGAAGCACTTAGAAGTAGTGTTGAGTTAGTTGAGGGTAAAAATTGTTTGAAAATGATTTTGTTTTTAGCCGGGCCACTTGGGACCCGACATGCTTTGCATGATCATGAACCTATGTTTGTCATAGTGTTGCAACCACATCAAGTATGTTGTTCTGAGTTGACCAATGTGTGGAAGGGTGTACAATTGCATTTTATTTCAAGTGCAAAGTGAGTTCCACCTTTTCAATGAGGAGTTTGAGGGTCGTGCCATCAAAGTGGATAAAGATGTTGACCAAGAGATAACAATTTGAAATTGTAGATGATTTGTGAATGCCTTCAAGCATGCTACCATTGAAAATTTTGAATCAAATTATAATGATTGGGATTTAAAGCATAAAAAATGAAGATAATGTTTCACTTGAATCATCATGAAATAAAGTCCCAATACTCGTTAGTCTTGCTTGGTTGTTGAAGCAATCCCAAACTTTGATACAATCAATTTATATGGAGAGACCAGTTTGCAAGATCAGGAAAGCATTGGAAATGCATGGGATAGTGTGCATCCATACAAGGCAGTTGAACTTAAAGGATTGTTTGGTCAGATGCATAATATTTAAAGGAACATTGAGAAAAGTTCAGACATTAAAATGATATTGTTTTAAGAGTAACTTCTGAACTAGAAAGTTGTGATGATGGTCAAAGGACTCAATTTGACAATGTATCAGAGTGCTAGATTTAAATCTTGCCTATGATGGAGGCAAAGGATTAAGAGAAATTATTGTTTTACTTGAACGACCATGGGTTTTGTAGTGATGGCTTGGGCCATAATGAACCAAAATATGAAAGATGGTAAAAGACATTATGGCATAAGCTCTCTTGAATGTAATCAAAATATATATCTTGATGCTTCGCACAAAATGATATATCAGATTCTTAAACTGTAGAGTTGTGTATGCAAAATGATGGATTTTTGAAAGTGTTTTAAAAAGCTTTCAGGAAAATACAAATTAGCAAGGGCGCGACCAACCAGTATGAGGCTCGTGATATGTTGTTCCGACTAAATGAAATTGGAAGTGGAGATATGTTAAAATATAGGAATTGAATGAATTAGTGAGTGAAGCGGCCAAACAGAGGAAGGTCGATATGATTTCTTGAGGATTCAATGCAAGGTAGATACAACTGATGGAGGTCGATTCATTGACAGGGGTGTATAAACTGTTTGACAAAGCCCCTTGTAAATGTGAAGACATAAACAAGTTTTTAAATACTTTCGTGTAAAGTGGATTTGTTGCAAAGAACTCAACAACTCTTAAGAAAATGCATTGTATAGGGTGCACAACCTGCTAAACAAGAGACATGCAGGTGCAAAATTCAAATGGCTAGTGTGAGGCATGCAGCCTATACCATAGGGATACACCAAAACAAACATGTTGAAAGGCTTTAGAATATTGCATGCAAATGTAAATGGTTTATATGAAGATGGGGCACCATGATGCAGGCTACGCACAAAATGTACATTTGAAAAGAATTTAGAAACATTTAAAACAATGCAACACATCACAGTTAATTGAAATATGTTGCAAATGAAGTAGCCTGCGCCATATGCACGAATGGAGTTGCAGAGAAGAGATGGGACACACTAATACAGGGAGTGCAACCTTGGCATTGAATGAATTGTTGTCTCATGGAATGCCATTGCTGCTACCATGAATGCCAAGCAAGGATTGTGAATGAAAAACATGATGAAACACGCCAAAGTTATTTTAGGGCAAGCAATTGGAAACAAAAGAAAGCAACAATGGAGAAATGAGGATGAAATGCAGCCTCATCTAGGCCGTCCCCCGCCAACTCGCAGTTTGAAAGTGCATGCTGGTTAATTTGTGCGAGGTGTGTGAGAATGCAAGTGGCATGTGAGTCCAGGAAAAGCCTTCATCGAGCGGGTGGAGAAACATTTTAATTTTTCAAAAGTTATTTGTTTTTAACAAATACAAGGGCATTTTAAAAGGATAAGTTTGTTAAATAAAATATTAAGAGGTCGTTATATTTTAGATGGTAATGGGATTTTAATATGCCCTGATATTTGAATGAAAGGAGGGTGGGCCCATAGCAAATTTTAAATGACCAAACATGTAAAGTTAAAATGTTGCTCGAGAATAAAAGCATTGGGGATTTTCTAATATGAAAGTGAATAATGGAATGGGGGTAAAGCTTATTTACCTGTTTGTATTCTCACCATTTGCGTGCAAAGCTTTTGGTGAAGTAAAGTGAAAAATGAACAAAGGACATTCTGAATGAAGATAAAGCAAGATATGGGTAAAGTATTTTTCCCCAAGGAGATTTTCTGCAAATGAATATTTTAAATGAATCATTTAAAATATTTAAGGTGAGTGGGCTTATATTTGCTGAAAGTGAATTAAATATTCACATGGGATAATTTATAAAGTGAATTTATTCACTATATAAACAAGAAATATTTTAATGCAAAGTGAAATTCTATTGGTTAGAAAGTGAAAGTAAAGTGCAACATTATAAAGAGAGCATAAACAAAATTTTCATAGGCAAGAGATTTTTCCAGCAGCTGGGTGATATAATGAGATTCTCCACATGGGCAGATTTTCTGTTTCAAGGCAATGATGAGCAAAGATAGTTTTGGAAGCAGAGTAAGTTTGTTATAGAGAGAGGAGAGAGGTTGTGCAAAATTGATGATCAATGGTGAATGAAGTTTCCAGATGGCATTTTCTAATCAGTTTTAGGGCTGCTCCTACTTGCTTCTCTTTTTCTATATCTTCTTTTCTCTTCTCATTGTATAAGGGTTTTGAGTTTTTGTATTGGGCTGGGTAGATAGAGGTTGCTGAGTCTGAGTTATTTTTGAGTCTGTAAGCTTTAATTTTCTGATTTCATGAGCAAATACAACCGGTTTATGCAAATAAAATCATGAAGGTGTTTGCACATTCATGAACATCTTCAGATTGTCTCCAAATTTGTACACATTTAGTCATATAAATTCAATAATACAAAGTTTTTTTTTGAGTTTATCATCTCAAATTTCATGAGATTGTTTTGTCTATTCATTGTTCTATTTCAAAGAAATGGTTAAAATTCTTTGAGCAGGTGATTGTGATTTCAAGTGTGTAGATGGGATTTGATAAGGAGAATTTGATGGATAATAAGAGAGGGATTTTTGGTGCAAGACACTAACAGCTGATGCAAAGCATCAACAATTTAAATCCACTAGTTGAATGTCATTTGTTGATGAATTCATTTTATGTGTTTCACTCCATGGCCCAGAATTGGCACTGATTTATCTTGCAGCTTAATGCATCTCAGAAACATTTTATAAATGCAAAATCATTCTAATCTTACTATTTGGTTTGTGGTATATCCTGCTTTGCAATGGCTGAGAGAGGGTTGATTTACTTAGAATGTAGCCAAGTTTGAAGTTGTCAATGCTTCCCTTAGTGTTTTTTCATTGGGAATTATCTGCTTTATAAAGCAATTTTGGTGTATGAGGAAATTAAGTTTTGGGCATTGTATAGGTTTACCCACCTTGGTCCTGCAGAGCCAGAAGTGTAGGAGATGTCAGTCTTTGACTGAATCTTGTCAGTTGGCCACTAGCCTTTGTGGTTCTTTAATATAGAGGTTGGCTACCTCTTAGAGAGTTTCAAAGTTTAGCTGGAAAATTAAAACACCAATAGGTTCTTCTAAAATGACTTCATCACAAGTGAGGGAGTTATCAATGCTTAGATTTTTTTGCTTATAAATGATGGTATTTTCTTGTTCAATAATGTTATCCCTAAGGGAAGAGGGGCAAATAAGACTCTCATGAATTTCATCAATTGTGTTTTCTAACATCAAAGTATCTTTTTCACAACCAAGAGAGATACTAGGAGAAGAACAAATGTGATTGTCAAGATTGTCCAAATTTTCACTCCTTTGTCCCATAATGTTTTCCAAAATAAGATAGGTAGGAGAAGAAACATAAAGAGGGTTGTCATAGACCTTAAAGGCTTGATTATTTAACACCAACATATCCTCATCACTTATAATATTAGCACAAGAGGGGAAGATGTTGGGAGATGGATGTAGACTAATTGAAGTTTCAATGGTATCTTGTTGTGTTATGTTATCATCATGATTACCTATGGTTGTTTCTTCTTGTTCATCAATTTCTTGCCTAATAAGAGAGGTAGAAGTATCAAAACAACTAGGATTCTCAAATCTCTCATTGATTGGTTCTCCTAACACCAAAATATCTTCTTCGCCAATAGGAGAGATATTAGGAGAAGAACGAATATGATCATTAGGATTGTCCAAGGTTGTATTCTCTGTCACTAAAACATTCTCATAGGAAGGGGATATGGAATTTTTTCTTAGCATGCCTAGAAAGGTAAGGTAATAACATTGTTTGAAAAAAAATGAAAATCACTTCTAACCATTTTATGCAATGCTTCAAGAATGTAAACAATGTATATCCAAAGGAAAAAAGTACTTTTATCCAATGTATGCAAAAATTTAAGAATGAAAACAATGTATATACAAAAATGAAAAACACCTTTATCAAGCTTATGCAAAGTTTTATGAATGTAAATATTTTATATACAAAATTGAAAAGTAATTTTGTCCATATGATGCAAAGTTTTATGAATGTAAATATTGTATATACAAAATTGAAAAGTAATTTTGTCCATATGATGCAAAATTTTAGAAATGCGAATATTTTCAAATCTGACGATTTTTGTAATTAGAATGATTTCAAAAACGGCTACCCTAAATTGATGTTTTTGACCTAGATACGTAAAACAAATGTTCTTGAAACTTTCCTAACTTATTGTATATGTTACCAAAAAGCTTAGGAAGCACGAAAATGAGGTTTTTAATGTTGTAAAAGGTAGTTTAAATTTTGGATTGGAACTAAATCACCCAGAGGGGCATATGAGTCCTAGTGGTTTTTTTCACAATTTTTTTTAAAAATTAAGTGTTTTTTATGCTTTTTAGTTTGTATGAGCTATAACCTAAGTGAAAAAATAGATTTTATATGATTTAAGATGATTTGAGATGCAAAAATTTAACCCATGTGCACTTTTACTAATGCAAGATTAGAAACACTAGAATGCCAATTAACTAATGTAGACCCTAATGTAATGTTGATGCAAGCAAGATCTAGATTTGATCATGCACTCCAAATTAGAATTATGATGCTCTAAATGAAGGTTCACCAAAATGTAAGATAGAAATTTTTTTTCACTAGGGTTTAGGACCTAGGACAACAAACTTTCTATACTCTACATTTTTTGATGCCCTAGAGATCTCAACCTCGAGTATATAAAGGAGAAAGAGATCTTGTAATAGGGCTATCCTAGGGTCTGATTATGTATTAATGATGGGTTCACCACCAAGCTAGGAATTAAAAAAATGTATGAAATGCAAGATCAAATGATTGAACTCAATGATACATAAAACCTCACTAAATAAAATATAAATGCAAATAAATAAGAATAACAAATTTGGAAAAGTATAGAGGAGCACCTAGAAACCTGAGACTGAAATGTTGAATAACTTGAAATTTAGGCCTAATAGGACTCATTCACCATTCTATTCATATCAGTCCCAGATCTGGGTTTCTGTGCAGGAACCGATTTCTGGAAAAAGGGTATCGAAAATTGTAAAAATCTAAAAAATGACCTAAAATAGGACTCATATGCTAGGATTGGCGTATGAGTCTTGTTAGGGTTTTTTGGAGCTTCAAAGTTTGAATCTGGTCTTCAATATCTACTCTATCCTTCCTAATTGATTTATGGATTCGAAACCTTGATTTCGGGGTTGTAGGTAACTTTTTAGTGAATATTACAACCTTGCAAATGAGGGGACAATTCCAAAAACTTTATCCAAGCTTGTAACCTAATCTTCAATTATCCTTCATGCTCCAAGAGACCTAGATCTACAATCACATGTAGAGAGAGAAAAACTTGTTGATTTGTTAGTAAATGAGGGTTTTCCATGGTCAAACCCCTTTGAGGTAATTAAGCCAAATGATGAGACAATGAAACGAAATATGAAACATGAGAAATGATACCTTGAATGATGTCTTGTAAATCTACAACTCAACATGAAGTGGCCATGAAGGATGTGAATATAGATCTTGAAATAAGTGTAGAACAATGCTTGATCTTGGATCTTGAATGCAACATCACAACACTAGCTCGACAACATGCTTGATGCTTGATGACCTTGAAATGATGATGGATCTTAGATTGCTGCAATAATTAATGAATAAATATTCCCTTGAATGTCTTAAAAATGATCTTGAAAACTCTCTTGATGATCTTGTAAAGTCTTGGAATGCTTAACTCTTGAGTTCTTGACTTGATATCATGAATGATTTTTCTTGCTTAGATGAAATAATGATTTGAAAGCTTTTTTATATAGGCAATGCACTCAAATGACCATTTATTAGATCCCAGATGCCAACGAAGAAATGTGAACTTAAAACCTAAATTTTCCACTTAAATCCTTAAAAATAGGCCAAATGGATGAGACTCATACGCCGAAGGTGGTGTATGGGTCCCATAGGGCCTATTTGGAGAGAGAATATCGAGGAGTGAAGAAATTAAGTTTATATGAGGTCTATGTCAAGATTTTAGTTAAGATATGCCTCAGTGTGCATAATATAGGGTTATAGGGGCCTATTAATGATGATATAAAGTTTATAAATGCAAGAGGGCCCAAAACTCAATGTGAAAGTGTAAATAAATACACTTTACAACAGTAAATTAAGGCAAAATGAGATTTATTTAGCTTAGAAGGGCCCAAAATCCCATGTGAATGTGTGCAACACTAGATTAGGTCCATTTAGTTTATAAGCCTCCTAAATTTAATGTGAAGGTGCAAATAAATACACTTTAGAACACTAAACTAGGAAAATATTAGGTTTATTTAGCTTTAAAAGGGCCCAAAACCTAATTTGGATGTGTAAAACTCGTCACAACACTAGATCAAGACAATATTAAGTCTAATTTATCATTAATTATCCCCAAATCAAGCAAGGAAAAGATGTACTTTTTCCATCATTACAATAATAATATGGTTGTGACATAATTATGGGCAATTTGTTTAAATCTGCATGCATTGGTGGGAAATATTTCCATAAATTAACCTAGGAGTATATATATAGTTTATTTAATTTATTTAAATGGGTGCCTAACTCCGTTAGTATTTATATCCTTCAGAGTGTTTAAAATAAGTTATGTTCATACCATTTTTGAATACTAAGTGATGAGGTTTTACCATTGATTTTGAAAGACCTTACATAGATAATGTTCTTGCGTCTAATTGTTTGGTACTTACATGATAATGTAAGGAATGATGGTTTTAGTTAGTGGCACTACAACCACACTTTATTAAACATATCTTTACTGTTGGAACTTGTTGCTTTGATAATTCATTTTTACCATGGTAAATGCTTTACATGATCACAACCTCTTAAATATAATAACCTTGATATGCGAATTATTATTATTTGAAAAAAGGAATGATATTAGAGCTATATTGAACTAAAATATGATTGCATACTAAATGGAAGGAAAATATTGTTGAGACTATGTTAAGAAATAAACCCTATGCAACCATGTTGTGCAACAACTCATGATACCTTACTGTTGACCATTGAGGCAATATTCAAAATAAATGACAAGTATAAATAAACCATCCAATCTATGAACTAAACTATTATAAGAATATGAGGTTGCACCATAGTGTGAAGGAAGTTGGAAGATTAAGAATATTATTAGTAAAATTAATATTGGGTTTATATTTTCATATGTTCATGCAATGTGCATAGAGTTTCCACTTCCTTAAGTAGCATTCATGCATTGATTGTACTTAATACACACTTATTAATACTATGGTATGTCCCTCAAAGATATCTATTGGCCCCCTTGAATATAAGAAATCCAATACCAAACCTATTATATGATTTTCAAATGGAAATGCCTCCTATGGATTATGTGAACCAAGGTAATTTCATGTTGAGTAATAAGCCTAGCCCCTATGTTGATAAGACAAACCCGAGGAAATTCAAGTGGCTTATGAATAATAATGGTTCAAGTTTAATTCAATATCTTGATATCCTTAAAAGGGAAGTGCTACAAAATGGGTTGTTCAATTATATACTTATTTATGTTTTCCAAACTACTATTAAGAACTAATAATGAAAGAAAAACATGAACAAAACTCCAGTTATGGGTACTTGTGCATATGCATCCCTTGAGAGACCTTGTAAGGAGAACTATGCCTGACTTTGATCCATTTGGAAGCAGAAACGTAGGTGGTCCTTGGGTGAAAGATGTCCCTGTGACCTCAAGCCCGTAGGGGGAGGGTTTAGGGGGGATAACTCCAAGGGTTGGGGTTGTTCCCAGATGGTTTTTATCTTTCCTCCTTTGTAAGCTCCAGTTTGAGACTGAATGGGTACCAAATGGGTATGATCAAGTTAAGGTTATTTAATAACTTATATTTAATACATAATTTTCCTTTGAATACTAATTTAAATGAAGTAATGGATTTAACAAATTTATAATTGGTATATGAATATATGTGAAGTCTGTCTCGTGTTGGTTCCATGTAAATTATACGTGTTGTAAAAAAAAACTCCATATCTAGAGGTCTCTATGTATAGGCCCATGTATATGTCGATTGTGATTGTGATTGTGATTGATGTTATGTATCACCCGCACAAGTGTGAACCTCTAGGATATTTGAGCAATGATAGGAAGTCATTGGACCGTGCCAATGACCGATGCCTAGGCTAATGTTAGGGACTAGCCGAAATTAACTTGGTTCATAGAGGTGAAGGTTGCTATGGGATATCCTAGTTATGATTAAGATACGATAATGGTTGGACAGGTAGGGACCCATCTGTGTGGGTAATGATAATCCAAGGCTAACTATTGTATTGAGGGGGTTCATTGGTTGTCACTGAGGGCACAAAAGTGACTGAGGCCAGCGTTAACTAGGATTGTGAAGAAAATAGCTGAAAATATCACTAAGGTCAAAAGGTGGTATATTTCGAGAGCTACTTCTTCTTGGGTGGATAAACTTGTCCCCAATGGCCTATAGGAAATTGAAGTCAGAATCCACCGAGTTATGGTAGGTTCACTACTTGTGGAAACCCTTGGGATGGTGGATGAACCCATGGTGTATTATGGGATGCATCGAATCCCCTCCCAGTTGTCAGACTACATACTTAGCCTTGTGGGGTTGAGGATGGACCCGCGGTGTAGTATGGGATGCACTGAATCCTCTTCCCATTTGTCCAATGGTGCAGAAGATCAAAATAAAGGATAAGACCCATGGTGTAGTGTGCAATGCACCAAAATTCTTTCTATCTAGGATGCATTATGGACATGTGTAAGCTTGTCTTTGTGTATGTGATGTATGTTGGAGCTCATCACTATGTATTTGTGATGAATGTTAGAGCTTTTCACTATGTATTTGATGTATGTTGGAGTTCATCACTATGTATTTGTGATGGATGCTGGAGCTCACCATTATGTATGTGATGTAGGTTGGAGCTTGCCACTATGTATTTGTGATGTATGCTTGTGTTTGTGATATGTATATGAGTCATACACTGTTATACTTGTGATGTACATTAAGAGACAATGTGTATGATCTTTGAGATTATGGTATGAATGAAAACTTGTGAATGTTTGTACACTAATGTTCAGTGTGGACCCAACACTTGATGGCAACTTATTATAAAGAAATTATCGCTATATTATAATTAAACAAATGATAACTTATGCTTAATGAATAAGTCATGGGTTAAGGGTGAGATCATAGATCTCATACAAGAGGAGAGATTGAACTCCCTCTGACATTGTGGGGCGAACTACGAAGCCTCTGATTCCCTTAAGGGGATACATAGGTATTGTGACCATGAACCTTCGAGGACTAGGTTTGGGTCTAGGAATGACCCTAGTTGTAGGAGCTTAGCACTTTTGATTGTAAGCATATAAGTGTGACATTGATTTATCATTACCATTATGGAAGAAGAAATTTTGAGTGTAGCCCATCTAATCTAATTGTAATATTCTTGGTCGGTTAAGTTGGTAGTTGTGTATTTAAAGGTATATAAAAAAAATTGGTGTGCCCGAGATGGGGATTTTACATATTAATGGCATGCATAATTTAGCATGAAAATTGTAGTGTAGTAGGGTCACTCTATATGGGCATAATACTAAAAGGTAAAGGAAAATTAACCTATGCATGATAATAAAAGGTAAAAGGTAAAGGAAACTTTTTAAATTGGGTTCATGCTTATATTAATTTGGTGTATACAATCCCCTAATGAAACTATTTCATGATTGTTTTTAATTTTTTAATTTTTTCTTTGTATTATTCAAGGTGTACCATTTTTACCCTCAGTGTTTGATCATGTGCTCAATATAGATTGCACATTTTTTCACCATTAGAAAAGTATGCTACATAATTTTTTTTTTTAATACAACGAATGATTTACATAACATTTAGTCATCTAAATTAAATTTCTCTTGGAATATGTTAATGGTTTGAATTGCAACTTGTTAAACCTCATGTTTTAAATGTTAGGTTCACACCAATGCATGCATGTAGCATTCGTGATTGAAGTCACACCTTACACAAAATTATGCTTCCACATTGTGTTACACTACAAGATTTTTAGTTTGTGTGATTTTCCATAACATTGTATAACATATATGGACTCTATACACGCTACAAGAAAATTTATTTGCAAGAATGGAGTCCATGTGTACATGTATACACAAACAAATGATAGTTCACCTCCCAGGTCAAGTAACTATTGAGGGAATTGAAATAGTTGGATATGAACATGTCCCTATATATTTTTGCATCTTGTTATTGATTATATAGTATATTTTAATTCACCTCTTCTCAACTAGAGAAAGGAACTCCAAAACAACTATTAATGACACAATCATTCTAAGATTTTAGCCTATAGCAACAACACAATATTATATTTCTAGGTCCTCCATTTTATTCATCTCCTTAGTTGGATCACTATCTAGACATTCCATTTGAGAGATATACTTGGTAGATGTACAAAATTCTCTCACATGTAAATGTTCTAAACATCAAAAAATTATTCTTAAGATTCAACCCCATTAAATAAGAAAAACTTGAATCCTAATTCCAACATTGCATGGTTATGTAAGATATCATGTTGAAGATGAATATATTATAGTTAGTTAGGTTATTTTTCTTATATATTTGTTCTTTTATTTCTATTGTATATTCCAACACTGCTCATATATTTATTTAGCTACTCGTCTTTTAGTTATTTTATGAATAGCTCTATGTATGAGTCCCAAGCTTATCACAATTTATATTATAATCCCCACATCATTCTATTCATTGGTTCCTACACCAACTCAAGAAATTAATATTCAATGGTTTCTCTATACCACTTTGTTAGTTCCCACACCAATTCAAGGAAGTAATCTCCTAGTGTTTCTCTATGCCCATTGTTGGTTCCCACACTAATTTAGGGAGATGATGTCCAAATATTTATCTATGCCACTTTGTTGGTTCTTCTACCAATTGATAGATAAAATTCTTGCTTCTATATCATTATGTTGGTTGGTTGACATATTAATTCAAATAATTGATGTTATATCAAGCCCTATTTAAATTGATGCTTCTTGTTGAGTTCTAACTAATATTCATGCACATCGCTCCATTGCAATAATGGAAGCAATGAGAAAAAAAATGAAGAATCCCCAAATTGAAACAACATATTAAGAATTCCTAACCAAGAACCAATATTTTCTTGAAGCGATCCAACATCTTGAAAGAAAGAGTCTATAATAGCATGATGTTCCCCAACCAAAGGAGAAATCCCCCACCCTTACCATGGAGAATCTAGTAGACCCCATCATACTAAGTAATCATGTAGCTAACCTTGAATTTCATTTAATTCAAATTGAGGAAAGAAATAACCAACTTATGCTTTTTTTAACAAGAGCTAACTTTCAAGGAGGAGGAATTAACCCAAATTCATCCACAATATTTTTCATCAAGTTCATTTGTTAAACATCCAAACTACTAAAGAATATGGGTTATAATGGTCAAAGTTTGAGAAAGATGACCAATATATAAAAAAATATTTCCATTTAGATATGGAACTATAGAACATTAGTTTGGGATACACTAGCCACACCATGGTTCTGTCAGGTTTTCATCACCTTTTCATAAGTATGTAACATAAATTCTTTCACATCACAATTTGATCCACACCATTCACATTTTTTAAGTCGTGTGCTTAAAATTCTAACTCAAATGCTCTGCAATTATGTTGAATGAGTAACATGAGAATACCAAAAATTCTCCACATGACAACCAACTTAAGATAAATAACAAGCCTCTTAGTAACCATTTATGCATAACTCCACAAATTCAACTATAGAAAAAGTTACAAAACACAACTAATTATTTGTAATGTAAAAGCACTTAAAAATGGTAATTCATTGAAGATGCACATGTGTGATTTCCATGTGTTATATGTCACATGAATCCAAATATGTGCAAAAGGCACATGTTATAAGCATGTGAGGGAATGGAAGGAGTAAAAATAGTGCATAAGTGGGTAGCACATGTCCCCACATGAGGCACCCTTAATTGTGGAAGTTCCCTAGGATGGGAATCATGTCAATGCATGTATGCTAAATGGAGGTGACATCCTTATGACCTATCCACTCCTCTAGATACTATATGAATTCAAAGGGGATACATCCTCTATAGTAGTAATCCAAAGAGAAGAATCATTTGAAACTATTTAGCAAAATCAAATAATTGAAACTAAATCAAACTACTTATTGATTGTGATAAAATAAATCATTTATGAACATTTACTTTATAAAACATGAAAAATTACTGGGTAATAAGATGTAGGTTACTTTTTTAAATTATCAAGGAGATAAGGAATATATTAATATATTTAAGGAATACAATTAAATAATATACACAAACTTATATTGTCATTTTTTATTCACTAAGAGATAAGGGTAGATTTTCAAATATAAATATATAATGACATTCAACATTTAGATTTAAAAGTACTTGTACTAAGAAGGAATGTCCAATTTTCTAATTATATAAAATAAAGAGGCCATTCTTCTTCATTTAGTCACATGCATGCAATGTTTGTGTGTGTGAGAGAGTGAGGGTGTAATGTCTCTTCAGTTTGTAGCTTTTTGATGTGAGACTGGTGTTTTAACTTCATTGTTTCCTTATGATTTTTATTATGGTTGTTATTTTTTATCTGAATGGTGTGTATGAGTCACCGCATGTGTCAAGAAGAGGCTCCTTACCATGTTGGTTGTTGGAATTTTGTGTGTTTATATGCCTAGTTTATTGGTATGTTTTAGTTCATAGAGATGTACACTATTTATGCAATGATTAAATGTGAATCCGATTATTTGAATGAATGATTTAAATAATGAATGTATAGATGTTACTTTTACGTTCTATGCTATTGTACACCGTTGGGTGATTATTACAAGCTTTAACTATATATACATTGATGTGTGTTGAGTGATTACATGTACAAGAATATTTTTCCTTTTGGCTACATAGGTCTAAATTATTCCTCAATGGTGGTTATTTCGAAGATGTCACACTGGGCCTCCCTATCTATTTCCCTATCATACTTGAATTGAGTATGGTATGTTATTTGACCAGTATTGTCTCTAGAATCTGAGTTAGGAGTTATTTTATAATCCTCACATGTCATGAAATTCCAGTGTATGCATGATTTAAATGATTTCTTAAATTTTGCTTTTTCCATAAAAATATGCTATGAGTTGTATATTTGTTTGATTAATAATATTTTAATTACGACATTGGATTAAGGTAAAATATTTAAATAGTATTTTGATTCCCCTTTTGATTATAAATAATGTTTGGTGAGTTAAAATATTGTTTTTATGTCTAAGGGTTATTTTCATAAAAACAATGGAAAAATATAGTTGCAAAAAATTCCTAGGGTGAGAATGTGTATTTATATTCAATTTAATTGTGTTGTTATATAATTGCTAATGAATAAAGGAAAATGGTTTTATTTTGTTAAATATAAATGTTAGAATTTTTAAAATTATAAAATTAGAAAAATGTTGGGAAAATAAATGGGTTAAAAGGGAAAAGGACTTATCATTTTATTCATTCTTTGTTTTGAGGAAAACTAGGGCTCTCAAACCCTCTTCTTGTCAAATTTTGGAAAGGGAATTGAGAATGTGATTGTGCTTGGAATTGGAATCTCTCTCTCTCACACACACACAATGTGTGTGGAGTTTGGTATGAATGTTTTATTTCCAAAAAATGAGGTAAGTTTTCATTGTGCCTCCATTGTTCTTTATTTTTTATTTCGATTATTTTGTCTATGATTGGTAAAGAATTAGCACACCTAATCTAGTTTCAATTTCAAAATGCATATAAGAATTAATTTAATTTTGTAAATTTTGATAAATTGTAAAATGTGCCCTCATAAAGTCAAAACTTTCCAAAAATGTTGGGAAATTGAATTTCATGTCATAAAATGGTTGTTGTGCATGTTTTGAGCCAAAGGGTACTTTTTAAAAAAGTAATTAAAAAATAATTTTTGAAAAATGTAAAATTTGAAGCTATTTTAATGTGATTGAAGGAAATTTTTGGTTTTTGATTATTTGAAAAGTTATAAAATTTGAAAGTTTCAAGTGAATTTGAATGCTTTATTTTGAGGGATTTAGAGTCTTCTTAATGGATTTTCATAAGGATCACTTTAAGATTGTGTTTTCAATTTTTTGAGAAAATTTCTATGTCATGTATGTATGCATTATTCTCTATACCACACTTATTGGTGACTATGATGAGCCTAGGATGAATGTACTAGAGAGGGTTATGGAAGTGGCTCTCAATATGTACCCCACCCAAAGTGTCTTGTAGGATGATCATGGTTGGGGAGTCAATTAATCAAGTGAAAACTAATGAAACATGGGTAATTAATTAACAAAGATAACAAATGCCCCTCTCATACCTTAAGTGCTTGTAAAGACTAGGGATGTTTGGTAAGACATGGAAAGTTGGGGAGATTGGGTCTTGTAAGGTCAAGTACCCTCTCCCATATGAGAGAGGTACTATGTTTCATGTGTAGCCATACTGGTGAGCACCATGATGACACTCCCTAACTAGCTCTCTAGCATCTTATCCCAGTGTCTAGTGCATTTGTGTTTTGTCATTGGTGAGTTGGTCCAATGATGATCCTTGAGCTTTCTAGTGGTGAGTTACCCAAAGATGATCTTGTGTTGTGCCATTGGTGAGTCTGCCCAATGAGGGTTATGTGATGTGACATTGGTGAGTTTTCCCAATGATGGTTTTCTGATATGCCATTGGTTTTTGCACCTTGATGAGTCCAATTAATGGCTCAATTTTGATAGGGTTTATTATCTATTTGTTGTTGTGTTACCATATAATTTGACACTTGGTTGCTGGAATTTTCCATGTTATTTCCTCAAAACCATAGACATTGGGCATAAGTTTATCCATGTGACTTTTAATGATATTAACATGCTATGTGAACTATATATGTTAATTTTACATGTGGATTAATGAATGTTACTTTAAGGTAGTTATAGATATGCAATTATTTTTGTGTGCTAATATTGTTATGTAGATATAATTAAGAGCCTACAAAGTTGAGGAAGTTTTTGCCAGTTGGTTGGTTTCCATGAAGTCAAGAAGGTGGTCATTAAAAGGTAAATGGAGGAAAACTCTCAATGGAGGGAAAATCCTATTTCAAATTAAAGAATGTAACTACATTTTAAATGATCATAGTTTTTAGTTGAGAATATATATGAGGTGTTGTTATGCTAAATCTGCATTCAGGAAAAACTGGCTTGACCAATTCCTACACATGCATAATCTCCTTTCCTTTTTCTATGCTTTGAATAAAGTGGCATCCTCCTAATTTGTTGGAGTTGACTACCTAGGTTGTTAGTTAGTTAGTAGTTTTCTTTCTATAAATAAGACTCAAATGCTCCTTCTCAGAAGGTTGATTGATCTGATGTTGTACTCACATTTCCTGTTTTCAAGTAATACAAATATGTTATTGTTCCATTGTAATCACACTTTCAATGAATAAAATGAAGTTATATGTTTGTTGCATCTGATTTAGTTTCAAGGGAAACTCACCCAAGGGGGCCAACTTGGCAAGAATTCCATCTTTTAGCTTAGTCGTTACTTTTCTGTTCAATAATAGTTACAATTTTGGCAATTGTCTGTTCCTATAGCCACTAGAATTCTATTATGTGACTGTTCTTGCAACCAAAGCTGACAAAGTAGTTTCTTGTCTATTTGCTAAGATTTATATTTCTATCGTGCATTTTAGTTCATTATAGTTGTTGGTTGATGTTCAGTGCTTATGTTACTTCCTTTCAAGCAATTTAATTTCAACATCATGTGTTTTCTAGTTGTAGAATGAATATGGCTACAATAGAAACCTAGTGCACATATCGTGCTGACCCATTTCAAGTCTACGTCCCTGGGTTGAGAATTAAATGAAATTTCATGATGAGAAAGATAGATATTTAGTAAAGATGACCAATCTATGAGTTACAACTTTAAGGGCTTAGTTATTGAATCATTAGAGGAGGCCAAAAATTATTGGCGTCGTTGTCGGGGATGGTGTCAAACTAGGAAGTTCTTTGGAGTAATTTTTAGTTACTTTCATGCTTTTGGTATTTCAATTTTTTTTTTTAGCATACCCTTCATTAGAATAAGTAATGACTCGCTATTCTTTCAACAATTCTTTGTGTGAGTTGGTTGATACTGAGTAATGTTGCATGCGTGGGGGTAGGAGAAGAGATGCTTTAGGGAGATTCATTCCTAATTACCCTAACCCTGATAACCAACTAGTTGAGTTTCAAAATTTTCTAGAAGAAGAAGAAGAAGTAAACCCTTTTGTTGATGCATTTCCATATTTGGCCAGTTTTGAAACTTCTTTTAAAGAACAAGCTATCCAAAATCTGATAGAGAACCCATTTGCTTTGATAGCCCATCAAGAAAATATGGCTCGACCTAACCATACAACCTTTCATTTCCCCATCCCTCCACAAAATTATGTTGACAACATTAAGAACAATCCTGCTTTAGCTCTTCCTAAATTCTATGGGCTTATAAACAGAGGACCCAAACACTTGTTTGAATTTGATATCCTCTGTAGAAGCTATGATTACACTACTGATGCTCATAGGCTTAATTTGTTTCCTACTACTTTGAAATAATTTGCATTAAGATGGTTTATGAGCTTAGAAAGGAATACTGTAAACAGTTGGGATGAGATGAAGGAAAATTTTCTTGAGAAGTATAAATAATATTGTGGAGGTAGTGATATGAGTGGAGGTGATATCTTCAGGATGCAATAGAAGGAGGATGAAAGTTTGGAGAACTCTTTGTCAAGGTTCCAGTTTATTTTGAAGAAGTCCCCACACCATGCACTCAATGAAGAGTCTCAAAATTTTCTCTTCCTTAGAGGAATTAGTGAGGCTTGTGCTGATGCTTTGGATTTGATAGGACATGGAGATATCACCCAAGTACCCTAGGCAGATATTAAGAAATTATGTCAAAATTACTCCAGAGCAGCTATGAAGAAAGGGAGAGGTTACTAGTCTTATATGGGTAAATCTTCCATTAATGGAGTTTCAAGGATGGAAATCACTCACCTACTATTAGAATTCAAGTTGGACATAATAAATAATATGGAAACTCAGCTAGATACACTTCAAGCAAAGAAGAAACATAAGGAGGTAGAGACAATGTTGGCAGAATATTGCCCTCATTGCAGGAAAAATAAGGACTGTAGATGTAAAATGGTGGCCAATATTGACAACAAGAACATTCCACCTGAATTCAATCCAATTGAGGGAGATGAAGACCAAATTTTCTATGTTGCACAAAGAAGGCCATGGGCTCCAAGACAACGTATGCCACAAGACCTATTATCTTTTAATGGACCTTACATGAATTCTTATGCATCTTATAATCAATGGAAACCCCAATATCCACCAAAATTTGGAGGTTATCCACCTCAACCTTGGAACAACCCTCAAAATACCTGGCCTAATTACCAAATCACTCTACCCAAATGGTAGAAAAACTAAGGGAATTGGCAACAACCTCAAAAAAATTGGCAGTAGACATTCCAATGGAGGGGAGGGCAATAATGTACACACCAGGAAACTGGTTACATGTAGCCACCTCCATAGCCTCAAAAACCTACCCTAATGCCTCCTCCTAACTCAAATACTCGCACACCTAGACCTACTCAGTTACCAGCTCAACTCACACCCAACCCAAATAACAAACCACAACAACAACCAGTCTATTCTACAAATCCAAACCAGTATCCTGCCTATGTTGTGAGTTTGAGTAATATCCACCTATGTTCAAGAAACACTTTGCAATCACCTTCCACTCTAATTAATACATAGTTTCTTATGGAAGAGGAGCAACATTAAAATTTACCTCATGCACCTGCTCAAGCCAGTGTGACTACCAATCTTGAACCTGTTCAACAGTTTGATCTTTAACCACTATTTCCTCAAAGATTAGAAGTTGTTAAACAAAAGGAGGATGCAAATTTTGATATCTTGGATTAGCTAAAACACATATGTGTCAAGATACCTTTGTTCTAGGCCATAAAATATGTTCCCATATATGGTAAGGCAATAAAGGAAGCATGTCTTAAATAGCCTAGGAGGAAAAAGGACCTCACCACTGTCCATGTAGTAGGGAAGTTGGTAGATATTATGCTTAAGAAAGTCACTATCCTAATTACACTGACCCAAGCAGTCCTATAGTTGAAGTCATCATAAATGGGGTCCAAGTAAAGAATTCTCTAATAGATTTGAGAGCAGAAATTAATGTGATGACTAGGGATATTCTACAACAATTTAATGTTACAAATTTGAGACCTACTCCTATAGTCCTATAGCTTCCTGATAGTTCCACTATCAAACCTAATGGTGTAGTAGAAGACATTGTTGTTGTTCTGGACTCTTGGGAATATCCAACTAATTTCATGATTCTATCCCCTAAAGGTACATTAGGAGGGTATCCCATTATTTTTGGAAGGCCATGGTTGGCTACTGTTGATGCCTACATTAGATGTCAGGCAAGGGACATGACTATTTCTGATGGTAGAAGTACTAAAAGGTTTCCCTTTATCCTCCTGCTCAGCCAACTCATGATATGGATAACCTTATTTGGCCACATGTTGGTGAAGAAGCCGAGGAGATCAATTTAGTAGTGCAACTCATGATGATAGGAATAAGTTCTTTCATGTAGCTACAAGAAGAAGATGAAATATTATCAAATATAATTCAGAATAGTTATGAAATGCATGAAGAATCACTTGCTCTTGAGTCTAGTTTTGTTGGTCCACTGCAGACACTTCTGCCCACTCTTCCTGCACTTGAACGTCTTCCAACAATAGGTATGTCTCATATATTTTTGCCACATGAACTAAAAACACCAAGCATCAGTGAAACATCTATGATAGAGTTGATAACACAAGTGCAAGTTTCAAAAGGAAAACATTTGAACATCAATAACAAGCTTACTCAAGAACAACAGTTGTCCTTGAAAAACTTGTTAGAAAAGAAACAACTTGCATTTGCATGGGATTACCATGAAATGAAAGGATTAGATCCTAAAATATGTACTCATAGGATCTACATCAAAGATAACTACAGACCTGTAAGACAACCATAAAAGAGAATCAATCCTACATTAAGGGAGATTGTGAAAGGAGAATTGCAAAAATTGTTGGATGCAGGATTCATCTACCCTATCTCAAACAGCCAGTGGGTGTCTTCTTTGGTGATTGTGCCTAAAAAGAGAGGTAAATGGAGAGTTTGTATTGACTATAGATAATTAAATTCTACCACCAAGAAGGATCACTTTCCTCTTCCTTTCATAGACCAAGTATTGGATTCACTTGCAGGTAAGAAGTATTTTTATTTCATGGATGGGTTCAGTGGCTATAATCAAATATAGATTGCACCTGAGGACCAAGAGAAGACAAATTTTACCTGTCCTTTGGGAACTTATTCCTATTTAGTGCTTCCATTTGGTCTCTACAATGCACCTGCGACTTTCTAGAGAGCAGTCATTAGTATCTTCTCAGATATTTCAAATGAGTGCATGGAAATCTACATAGATGATTTTATAAGTTATGGTGTTGATTTTGATGAAGCATTGGAAAACCTAAGGAAGGTCCTGCAAAGATGTGAAGACCACAATCTATCCTTAAATAGTTTAAAGTGCTTCATGATGATGCAATAAGGAGTAGTCCTTGGCCATTACATCTCTCAAAAGGGAATTCAAGTGGATCCAACCAAGATTGAGGTAATCACCAATCTCTCTATTCCTGCAAAGAAAAAATATGTTAGGAGTTTTCTGGGTCATGCACGCTATTATAGGCATTTCATAAAGGATTTTAGTAAAATGGCAACACCAATCTATAGTCTTTTGGCTAAAGATGTTGAGTTCCAATGGATAGACTATTGTGACAAAGCATTCTCTGCTTTGAAAGAAGCCTTAACTCATGCTCCTATGCTTAAAGGTCCTAATTGGGAACTCCCTTTCTATATTCATACAAATGCATCTGATTATGCTATAGGTGTTGTCTTGGGACAAAAAGAAGGAACCGTTGAGAATGCAATCTACTTTGTCAACAAAAACCTACAAGGAGCAGAGATTAACTATACTATGACAAAAAAGGAGATGTTGGCAGTCATTTGTGCCCTCAATAAGTTTAGACATTATATCACTAGGTATCAGATCTTTGTCCATATAGACCATGCAACAATAAAATATCTAATGAGTAAGCCCTTAATTACTAGAATATTAGCAAGATGGTTTTTTCTCATGTAGGAGTTTGATATCACTATCATAGATAAGCCAGGGAAAGTAAATATTGTAGCAAAACTTTTCTCAAGGTTGACTACATTTGAGGACAATCAAGTCATTTATGACTCCTTCCCTGATGAACAGTTATTTTCCTTCAGTATCCACACACCTTGGTATGTAGACATAGTGAATTTTTTAGTCATAGGTAGAGTTCCCCCTCATTTCTCGCGAAAAGAGAGAAGGGTTCTCATTGATAAAAAAATTCCTTTCTCATGGATTTCAGGATGTCTATTCTATACTGGACCAGATCATGTGATGAGGAGATGTGTAAGAGAAGATGATACATATGATATACTACATGCATGTCACAATGAACCCTATGGAGGACACTTTGCAGCCAAGAGGACAACAATGAAGATTCTTAATACAGGTTATTATTGGCCCACACTTCATAAAGATGTAGGAAAGTATATTAGGAAGTGTGATAAATGTCAGAGAATGGGCCAACCAACTAAATCTGATGAGATGCCTCTATACCCTTAGGTTGTCATCACACCATTTGATAAATGAGGACTTTATTTTGTGGTTCCAATTGATCTGCCATCAAATGGTAAGTCCTGCATCCTAGTTTGCACTGACTATGTGACCAAGTGGGTTGAAGTTAAAGCTATGAAGCATGGCATAGATAATAAGGTTGCAAAATTCCTCTATGAGGAAATCTTCACACATTATGGGGTTCCAAGAGAGATAGTGACAAATCAAGAGGCTCAGTTTAGATCAACCCTTGTTACAAAATTGGTCAATGAATATAACATCAAACATAGGAAGTCTACCCCTATCACCTGTATGTATGATTGTAGATTTAGGTGGAAGAAAGCTTGAAAGTGCAATATTCATAAAGTTTTCAAAGTTGCAAAATCTGTCAAAATTATTGTCATCTCACGAAATTGAGATCCCGAAGCCATTTCCGACATTATGATTGTGAAATATAGACAAATTGGAAGATTTAGATTTGTATCAAAGGCTCCTAAAAGCTACAAGAAAACCCATCACTTGGACCCATTCGCCCCTGGGTGAATGAGTCCCAAATCTTCTTTAGAAAAATAAATTTTGGTGACTACTAAACATCATTCTTCCCTTCTTTGATCTACAGTTTGATTTTTGGTTATGTCAGTATTGAGATTAATATTGTCATTTCAACTGTTAGATTGCATTTTGGTGTTTATTTGTTATTTTTAGTTTTTCTCCCCAAAGTGTTGTCTGACCTTGATTCCCATACTTCAAGCATAAGGAAATTTGAAGATTCTCACTTTGACTTGATTCACCTAAGGGTTGATAATCATTTCAATGTGTGGATCCATTTCCTAATGAAATAGAGGAAAATAGGTCTACCTATTATCATTTTGGTGAACCCCCTTCTCATATCCTATTTTTCTATGTTTCATTCTGGTGAACCTAATGTTTGAGCATCATCCCTTTCTGATTTGGAGTCCATTCTCAACCCTAGATCTAGGTTTTGTATTCATTTGCATTGCATTGTATTGATTTTCATCTCATTTAGGCTCTTAACTTGCGTTAGTTTGCATCTTGTTTAGGGTTTTATGTTTGCTTTTTTGCATTCTTTAAAATTGAAGAATTCAAAAAATTAGTCATTTTTCATTGTATTTATATAGCATTGCGTCATCATTCATTTACATTTGAAAATTGAATGAAAATTGCATTTCAAATTAGGTCTCCTATTTTGTCATTGATCACTATTTTGCATTTGCATTTACACTTACTTTTACAAAAATTTAAAGTTGTAACCACCTGCCTCAATCCAGAATCTGAAAATCATAGGAATCAACTCAAAATCTATAAATTCATTTTTTAAAGCCTTGAGCTAGGACCCATTCCCACATGGGAGAATGAGTCCTTGATTAAGGATTTTTCTTGCATTTTTTGGCATTAATATCTCTGTTTCTGTATTATGTTTTTCTATTTTTAGTTTGTTGTTACAATTTACAAAATTTTTGTTATCTCAAATCAATAATATTAATCTTAATTGGTCAAAATTAGTGAATTGTTTGAGTTCAAATTTTTTATTTAAAAGACATCATTTTCAGGTTTTTACATAGAAAAATCAAAAAATTATCTTGTTTAAAATATGAACACCTCTTATTGCATTGCACTTTACATTTTAGGCTATTTCACTACATTTTACCTTTTTTCCATTTTGGGTGCATACTAGGTTTGTGAAACTTCTACGCTCTTCACAACTCGGTTCCCTATTACCAATACTATCATGAGATGTAGTTCGATACTCATGTCATCCCATGATACACCATTCACCATGGATCTTGGGTTTTCTAACTCTTTCACTCATAGTGTTGACACTAGTCAACCCCTTATGGATCATACCCTTAACACTTCATTTCCTATGACCTCCCTACCTACACCTAATATGATTGATGTTAGTAGAATGATTACTAATATCCCTCCTGAAACGCTTAAAAGAATGGATGAAGAACTTGATAAATTGCAAGATTTTGTGAGTTTTGATTGAAATTATTCTAATGTGGTCCCTATGATAGATAATGTGAGGAGAATAATTGAAAATGAATAAGGAATAGAGATTGTTCACGGCTTAGCTCATGTCATTGATAAGAATGTCCCTCCGCTAGGTAGTAGTGCTCAAGGTTTGGGGTATACTCAAAGTCAAGGTAGAAATCCAATTCCTCCTTCCACAACCATGACCTCTATTCTGACATACACCAATCCAACTATTACAAAAACCATACAACCTACTAGCAATGTCAAATCTTCCTTAGGTATTTCCACTAGGATTCCTTTTAGCTTTGTGCATTCAAATCTCATATCTCCTAATCCATATCCCCTCACAAACTTACAAGTCACTTTACCTCCACATACATATACTCTCCACATTATACACCTCCATCTCACAACACTCACAATGATCCTATCCTTAACATACTCTTACAAAATGTTTCAGCCCTCCAACAACAAATTGCTACACTAAGTTAAAATTAAAATGGCCAAAATTCATAGTATGTCAAAATAAATCCCTTGTCCTTGGAGATATTGAGAAAAAAAATGCCACAAGGTATAGAGATCCCTAGATTTGAGAAATATGGTGGGAAAGGAGATCCTATTAGCCATGTTTCTGCATATACAAACCTATGTAGTGACTTCATTTTTTATCTAATAAATTCTTGGCTAAACTCTTCCCTAGATCCTTGAAGCATACTTCTTTGGAATAGTTTTTCTCCTTACCGAATAATTCAATACATTCATTCAATGAACTTATTGATAGGTTCTAAAAACATTTCCAAATACATATGGATCCTATGATGACCCTGGCTAATTTAATGACATGCAAACAAAAGGATGATGAAAAGGTCATTGATTTCATAGAATTATATCAATTGCTTTACTCACAAATAAACATTAAGATTCCTGATGATGATCTTAAAAGAATTTTTATTTCTAATTTTCAAAACAAATTCCAAACTAAGCTTGAGATGTTGAAGTTTCCCTCCTTCACACAGTTTTGTACTACCCTTCGTTATTATCAAAATTCACTTAGTAGTGTGAAGTGAAAACTCCCTCTAGTTGTCCTAAAAAATCTGAATCCACATCTCATAACAATCATCAACCATTCAAGAAAAAACATAAGGGATATTTACAACTTATTTCCCCTCAACCAACTCAACAAGTTGACAACCAAGTGGCTACTATAAAGACAAAAAATCCATACACATTTTCCGATAGAAATAGACAATTCACACCTCTACTTGACACCCTTCATAATTCCATGTTGCAACTCTTAAACAAGAACTTAATTTCCTTACCTCTTGTTAGAGATCCTAATCCTACTAAGCCTCTACCTTCTAACTATAGACCAAATGTCTATTCCATTTTCATTGAAAAAATGGATATGATACAAAATATTGTAAGTGTCTAAAACATCTTGTGCAAGACCTCATTATTTCTAATGATATTCTAATTGGTGGTGTTAAGATCAAGGTAATAAGTCTGTAGCTCCTCCTAATCAAAAATTGCAAATATTTACTAATCTTATTCCAAATCATAATATTTCCTTTGTCAAAGATAGTGAAACAAAGAATGATGTGATGAATGTTGACATGAATGTTGAAAATATGAAGAAATTAGACACTATGATTGGAATTATTGAAGTTCAACCTCGTAAGGGCCTAAATAATATGTCACTTGACATTTCTTTCTCACAATGTGACATAATTAAACATGCACCCAATGGTCCTCTTTACATAGTTGGAAGAATCAATGAAAAGCCTACTAATGGGATAATAATTGATTTCATTTGTGTAGAGAATGTGATCATTGATGAATTCCTCTTTGTACATGAGCTTTATCAAGATACATATGAAAAACAAAAAGCATGGATCAAAACACATAATGGTTTTGCTTTCCCTATGATAGGTTCGATAACTCTTCCTTTGAAAGTTGGATTGAAAATATTACGTGTCTCATTTTCTAGCATCCCGTTGTTGGAAAAATTTCGTGTGAAGTTAGGCTATCAATGGCTTTGCTCCATGAATGCCATCCCATCATTTGTGCATAAATGCTTAAAGTTTCCATTTAGTAATGAGATATTTACTATTCACCATAGTGGCTTTAATCCCGTGTCTTTCCATGGGAATTTCTCATTGGATTTATTTTGGCGTGAACCTATGGAACCTATTAGGCCTCGTGAGGACTTATTTTTCAAATCCTATCAAAATTTTAAAGAAAGATGCATAGAAGAGCTATCCCTTACCAATATGCCTTAACCCATGATTGAGCCTCCTATCCTTGATGAAACCATGATCAATCCAAAATCTCTTCCTAGTAACTAAGATCAAAACTTAGCAAATCCTCCACCCATTTCCTATAAGATATCATGAGATAACCAAATAAGTCTCGTTGTGCCTCCTAAAATTAAACAATTTTACAAAGCTAAAGAGAAAGTGGTTGAAAAACCTCCTATGGTTCCTTCCATTCCTCCCTTAAGGGAGGAAAATAAATCTATGGTTGATAAACCCACCCTTACATGATCACAACTTGAAAATAGAACAAGAAGAAATAAAAATGCTAGAGAGCGTAGGCATAGACATCGTGCTATTTCTTTTTTTATAGGAAAAAGAAGAAAAGAACAATATAGAAAATAAAAATACAAACTTACCTCAAGCAATGCATGATGATTCTACACCTTCACCGAAACAAGGAAATCCTAAATCTCGAACACGACAACAATAAACATTTTATATGGAAATTATCATTAGACCTTATATTGTGATAATCTTGGATGATGATAATGAAATTTTAAAAACTGATGAGGAAGTGCATAATGAGCTGAATTAATTATTTTCCTCTTCCATGAGCTTAAAAGATAACAATCATGATAATCTTCTTGCAAAGAGTGTTTCACCACGTGTTGAGCTTGGTGATTGTCCTAGTTTGGAACTTGATGTTGTCACTTTGGCTAGTTTCCCACCTTCTGCATATGATGAACAAGATTGGGATGCAAAAGACCTACTATAGGTTGAATCGTATGTGCCTTACTAGTCGTGTCTTTGTTTTCTTTCTCATGTTCTTTATGTGATTGCATGTGCATAATGTGATCTCCCGTATTGTTTTGTTTGATGTGTCTTCATGTTCATTCCTTTAATTGTACCTTCATTCTTCTATAAGTTGTAAACCCTTTATCTTTTTCTTTTGTCTTGTGTTTTCCTTTTTTATTTTTGTTCATAAGTGTTTAGCATAATTCAACTTGCTAAACCTTATGAAGCTCGAAGTTACAACCCTTTTTTATGGGCACCAAGAATAACACCCTTTGCTTGCCAGTGGAGCCTTGTTTTTTCATAAGTGTTTAGCATAGCACAATTTTCTAAGCCTTATGGAGCTCAAACTTCATGTTTTTTGGTGCCTTATTAAAGTTATCAAAGGTATAACTTTGGTATGGTATGGGATCCTAATAATATTCTCTCATTTGCCACCCTGGGGGGCTTACCTAGTGGACAACCAGAGTTTTACTAGTCCATGTGAGCATGTTGTTATTTGCATAGTGGAAAATGGAGTTCCACTTGTAAGTATTTTTTCTTGGACAAACAACTAAGGCATGTTCCACATCGCATTGGACAGTTGAGGCTTGATCCGCCCTTTGTTTCTTTTTCTTTTTCTCTTTCTTTGAATATTTGGAATTGTATGATTGAGCATCTTTTCTCTTTCTTTGAGTCTTTGGAATATGAATTTCCTCTTAGTGGTGATGCTATGCATTGCATACCCTAAGTTGCAATTTTTTTATCCTAGACTTGTCCTCTCTTAGAGACATTAGAGATGATGTCACCTAAGAGGAGACCTTACATAAACTAATAAAAATCCCTTTGAACATGTATTATCCTATTTTCATTTTTCTTTAAGTGTGAAGCTCAAAGTTACAACCCTTTTCTATGGCCACCAAGAATAGCACCCTTTGCTTGCCAGTGGAGCCTTGTTTGTTCATAACTTTTTAGCATAACACAACTTGCTAAGCCTTATGGAGCTCAAACTTCATGTTTTTTGGTGCCTTATTAAATTTATCAAAGGTATAACTTTGGTATGGTATGGGAGCCTAATAAGATTCTCTCATTTTCCACCCTTGGGGGCTCACCCAATGGACAACTAGAGTTTCACTAGCCCATGTGAGCATGTTCTTATTTGCATAGTGGACAATGGAGTTCCACTTGTAAACAGTTTTTCTTGGACAAACTACTAAGGCATGTTCCACATCACATTGGACAGTTGAGGCTTGATACGCCCTTTGTTTCTTTTTCCTTTTCTCTTTCTTTGAGTCTTTGGAATTGTATGATTGAGTATCTTGTCATTGTTGCATACATATGTCTTGATTGTCTACTTTATTGTGAGTTCGACACAAGGTCATCCTCTCACTAAATTGGAGGCTAAATTTAGTGTAGAAAATTGTAACCCTTTACATTTTCTCACTTGTTTGGCCCCTCCTATTTAAAATTAGACTTAATATTGCCTTAATTTAGTGTTGTTAAATGTACCAAGTAGTACATTTACACACTTATTTAGGCCCTTTTAATTAATTCAACTTAATCATGCCTTAATTGGTGGACTATAATTCATTTTTCGAGCCTATTTAATTATATTTTTTGAAGGGGAAACCTAACATTTATTAATGCCTAAACATAACACTTTACAATGAGAAATGCATGTCCTAGGTTTATGGACTTGGGATCCATTCACCCATGGGTGAAATGGGTCCTCCCTAAACCTTTGGACCTAAATATAAATTATTTTTTTGGCGGTATCTTAGTGATTTTAAATATGTAATTCAATGTCAACTTGTGATATTTTAATTTCATGAAATTAAGGATACATACCTATAAATACAAGATTATTTCACTAAGTTTCACCTAACAACTTTATATGATTTTCAAGAGCATTTCACAAGTGATCAAGGGCATTCAAGAGAAAAAATATCAAAGTTTTATTGCAACATTCAAGACCCAATCATCATGTCAAAGTACTCTTGCATCACATTTTTTTGGAGCTAACATTGTGATGTAGGTTTTTAGGATCAAGTCAAGCATTCAAAGCATTATTTCAAGCAAGATTCAAGTGTCGAGATCCAAATCCAATTTAGCTATCTCATGCAAGTTATAGACTTCCTAAGATCTCCATTATCAAGGTTTCATTCAAGGGTTTGTTGAGTGCTAACATAGCTTTGTTCATTCTTCATTCTCTCTTTCATGTTTCATTTCATTTCAAGGTTTGATTACCAAAACAGGGTTTGACCAAGGAAAATGCCTATTCATCAAAAACAAACATTTTTTCTCTTTTGTATGTGTGATTGCAGCTTTAGGTGGAAGAAATCTTGAAAGTGAAATATTCACAGTTGTCAAAGTTGTAAAAGCTATTAAAATTGTTGTTATCTCACAAAAATTAAGATCTCGAAGCCATTTCTGACATTTCAACTATGAAATCTAGATAAATTGGAAGATTCATATCTATATCAAAGGCTCCTAAAAGCTACAAAAAAACCTTGCACTTGGACCCATTTTTCCCTAGGCGAATGAGTCCTAGATCTACTTCAGAAAAGAGCTTTTGTTGATTGGTAAACATAATTCTACCCTTCTTTGATATGCAGTTTGATTTTTGGTTCTATCAGTATTGAGCTTAATATTGTTGTTTCAAGTGTTCGATTGCATTTTGGTGTTGATTTGCTATTTTTTGTTTTTCTCTCCAAAGTGTTGTTTGACCTTGACCCCCATCAATCATAAGGAAATATGAAGATTCTCACTTTGACTCGATTCACCTAAGGGTTGATAATCATTTTATTGTGTGGATCTCATTTCCTAATAGAGGAAAATAGGTCTACCTATTATCATTTTGGTGAACCCCCTTCTCATAACCTATTTTTCTATGTTTCACTTGGATATGTAAGAATAGGCGTTCTTTGGGTTTGATAAGTCATGGGTCGGTAAGGTGATAAATTTTGTGGTGAATTACTATCCTTCAGATATGGTTCATCAAGGGTGTATAATTACTTAATGCATTGTTTATTATAGGGATATGATTTGTCATGTCACGTAGACCTAATCATGGTAGTGATCCCAAAGAGTTCCCTACATGAGGATCTATTTTTTGGGAAAAATGATGGATTCATTATATATCTTGTCCAAAGTATCCCTACTAGCTTTAGTTAATCTTCTCAGGAACATGCTAGTTACTGGGTAAAGGATCTAAAGTATGTTTTAATCGTAGCTAACTCAAGCATAAGGTATAGATCAACCAATCTTTTGTAAGCTTTGTTAAACCTTGTGTTGTAGATAGTAATGGGTTTGTTGGGTTCCTTTTTGCAAGACACAAATTGGTGGTACAAGATAGTGGTATTTGTGTATATCTTGAATTGATTGAGAAAATTATCCTTAAAATCTTTCCATGTGGAAATTCCTCCTCTAGGAAAGTTAAGGTACTTTTTGTAAGAAAATTATCGTAATGAGTATGGTAATAACCTACACACCACATCTTGGTGACCGATCTGGGCTACATTATATATTTCTTTGAATGTACTCACATGGTCTTCTACTATTTTAGATTCACCATATACATATTTAGAATAACATTTATCTAGATTTTTGGGTAATTCATGCAGAGGTCCTCCTATGCTCAGTGGGGAACTTTCATTTTATGTAAAATAGGCCATCATTAGTGGTGGAGGTACAACAATGGTTATGATCTAGGGTGAAACCAAACTTGCAGGTAAGGATTGTAGAGTTGGATTTAATGGTGATACTACAGTCTTTGAATTTTATCCTTTATTTTTACCTTTATCACTCCTTATCTTCCTGTGTTGAAATAATTCCATTAGATCTCCTTTTTTGGGGGAAGATCTAATAACTATGATATTTTATTCAGGGAAAATATACTATGTTTTCCAACTTATCTAATGTCCAGTCCCTCCTTCTAGCACTAGTTATGTTGAGGTGGTGTTAGCACATCCAACTTGCCAAGCAATAATGAGTTATTGCTCTCTTGAAAAGTAGAAAAACTACTCCAATGTTCCTTTTATAGATAGGTCTTGACCGTGTGGGATAACAAAGTAGTCATTGTTAACATGTTTCAACAAGGCACCTGGGTTGTTAATTTTTTTGGAAATGATCTTACTAACATGAAATTACAAAAAAACAATAGATATAATTTTCAAGAAACAAATTGTATGTGTAATTTTACAGCAGATTTATATCAGTTGAATGCTCTTTCCAATTATTTTAAATTGATTCTAAAATAAAATTCAAAAGGTTTAAGCTAACAAGCAATGATTTAAATGAATTCTAATTTAAATGGAAAATGATAGAACCTGTTTCATTAATCAATTGTGAATATGTAAACAAAATCTCACAAACCATTATCAATGCAAATAATCATTCACACATTTGCTATTAACAATGATGGAATCTTCAAGGGAAATATAACCAAACATAATATTTTCATATTTTATCCAATCAGAATGCCATCAAACATGCACAAATCTTGGACAAAATATTACTTAGTTCCAGAACAACATATGAGATTCTATTAATTTATCAACTTAGATAAAGAAAATATTCATACCATTACCAAAAAACCAGATTCAGATGCATGCAAAATAGGTGTAATCCTATGATTTATCAAAATGTGATCTTTACAAAGTTAGTAGGAAAACGCATGCCAAGAACGCATAATTTTATTTTGTAAAAATAAATCAAAATTATATAGGACATTGAGTTCCTAAAATTGAGGATCCAAATAAAAAGAAAATTATAACTAACTCCAACACCCTAGATGTAATGGAGTCTAATTGAAATTACAAGTAAAATTTAATTGGGTTCCCCAATTTAAGTTCCCATCTAGCTAAACTTAAATTAAGGAAGCAAAAAAAGCTAGCTAAAATTAACTAAAATTCAATACTAGTTTTGATTTACAAGCTAGACATTGGATTATTACAACACTTTATTCAAAAAGGACAAAAAACCATCATAAATTATTGTCTTTAGTCAATTGGAGAAGCATTTAGTGAGTTTTGATATCACTTCATTCATCTTCTCTATTGGTGGGCCTCAATGGTACTAAAGCTTTATTCTTTGGTTGAAAGCATAATTGTTCGTCTATTTCTATAGGCTAACAAAGGAAATAAACTCTTTCTAATGGATCTTTTCCATTCTATTTATCATCTTGTCAATGGTAGCTTGGGTGACTTGACCTTGAATTTAATTCTTCAATTCTTCCACCATTTTACTCACTACAATAGAATAGGAAATTAGCACCGAATTTTAGTGTATTTTACTTCACGAATTGGGCAATTTGGTTGGTGCTAAACTCGATGCAAACATCCATGGTCATCTCTGCGGCAACTTTGGCGTCAGATATTATGTCGGACTTAATACTATACTTAGCATCGAAAAATCACAGTGCCCCTGTTAGCGCCTAAAATAGCGCTGAAAATAGCACCTATGTTAGCACCTAAAATAGCGTCGAAAATAATGTCAGAAATAGTGCCTAAAGTAGCACCCAATTTGGATTCCGGTTTTGCTTCTATGTGTACTGCCATTTTTGCTTCTAGTTTTGCTTCCAATTTTGTTTCCAGTTTTTCTTCTAGGTTTTCTTCCGGGTTTGCTTCCACTTTTGCTTCCGATTTTGCTTCCACTTTTGCTTCCACTTTTGCTTCCAGTTTTGCTTCTGGTTTTGCTTCTAGTTTTGCTTCCATCTTTTCTTCCGGTTTTGCTTCCAAGTTTGCTTCCGGTTTTGCTTCTGATTTTGCTTCCAGGTTTGCTTCTGGTTTTGCTTTTGGTTTTTCTTTTGGTTTTGCTTCCATTTTTTCTTCTAGTTTTGCTTCCAAGTTTGCTTCCAGTTTTGCTCCCATTTTTGCTTCCAATTTTTCTTCCAAGTTTTCTTCCGGTTTTGCTTCCAATTTTGCTTCCAAGATTGCTTCTAGTTTTCTTCTAGTTTGCTTCTAGTTTGTGTTCCATTGTTGCTTCCTTTTTTTCTTCTAAAAATGCTTCTTGTTTTACTTCCATTTATTAATTTAATATATTTTATTTCATCACCACCTGAACTATTATTGTAACATGATCATCATCTATAATTAAATTGAATTTGACAACATTCATCCTAAGCAGTAAATTAAAATCATCACATGTAATAAATATCCATCCAAAAATCATCAATGACTTTTAATATATATAAATTAACAATTCAATACTAATAAGATCATCATCATATATAACTAAAAAAGTGAAAGTCAAATATTCCACTACATCAAAAACATGTCAAAATGGTACATGTCCAATAGTCAACATAAGTGAAAATGATACATGTACAAATGATATAAATAAAATTGATAAACTATGTAACTCAAACTGATACAAGTCAAGATGATACATATCCAAATGATACAGTGAAAATGATACATGTCAATATGATAAAACTAAATAATATAGTATTGTAGGTCATGAAAATGATACATATGATAGTAACCATGAAAAGAGTCATCATAACGATATATCAACAATGATCCATGATGCAATCTATATGATCATGAATGTCACTATTTACTACCACCAATTGTCTCATCATCATCATCATCATCATCATCATCATCATCATCATCATCATCGTCGTCGTCGTCATCGTTGTCGTCGTCATCATCGTCGTCGTCGTTGTCGTCGTCATCGTCGTCATCATCATCGTCGTTGTCATCATTATCATCGGCCTCGGTGTCTTCCATATCTACATCATCATCATCCTCTACCATGTGATCTGTACCAGAAGAACCAATATTTTTTGGATCTATATCATGTTGGGGACCATCTTGATCTTCTGGAAGACTTGTGTTTTGCAAAAAAAACATTTAGAATGAAAATTTATTATTTATTTCATGCAATAATTTATTTTTTTGTTATATATATAATATTACAACATATGATATGAAACCATAATCATATTACGTCATATCAAAGTGCACATACCATAATAAAATTTCAAAAAAGTTACAGCTAATACTGGTGAGTCAAGAGAAACTTCAACTTTTTAAAACAAAGCCAATTAGGTTGGCAAACTTGTGGATTAAGCCAACATTTGGTGGAAGAGGAAGAAAGATGACTGGAATTCTAGAGGCCCACCATAATGGATTTCAGTATTCAACCATGAGAGTAGAAGAGAGAGTTGATATCATGTATGAAAACATTAAGCATGCATTCTTCTAGCCCGCGGATAAGGAGATGATTACTTTGCTTCATTTTCATTTGAATAACCATATCACGACGTGGGAACCAAGAAGACCAAGGATGTCTAGTTTTATGTGGAGGTAATGGATGTGGTACAAACTTCAGGAGGGGCAAGAAGGTCAATGTATGATCCTAATGAAATTGAGGAAGAACATCAAGAGAGGGATAGGAAAAATAAAATCAATACAGAGTTTCAAGGATTTGTCAAGTGAGTAAGAGAGCTATGGGACCAGCCTCATCTAAAATGTTTTGAACTGTAGTTTGATATACCATTTAGAGAGCTTTGTTTTCATGGAGTTCCTTTCAAAGCCTCTTATTTTATTGTTCCTACGTTAAACTATCTGGTAGAGTTGGTGGAATTACCTTTCTTAGTAATCGCTATTAGTGAGATTGAGATTGTTAACCTTGAGAGAGTAGGACTTGTGCAAAAGGCATTTGATATGGCTATTGCTTTCAAAGACTTCAAGCGGGATGTACTCCACATGTACGCCATTCCTCAATCTTTGCTTAATGACATCAAGGAATGGCTGAACCCCGTGGATATAAAGTATTATGAAAGAAAAACGAACTTGAACTAGCAGCCAATTTTGAAGAGTATTACTGATGATCCAGATAAATTTATTGAAGATGGTGATTGGGAATTTTTGAATATGGAAGCTAGTGATTCTGATTCTAATAATTCAAAAGAGTCAGATCAAGGATATGAACCCTCTGATGTAGAAGAGGAATCAAAATTAGATTTCATGTAGCCATGATGAAGAGTGTTACAAGCCAACAAGATGGAGGGAATTCTTATATAAGGATAATTTTCAATGTTGCATGTACCGACTTTAATGCCAACTACAATGACAACATTGAAATTCCCTAGTAGTATTTATGTTAAGGAAATTTCCTTTAGATGCAAGGATTCAAATCACATCAACGATGTGGTACAAATGATTAAATCTCAGAGATGATATGTAGCAATGAAAGAGTTTGAAAAGGCAGAGAGAGCTACACTGATGACTCAAGAGAAACTTCAGCTTTCAAAAACAAAGTAAATTAGGCTAGCAGATGTGTGGATCATGCCAACATTTGGTGGAAGAGGAAGAAAGATGACTAGAAATCTAGAGGCCCACCATACTAGATTTCAGTATTCAACCATGAGAGTTGAAGAGAGAGCTGATATCATGTATCAAAACATTAAGCATCCATTCTCCTAGCTAGTAGAGAAGGAGATGATTACTTTGCTTCATTTTCATTTGCATAACTATATCATGGCGTGGGAACCAAGAAGACCAAGGATGTCCAGTTTTATGTGGAGGTAATGGATGTGGTACAAAATTTAGGAGGGGCAAGAAGGTCAATTTATGATCTTGATGAAATTGAGGAAGAACAGTAAGAGAGGGACATGAAAAATAAAATCAATACAGAGTTTCAAGGATTTTTCAAGTGAGTAAGAGAGCTATGGGAGCAACCTCATCTAAAATATTTTTAACGAGAGTTTGATATACCATTTAGAGAGCTTGGTTTTCATGGAGTTCTTTTCAAAGCCTCTTCTTTTATTGTTCCTACGATAAACTATTTGGTAGAGTTGGTGAAATTACTTTTCTTAGTAATCGCTATTAGTGAGATTGAGATTGTTAACCTTGAGAGAGTAGGACTTGGGAAAAATGCATTTGATATGGCTATTATTTTCAAAGACTTCAAGTGGTATGTACTCCACATTTATTCCATTCCTCAATCTTTGCTTGATGGCATCAAGGAATGGTTGAACTCCATGGATATAAAGTATTATGAAAGAAAAATGAACTTGAGCTAGCGACCAATTTTGAAGAGTACCATTGATGATCTAGATAAATTTATTGAAGATGTTGGTTGGGAATTATTGAATATGGAAGCTATTGAATCTTATTATGATAATTCAGAAGAGTCAAATCAAGGATATGAGCCCTCTGATGTAGAAGAGGAATCAAAATCAGATGAGGAAGGTTGAAAAGATCAATCTCTTGAGGAGTCAGAGGAGGATGAAGAAGAAGAAGAATATTCTGAAGAGGAGGAAGGTAGAACATGGGATGAATTAGAAGCCAAAGCCAAAAATGTAGATAAGGAAAAAGGAGACGAGTCTAATAGTGAAGAGGAAAGGCGACAACGAAAGGTAAAAGCTATAGGGAAGTCTTAGGCACCTGATATTAGAGATTCAAGAGGAATTCCTGCCAAGAGGCATAAAGTCAGATGAATTGAGTTCATATACATCCTTCTACTATTTATTCATGCACATAAATGGTCATCTTGTAATCATAAGATTTGAGCTCTATTTACTCATCTTATGCATCAATAAATAACTCAACACAAGAGATGCAAATTGACATATTAACACAACAATATCCAACTAAGTTATTAAAACTCAACTATTGATACCTCGTTCTCCATCTAGATTACAAAATCATTCCACTTTTTGTTTTGTAACATATTCTTTTCAAATTGCTTTGGATGGTGTCCATATTTCTCGTCCTGTCAAAACATGGCACATGGATTAGTTAAACTAATTAATATGCAATCATTTACTTTTTCCAAGGAAATACAAAAAAATATCATTTAACATATTAAATATACTTACAAATATATATATCAAGGCCCGCAAACCTTTCTAGCCACTGAGATGCGTGGCATGAAGTTTCTCAAGCCTAGCCTTGGAGGCCTTGTCCTAAAACATATACTAATTCAATTTAACTATGCACAAGTAAAATTTAAATATTGTTTAATAAATTTGATATAATCTTATGAGAAATTTTCAAATACCTGGATACTCTCCTCACCAGACTTCCTTCGTGCATCAGACTTCTCATATGCTTTTACAAGCTCTTTCCATACTTTCACACTTACATCAATTGGCCTTTTTTTATGCCTTAGCTTAGGAGGGATTTTTTTATCTTCTTTGTTTGGTTGCACTAAAATATCTTGCAGTTTTGAGACATTCGTAGCTTTATCTTCTTTACAAACCAACTTGTGCCAAATTCATTCTCCATGTCATGGATAATTTATTTTTTCAAGTGCATGGGTATCTTTGAGAATGGAAAATGTAGATGGTCTTTGAACCATTAAAGGCATGATTCCTTCAACCTATTCACAGACATTTTCCCAGCATCCGTCATTCGGACATCCCCTAAAACCACCTCGTATTCTATCTTTGTATTGTAGCTACCAATGCAAGATTGAAAACATGGTGTGGTGGAGGAAGTTTGTGTCCCAAGAGTGGAATTCTTTGCTCCCTATTCCACATTCTTAGAGTTTACTATCACTGATTTCCTCCTAGATCTTTTGCTCGATCCAAGACTGGTTGGGGAATCAATTCATTCCCTTTGACACAATTGATTTGTTTGTAATGTTTGAAAGGTGTTACCGTATTGTTTTTCTATGTATCCGGCAAGTGTTGTCCAATCCACATTAACCAATTTGTTTACTGCCTCTACTCCCAATATGGAAGTCGATTCCTCATTATCTTTGTCAATCTCATGTCCCTATATACATTTTTTAAAATTATGTTTCTTGTTTTAAATTTAGAAATAAAAAACTATAAAGTAAAATTCAAAGAAACAATGGAAACATTTACAAATCTATAAATTCACAATGAATTAGCTCATTGTGGCCAGATTTTTCTAACAATTCTCTCTTCCCTCCATTGCTTGACATTTTGAGGAAACCTAGGGAAAATTATTTTCATCCATTCTATGGAGGAAAACGAAGTACACACTGTCAGGTATGAAAGCTTTCGTCTAGTTTGTGGTATGAAAGTTTTATTTTATGGGAAAATATGTTCGCTGAGTTTGCTTAGTGTTGATAACCTAGGGAAAATATGTTCTCTTGATTTACTTAGTGTTGATAACATTATCATGAAAAATCTTTCATAATGCAATCTTGCACGAATTTGTCATGGCATTGGTGACTATGGCGCGGTTGGGAAAAACCAAGCGGTTTTTGTGTTACTTTCAGTAGTTGCTTAGTAGTGACTGACCCAATTCCCAGATTTTCCAAGCAGTTCACTATTTCCTTGATACCTAGGTTAGGGAAAGAATATGAAGGCATCCTTGCTTTGTGCTATAATATTTTGAGCCAAATCTCAAATGGGTAGGGTAAAATTTTTGTTGGTTTTTCAAAGGTTTTACAATTTATAATGATGGAACAATTTAGAGGCTGCTTGGACTGGTTAGGCCATGAACTAGTAAACAATCACAAATTCAAATGCAATCCAAAGAGCAGTAAACAATCACGAATTCAACCAAGAATTTTTTTTTAACCTTACCTATGGTGTCACAAACTAAATTGAATTTCTCATCAGTTGCTGGTAACACACTGCTCTCTTCCTTCGTAAGGCATTTTTCCCTTTTTTGTCATCTGATTTCTTCCTTCACGCGGGAAATTTTTAAATTTTTTATTTTGATTCATTAGTTGACGCTTTAGTCGATGTTAGTTAACACCAACTTTAGCACCGAATTTTGGTCGTTAATGTAATCTATTTGGAATGTATAAGGAAACGTCAAGTGCACCTAATTTAGAGTCTATCATTTTTGTATAGTGACTATTTTCATTGTTGTGTATCATAGGATCCAGAGTGTTGGAAATATTTCAAACTCCTACCTTATTTTTGTGACCATTGTTGTCCCATGCCTCCATCAACTTGGCGCAGTAAAGCAGTTTTTACCATGGTCCTGCAAGGTGCTTCATCCTTCTCAGTGATAGTGCGATGAAATATTCTATGGTGGCACACAAGTCTTCCTTCTATTCCTGGTGGTGTTGTGGTGACTCCCGTGGTCCAGCAAGTCTTCTACCATTGGTGTGTGGTAGTGTAGTGACCATTGTTGTCTTGCGGCTCCTTTATCAACGTGGTGTGGTAGAGTGGTTTTTACCGTGGTCCCGCAAGTTGCTTTTTCCTTCTCTGTGGTAGTGCAATGAAAGATTTTGTGGCAAAATTTTTATTCATAGAGGAGGCCATGGAGAGAGGATGTGGACAACGTAGAAATACTAAATCACTGAGAGGAAAGTGAGTGGAAATAGATGAGACAACAAAATCTGTAGATACAATAGAGGTAAGGAGAGAAAGCAACCTCAACCAAAGGAGGAAGGTGTTTATGAATTCACAAATGCTACAACATAGAGGAGATAAAGTCACTTTTTCTTCCATGAGGCCTTCGAGGTAAAAATTATTGGTTGAAAATGCACAGGAATGGTGATTAAATGTGATTGTATGATCAAGGGAAAAGTTTGAAAATTAGGATAGCCAAAACATGATATCAATATGTCAAATATATGACTAAAGTGAGGTTTTATGTTGGATAGCATATTCATTGAAATGATATAATTAGTGTACTAAAAGTTATTTACTATTTTGTGTATTATAGGGGCGAGACGAGGCCATGGCAATAGATCGTGTTCTATCAAATGAGAACACAACAGATGAAGCAGGACATCAGGTACTCAAATTTTGACCTAACTTAGGAAAAAATGATCTGATGGCATTTTGTGATATGTCCATATTTTTTCATAGTATTATTGAAATTTATAATGTATTATCTAATCTTGAAATAAATTAATGCATGTTGTTGATTATTTTAGATGGAGATTGGAGCAAATGCGGAGCCTAAGCATTCAACTAGCAAAAGAACAAGATATGTACATGGAAGTGAACCTATAACTGTTAAATCACATAGATGACAGTGGGTGGAAGAGGATATGACAATGGATACTGTAGACACAACAAATGATTGCACTGAAGAAGAGGTAGGTTAGGACTATAGTACATGGGATGAATACTTTGAGAAAATTGTTGTTTGTGGATGTTTTGTATGCCATGGAAAGAAACAATTCAAATGAGTGATTGTACAAAGAAATTACATATATGACGAGCTTCCATTCGATAGTATGCCTCCTACAATCGATTCAAATCCAATAGGAATTGTGGTGAGGAATTTTCCAATTTGATTTAAATAACATGTATACTTCATTTAAACATTGTTTTATATTATTTAAATAACTAATTTTTTCTTAATGGATACTTGCAGGATAAAGTTCTTGGTTTAAAGTTTCTCAGATCACCGATTTCCAGCCTAGAGGGCAATGATCATTTATCAGATGATACATCTAACAAAAATATGTGCCAATATACCAACTCAGAAGATGAGGAATTGACAAAAAGAAGTAACAAAACAAGAATCAGTGTGAAGATACATAATTTTCTTAAAGACAAGGGGAAGGTGGACTACATACCCTATGAGAATGAGTGTGATGGAGATGATGACTTTCCCCTAAGTTTGAGATCAATTTACAAAGAGAAATTTGATCGTGGACTATATTGCACTTGGCCTAGTGATCAACAACTACCTAGAGTGTACAAGGTGTTTCAATTTTGGGATACAACTATATGATATGACCCTCCAATATTCATGGAGCGAATCTAGGCCTCTTTATTGTGAAAAATGTACATGTGGGATCCAAACATATAAACAATTTAGAAAAAACCACTAGGAGATTAATGCCATATTATGGTCTATGATATTACAGTGGTGAATGGAGAAGGCTAGCAAAATATAAGCCTAGCATGTCAACATTTGGTCTAAATTTGAATATGTATACACATCATCTCCAATTGGAAAGTGGAAAAGAAATAAATAGAGGCCATCTTATGTATATAGATGGATGTGCATACACACACAAAAATATTGTAGGATTTATACATAGTAGTAAGGGAAGGGACCCTACTGTAAGACTGAATTGTCAATTTGTTGAGGTTATAAATGATAAAGATGGAGATATGGAAAGATAGGTTGATAGGTTGATAATGGTTGTGGCTATTATGGACCTTAACAATGGGGATGTGTTATTGATTGATTACCCCTTATTAAAAAGCGCTCTTGCGCAAAAGAAGAGAGAAGAACAAGGTCTCCCTAAAGATGTTCTTAAGGGTAGAAAACCAAAGAATAATAAATGAGTGTGAACTGATGTTTAATAAACTATGTTGTCAAAATTGTGTTTTATAGCAATTATTGTATAAAAAAAGTAGTCTATAAAATAGTGTTCCATTATTCAATTGATGTATATATGTTCAGACAATTTATATAATGTCTAATATATGAATTTCATTCATGTGCAAGTATTTTTCTATGAAGATATTTTGGACCCGAAATGGATATTTGTCATACATTATGATCCAAGATGAAGGCATGTATTTGACGATGCATTAGTGGATACTGAGCAAAATAATGATGGCCAACAAAATGAGAGAAAGGGATGAGAGAACATTGAATAAATTGGCATCCATGGTGATGTTGAAGATGGTTATGTTTAGGCACAAGAAGACTACAATCCAGAGTTAGATGATTTTATGGAAGACAACAATATGGATGGTATACAAAATGATGATCCAAATACATCTGGTAACAATATAGATGGTCTACATTCAAATTTCAATGCGGATGAAGATTATGTAGGCCAAGATGAGGATGATGGTAATATTAAATACTTGAAAGAACATATGAACATTGACAATGATACATTGGATGACATTATAGCAGGCAATAATGTTAATGACCAAGACTTCTAAATTTTTATAATTATTTGCAATCCATGTTTGAAAAAGGATGATTCTTATGGCCTAAACTTTGAAATGCTTCAGTAATATTATGTTGTACTTAGAAAATTGAAAACTTATTTTATTCTCCTAGTAAGATTTTTTTATTTTCCATTATAATTCTAGACCAAACAATATTTGCGGGGATGGCCTTTTACACCAATATTAATTTGTATGAAGTTCATGAACCTATTGTCAAGCAGTAAATTCCTTTCATAGATAGAAAATGTTAAGGCTTCATTTAAGAAAAGATAAGTACTCTCTTTCTGAGGGTAATCCACATGCAAAAAGTAAAAAACACATAAAAAAAATTGTACAGTAGAAAATCATATTCAATTAGTTATATCTTATTTCACTTGCACACTTATCTAAAAGACATAGGGTATTCACCATAAATTTCCCTTGACAAAGCAAACATGTGCTTTCATTTTTTTTTACTGTATATCTTAGAAGTGAAATTGTTGTTACATAATGATGCACTGAGAAAATAATATATACAAAAAAATACAAAGAAGATGTGTAAAATTTAACATGCAACCTATTGTGTTGTGCTGAACGGAATCAAGATTAACTAGGAAAAGAAATAAAAATAATTTTTTTCTGATTGTACTTAAAAGTGAACAGGATATGAAAAGTGTAGACAATGATGGTGCTAAAATTGAAAACCCTGATTCTAATGATATTATTGTTTTATGTCATTCAAGATAAAGAGCACATACAATTTTATATACATAGAAAATGAAGATTTGAAACTAGTAAACTGAAAATGTAAACATTGTAATATTTTTCCTTAAACAATAATTTACATACTCACTTACAGAAAAGGGTGAAGCATTTTTTATTCAAACTCTGTTTTATTAAATAGACATAACAGTAAAAGAATATTTACAAGTACAAGAATATATACACTGTTTCATAGAAAATAAGGAATGTTTCATAGAATATACAAGTACAATAATATATCATCATCATCATATCCTTAATTACCTATTGCAATATCCTTAAATTGTTCAATCTTTGGTATGAATTGTTGGTAGAAAAAAATAGGATTACTTGGATGCTTCTTCCATTCATTTTGTATCAACATATGTTTATTAAGACACAAAAGTTAATAAAATATTAATGCACATAACTCACAATTATTTAAATAAGCAACTTTGTTAACTTTATTATTTTTAAATAGTTTCCATTTTTATGTTGAACATGTAACAAGGCAAAATAAGCTCAAATTTTCAAAAAAATAGTAGCTCTACCAACATCCACAATAAATACTTTACTGTATCAGCATATTCATTCACATAAGCACAATATTGAGGCTCAATAACTGATATTAATTCAAATATAAGAAGAAATAAGTATGGAAAACATAAGAAAAATACAGAATGATAACACAGTCATGGAGAATCTTTGATAAGAAGATGTTCTCCATTATATTGCTTCAATTGATATATATTAATAATAGAATTATTCAAAATGGAAATGATATATGATTATGATAATTTAAAACTAGGCCTTGGTTTCCTATTTATTTAGGAAGCAATAAGCTACATGCCTTTTACAAAAAGAAATGACCTTTCATAACTACTTCTTTTGCTAAAAACTATTTAATTAGCATAATTAAGGAAATAACAAGACTTAAGAAATTTTGACATATGGTTCCATTAATCAACATAGAAGACCCATGATCATTGATCTAGAAAAGTATTCCTCTCCATGATGAACATCCAAATGTTCTTGCCTCAGTGTCCTATTCTTCTGAAACCAACAACTGTTTAATTAGCATAATTAAGGAAATAACAAGACTTAAGATATTTTGACATATGGTTCCATTATTCAACGTAGAAGACCCATGGTAATTGATCTAGAAAAGTCTTCCTCTCCATGATGAATGTCCAAATGCTCTCACCTCAATGTCTTATTCTTCTAAAACCAAATACTTTTTCTCCCACTGATACACTATAAAATTTGATAGCCACTTATATTCCTAGATCTTTTGCATGTTTGCAAGATGAGTTTTCCATTGACTATATAGTAATGCCTTTGTATCATTGAAAAAATTTAGGTATCGCACATCAAGAAAAATCAACCCATCCATGATCTGATTTAGCTTGGGAAGATTGGTATCATCATCCTCCTGTTTATGAGTTACACACTTATGAACAACCTGACTGAATTCTTTCTTCCACTTATCCAAGTCCTTCAACTAATCACCATCTCTAATTATTTTAGGTATATACCATTGTTTCTAGGTATGGAATAAATCCATTCATGTTACAATATTTTTATCAAACCCTTGTACATACTGAAATTCATCAATAATCATCTTCATGGTTTGTTCAGTTGGCTTTAATGTTGTGGGTGCATCAAGAATTCTTTGTAGAACTTTGCATAACTTAGCCAAAAGTGTGGTGAATAGGCTGCCACCTTTTGAACAAAGGATCTAATACAAGCATATGTGTCTTTATTTGATCCATTTCCCATTGAAGTGTTTTATAACTATCATGCACATTCTCTAGTTTATCCATAACTGATTTTATCCTCTGCTCAAAAATCTTTTCCATAACTTCACAAATTCATCTTTTCACTTCATCCTAGGTTTGATTGTTGGCCTTCTTTACACCATCCACTTCCTTCTTAGGATTTTTTACCTGTTCCGCATAAATGTTCTTCACAATATCCATTGGAGCAATAGGAGGCCTATATAACACCATCTCCTTGCTTTGTGAGGGTCCTGCTCCTCTTAATTGTTCTTTCAATTTTACATTCTCCATGAACAATTTATTAAATTCATCATTTAGGAAAATTTGTTCCTTTTCATACTCCTTCAATCTATCTTCTAATCCCTTAATAGTTGCTCGAGTGAACATGGTTGAATGCATGGTCATTGTGGCTGCCTCTAAAGGGGTGGTATCTTGTATTGGCCTTACCATCACTACCCCTTTCATCTCTTTAATTAAATCCAATAATTTTGGCTTATGTGTATTTTTATATTTGATCCATATGGCCAGGGTTTCAATCTTTGGGTTATACCCAGTTCCACTCACACCTTCATTGGAGTCAAATTTTGCAACTAGCATTGGATCTTCCTGAGCTTGCACTTGATCAAGTAGAAACATTTTATTTAATTCCAAGCCAGGGAAAATGAGCATATTGCTCTTTAAGACCATTTCTCTAGCCTTCTGGGGGCTAATGCCAATGTTGTCAACTCTTAATTCCTAGAAAGTCTATGCTACCATTTCATTTTTCTCCGATTCTTCAATTCCTGCTTCAGCTGATTCCATCCTCTCTTGAAATTATTTTATCTTTATATTCATCCAGAAATCATTAAACTCGGGACTCTTAATGAATTCATCATCTTCTATGAATCTCTTGGCTATAATTTTCCTTTCATCTTCATGCACCTCTGTACTTATTTTTTCTACATCACCCATCCTTTCCTCATGTTTATGGGCATTGGTCTCAAGGATGGGCTGATCAACTTCAATATCACCTTTCAATGACTGCAGTACTATAGCCACTACCTCAGTATTTCCCACCTCTTCAGCATCCTCATAAGGTACTAAGTATTCAATGCTTCATGTCTTCTATCTTTTGGGAGGTAATTGCTCCATGGGAGGCTCAAAGGTTTCACTTGGGGTATGCTCTGCAGTTGCACCACTATCATGTTCTTCGAGATATGCTTCATTCTTTCTGTAAAAGTCTTCAAATCTACCAATTATCAATTATATCCTCTTGATGGGGTCCTTTTCCTCAACAAAGTATCCTAGGAAATCCTTGGACCTCCACTTCGTCCTTTCTTCAAGCTTCTTCATATATTCCCATTTTTTCCTTCTACTAAATACATCATTATAAGTAATGTAGTTCCTTATGACATCTTCTTCAAAATCCACTTGGTGTGACGCTATCATTTTGGTAAGAAGATTGTTCCTTATGTTGTTCATATAATTTTTAGGGTCAAAGGCTCTTTCTTTTCTAGATTTCAATGCATATTTCATCTTCAAATAATACTGTAACTCCTCTAGTGCCTTTGAGCCTACATTCCAATCTTCACACTTGGTTTGGTTTAGTAGGAAAGTGCATTTATTTTGATTTTGCATTACATCTTTCTCCATCCACATAATTTGTCATATAAATTCAAGAAATACTAATTTGAGGGGCATAAATTTTGGCAGCATGTGTGGAGCAATAAGGCATCCATAAACTCTTATTATTGTAACTTTTGGGAGGAAGAACCAATCTCTAAAATTGTGTATATGACCCTGCTCTAGTCTTAAAGCCAAAGGTCTCACTAGTTGAAACATTTTGGTTGACAATCTTGGTATTGCATACCCAAGAACTCGAAGGATTCTGTGTACAAAGTCTTTGTAGAATACAAAAAAGCTTGAATTCTTGCACCGACTATCCCAAATATAGCACCATTTATGGATAGGTGTAGGATTCCCTTGCTCATCTACTATAGCCAAGTCCATTATTTTAGTCCAATGGTCCCTATTCTGGTATAATACCAAATAACATAATAGGGAATAGTCTTTGAATGTAATCGGTGCTCTATCCTCTATAACTTGGGAGAATTCATCATCTAACGCCTTCTCAAGGTATGAAGAAAAGTCATATTCAATATTAGTTTCAGGGTTTTGAATTCTCATGGCCATCATCATTAGGCCTATTGGAATTTTATCTTGAGCATCTATCCCCAACACTTGGCAAAGAGCTAAATATGTATTCACAAAGTAATATTGAAAATCTGCCACATTAAATGGTTCAGTAGTGGTAGTAGAGATGGGGAATGTTCTATTACCAATGCCTCTTTTCATATATAGGGGTACCTCATCACTTCTATAAGTATTTTTTAACCTAGCATAATCCTCCTCACTTTTATGCAGGTTTATCTTGGTTAGAGCCTACTTGTTTAAGCCAAAACACTCAATGATGGATTTTATAGTTACTTCTACCAATATTGTGCTGTTTGGAAACCTTACTATTTTGGTAGCTGAGTGATAGTGTTTGGCTAGCAGTCTGATAAATTCTACATCAAAAAACACATTTGGGACAATCAACCTTGCTATATCCAACATCCAAGCGTTTGACACTAGAATCTTCTCATTTCTCTTACTGTAAAAATACCAAAATAGGTCCCATCTAGATTTGGAAATGAGGGCATCCCTATAACTTTACGATGTCCACGAGAAACTTCTTATTACCCTCTTTAGTAGACCCTATAAGTATATCTAATATGGACTGATGGAGTGGTATCTTCTTTACTTTAGGTTCTTCATCTTTAATTTTAGATTGACTTTCTTTTACTTCTAATTTTTTTGTTTTATGATGGAGTGCTTTCTTCTTTACTTTAGGTTCTTCATCTTTAATTTTAGGCCGAATTTCTTTTACTTCTGATCATTTTCTTTTAGGAGGTATGTTTCAATTTTCTCTACTATGGCTTCAGATGACAAAAATTTGAAATATTTTTTATATTAATAGAGCTCTTTTAGAGAGTTTTCATGCACTTACTCGAGTATTTCACTCTTGTAGGACTTATTCTTCTCGTATCCTTAGCTCCTTCCACGCTAGTGCACTACAATTGAGTGTGATATTGGGAAAACTCACTTATCTTTGGATGGTGTGGTATTCAGTCATATTAGTTTTGGCAACTTTTAATAATTTAATAGCATTTAATTTTGGAAACTAATGTGATCTTTTGCATTTATTACTATAAATTGTAATGATGCCACGATTACTATACTACCACTATCTCTTATTATATTCATTGTGGTATGGCAGTGTTTTTCCCTTCCCTTCTGCTATTTATGAAACTACCACCTTGCTCAAGACTTCTTGCTATGAGGTTGTAGTGTATACCACTCTACCACATATGTTGCTCACCTTCTTGGAAGTATAGCGGTGTATGCTTTTGATCATTACATGAAGAGTGTCGATGAGACAATTTTATTTTTCTTATCGATATCTCAATGTCTCATAAACATTAGATCTTATGTTCCTCTGATGTTGGTTGTTGGTATCAATGAGACAAGTTAATATCTCTTACCCATATGCCACCGTCTCATCGATATTTTCCTTTGGTGGTATTTCTTTATATATCATGTAGCTCTGCCATGTTGGGGAGGCTTGTGATTATCGTTGTGGTATAGTGGTTTTTCTCCCCTCCCTGCTATTGTTTACTGCACTACCACCTTGCTAAAGGATTCTTGTTGCGGGGTTGCGGTGTATACCACTCTACCGCATATGTTGCTCACCTTCTCGATGGTATAGTGTTGTATGATTTTGATCATTATTTGAAGAGTGTCGATGAGACAATCTTATCTTTCTTACCGACATCTCAATGTCTCATCGACATTACTTCGTTATATCCAAGAGTTGTGTTTCACTGAGCACTTGTAGATATACCTTGTCGATGTGACATAAGTGATTCTCTCCTCGATATGTCTGTATCTTGTTGAAATTTCATTGTTTTACATCATTGATGAGACATATAAATAAGTCTCTTTGACATAGGGGTGTCTAAATCTGCACTAAACTTGAATCTAAACTCGAAGTTAAAGTTATAGCTAAACACAATGCTAAACTCGAAGCTAAACTCAGAGCTAAAGGTGATGCTACACTCAAAGCTAATATCGACGCTAGAGGTGGTGTTAATTTAGGTGCTAATTAGCGCCTAAATTAGCACTGACTTGTACTAATCGACACAATAAACACCAAAAAATGTGCCATCTTGATAAATAGTGCTGACATTTTCAAAAAATTGCCAAAAAATACATTAAAACAATGGGTGGAAGCAAAAAACGGAGCAAAAAATAGAGAAAATCACATGGATTTGTTGTAGTGACTAGAATCCCTCACCAAAATAGGTGTTTCCTAGAATATGTATTCTAACTCTTTTACAAATTGATGAATCTCGGTCATGGCTTGCTCTGCCATACTTCTATTCTTGTTCAGCTTGGACTTGCACTTATTTATGATCTTGACTCTAAACTCCACAACTCTTAACCATTCAGGAAGCTTAGCCTGATCTTCTTCTTCAATCATCATGGCCTTGGGGAGATCCTTTGTAGGTGTTGCCTTTGTTTTCATTAAAATTGGGATGTTATCCTCCTAAACTAATAGATCCTCATCTATGACCACTTTGATCTTATGGGTTAGACTATCCTCATCACTAATGTAGTGATAGGAATTTATTGATTTCCTCAGCACTCTATTGGCTAAGGAAAACAATTAGACATCCACTACTTCACTATTGAAATCCATCCTTTGGGGTTAGGATGCTTGACCTCTCCCTTTAGTGCAACTTGCAATATGGATTTAGGAGTTGTCATATACAATGGTCCAATTAGATTCATTATGCAGGCCATTAACTGGGCCTCTTTAGTGCTCTCATCTTTCTGCATCCTCTTTAGGATAATAAAAATAGACAACTAGAGAGATTTCTACTCTACCTCGTTTGTACTCCCAAATCAACTTGTTTGATATGGTAAGATCCTTGAGCCGCATCTTCGATTCAAGTTTATCCACTAGAGGGACAACTATTTTTGTAGTTATATTTCATGCTCATCCATGATTATTGTGGATATTCTCTTGGACCTTTTTATTTTCTTCACTGGAGATTGGAAGGCTTCATACAAAATACTTAAGCTCTTTTTTGAGCTACCTTCTACATACATCCTTTGTCTCCTTTAGATTGTATGATTTAGCAAAATAGGCATAGTAGAGGACATTTTTATAGTGAGAGAAGAGATAATATTTGTGTTGTGGGAGCCTTTTAAATCAGCTTTATTTGTCCCCCTTTGTTCCATTTCATATCTAATCTCCTCTTCTCCCCATACTTGTTCATTATGATTTTATTCGACTTGGTCCACTTCTTGCTCCACATGTTCTTTAGTTGTGGTTTCCTCAACATGGAACTCTCTTTGCATTTCCACCTTTGTAGGGATTTTTCTCTACATCTTTCCCTCTTCTAACACCACTTCTTCTTCAACTAATGCCTTTATTGGTGTTTCCTCCTCTTGGGTAGGTGGCTCATCTTCAAGAATAGAAGGAGGGAAAGAATTTTCAAGAGGTGGAGATGGAGGATGAGAAGGAGGAGGAGATGGTGGAGGGGATTTATGTGGAGAGGAGGAAGAATAAGTTTATTGAGCCTCTCTCTAAGAAAATCCTTTTTGAATAGTCACTTTGGTCCTTTTCTTTTTGACTAGAGTTTCTTCCTCCTCAATGTCTTCTACACTTGAACCAACTTCTATTGGTTCTTTTTCTTTTATCTTCTTACCTTCCACCTTGGGAGGTGAAGCTCTTTTCATTTTGGTTGTAACATTAAAGGATCCTTCACTTTATTTATATTTATTTGTGGTATTTGAAGGTTTTGATAGCTCCATCATCGGGAAAGGAGAATTAAGCCATTGGAGAGAGTGAGCTATTATACTAGCTGCTCTCATTTGGATATTATCATATTCATCTACAAAATAATCTTCATTGAATATTGGTTGGTTGTAGATGTGTTGCCAACTATAAATGAGATCTAGGATCTTCCCATTTTCTTACCTCTTTGGATACTTTAGCCTCTGTACAATTCAATCAAATTTACTATCAACTGACAGTAGTCTTTCATCCTTACTTCAAATTCTTCCTTGTAATTTTCCCAATGGTCTTCTATTTTAGGCTCATGGATGAAGAAGGATCCTATCACCTTTTTGATCTTCCCAATTGGTTAAAATATACCTCTACCATCATTGTACATCTCAAGGGATTATATTTCCAACTCCATCTTTGAATTCTCAACATTTTTCATGCTATAACATGAGTACACTCTCATTCTAATTGGGAAACTGTATCCAGACTTGTGTTTTCTTGCTATTAGTTGGCAAATTTTAGTCACCTACTTGAAAAATTCCAACAAGATCATTTTGTTTGATGGGTACCTTGGAAGCTTCAGTGGTGTCTTATGGAAACCAACCACTCTAATATATGTGAAGGTTTTTAATTTGATGTACCAATTCCCCCAACTCTTAAGCTTTGTCATGGTTTAATTATTCTCCTAGAGAAATCTCCCTCCAAATCTTTGATTACAACATATATGAAGTTGTCGTTAACAACATAGAAATGAGCATAAGTATCCTCCAATTTTGGTTAAGGATAATGCTCATGAATCATTACCTCCCCAAGTTGGAAGGAACCTACTTTCTTTAGCCCATGGAAAGTGGTTTGAGCAGCTGGCATGTATACCAAGTATGAGGTCATATGGAATTTGGATGTTTGAAGAACATTCTTCAATTGCTCATGTGTTTTGTCATTGATTAGGGTGGCCTAGTCAATCTTATCCTTCTTGCTATCATTAATGGTTAGGTAAAAATTAACCATCCAAGGGTAGAAATCCCTTGCATTTGGGTACCCAAACACTCTTCTCAATTACACAATCAAATCCTTGATGTACTCCCAAAATTCACTTTTGTGTTGCACCTTAGACATTTTGAGGGCCATCTATTTGGGGTTGAGCAACATTTGGGTGTTGACAAGGTTGAGGGAATTTTCCTCATTGCTACCTCATATTGAGGAGAGGCAAGGATCCTAAACACCTTTTCAATCATATATGAGCTCACATCAAGCATCACTTCTCTTTTGAATCCTATTATCCTACATTTTTTGCTCTTATAATAATGGGTACATGTCAGCACTAGCTTTGGGGACTGAACAGTCTCTAGGAAAGCAACTACCTGTACTACTCCAAAATTTACCAATGTTGTGGCAACACATGTCTAGGTTTCTTCGTCATAGATCTGTAGCATCATAAATTGTCACCCTTGACAATTTCACACTATTTTTTTCTCTCCCTTAAGTAATTGGACCTAGTTGAGCAACCTATTTTCCTAAATTATGCATTTTGTGACCCATTTGTTATTTTTTGATAATTTGCAAGTTCAAAATAAATGCATTCATTTAATAATTTTCGATTGATTCCCTAATTCCGAAAAAATATGTCTAAGACATAGGCATGTAGGATGCATATGTACCCTATTTTGGCTCCAAATTTAAATATGTTATTGTCAGTTGTCGAGATTTAATTTTTGAGAAATTAGAATAATTTCATACAAATACCTAGTTATTGCATCATTTGAAAACTAACAAGAAAGATCTAAGAAAATAATTGTAGAACTTATGATTGAGAGCATTATCAAGCAAGTCAAGAGCAGAGTTTTAGAGATTTATTTCAACAATTCAAGATCCAAGCATCATGTCAAAGTGCATTTATGTTATCATATTTTTGTGAAGGCTAACTCTTGTAGGTCTCCAATAAATTCAAGCAAGCAAGATCCAAACCTTGAGTTGATTTGTATGGATTTAGTCCTTCAAAGAAGCCATGATGATGAGTTGCAAAACTTTGTTTATTTATCATTCCTTTTTATCATTTATCCATTTATCATTGCCATTGCCATTGTGGAAGTGGAAACACTAACATGGGTTTTGACTAAGGCAAGCCCCTAAATGGCACAACCCTTTCTCTCCCTTTGAATGTGAAGGTTTCATATTTGAAGAAGCATGGAAGAATTTCGAAGGTCAATTATCCATTGTTGCAATCAAAACCCTACACCTTGACAATAAATGAAAACTCAGTTACATAATTATCTGATAGTGATACACTAGTGCAGCAAGCAAAGAACAAAAGCCCTAATCTAGCATCAAAGGATTGTGAAATCAGGTCTAAATTATCCCTACAAGGATAGTGGCACATGGAGCACCTATGTCTAGCATTTTCAGCTCCAAATTTATATTGCAAGTGCACAATATCCTGCTAAGTCCATTTCTATTGTTTGTTTCTATTTGTGACTTCTCAGATTTGTTGTATTTGCATCAAAACAATAATTTGCATCATTAGGTCAATGGAATCATTACATTTCATCATTAAGTTCATTTTTGATTTGGTCAAGGGTAGGTTGACTTACCTTTCAAGTTGTAATTTAGTCTTATATCTTGTAAAAGTCTATCAAATCCCCACTACCTCAATTATAAATGAATTACTCCATTTGGAAAAGTGCCCAATCCTAGAAGTAAAAACCTAGGGTTTCCCTTTTTCAACATTTCATTTTGGTGAACCCAACATATTAACATCATAAACCTTTTGAAAATCTAAGGCAAATCATCCTAGATCTAGGTTTTGTATTGCATTACTTTGCATTATTCAATTAGACATTCATTTTTTGGTAAGTGCAAAAAGATGGGGGCTAAAAAGAGGTCTTAAGGGGCCACTTTTTTTCTAAAATTAGGAAATACTGACCTTGGATGAGAAATTGAGGATAGTTACACTCAATTTTTTTAGATGCAACAAAAATAAGGGTCGTAGTGCTCCAAGTCTGTTTTCTAAACTACTTTTTTTTTTAAATGGTAGAGATTAAGAGGTTCACAAAAGGGAGCCACATAAATTGGTATTTTTTTTGTCAAAAAAACATAACATAGCGTCTGTTGAGGCCCCCTCAAAAGGTTTTTTTTATTTAGTGTTTTTAAAATCACTTTGATTAGAAATTAGCTAACAACATGTAGTTTATGCTTGATTTTTTTGATAATTTTTTAATGAATATATGATTTTTTTCTAATTTTGAAAGTGGAAACATCCTAAAAAATAGAAATTTGGCCATGCTACTCCTATAATTTTTGAAAACTAATCAAAAATCATTTTTTGAAGGTGTAGAATGTAGTCTAGTTTATAAAAATGTAATTTATTTGAAATTTCAATGAATGATTAAAAAATAAAGTAAAAATAATAAACATTCGTTTTTTTTAAAATAGACACATAAATAAAATAAATTAAAGATGAAATCCTTAACATAGTCAAAATGTGAGAAAATATTACATTGTTAAATAAATAAGATCTAGCCTAACATTACCGAGGTGTTTGATTTGCTTGACCTTGAAACACGTGCAAACTTGATGTTAACATGAAAGGGATTATGTGAAATTTTGTAGAATATGCAAAAAAAATCTTTGGATGTTGGGAAGGCACTCTAAGCCTTTGGGTTGGAAATCCAAAGCAAATCCAAGCCAAAGGCTTGGGGATTCCCAAAGCAAGATAAAATGTGTGCATTATAATGCACTCACGTTATTTGAATGCATTGACAAAACACGGGAATTATAACACGAGTGTGTTATACATTATAACACACTCACATTTTGGTCCGCATTAAAAAAAATTCTTGTCTTTTTTTTCTTTCTTGTTGTCTTTAAGGGAAAATATGTACATGAAATAAACATTTAACTATAAGTTGACATTTACATATGGGTATTTACTTTCTTATACTTTAAGTTATATTTCATGTATATAGTTTCAAGATGTTTGAGAGTGGTTTCAAATCTCTAGGAGTTATAATGAAAATTCTAGTTTTTGGAAGATCTTATAATTTTTTTGGACTTAGTCAAATTTCAGTAATAAACATGTCAAATTTCAATAATCGAGAGGACAAATTTTAGTAATCAACAAAGTATATCATTTCTCTCTCCTTCTCTATCTCACTCATTGATTATCTCTTACACTCTAGACCTCTCTCTCACTATCTTCATCCCTTTATCTAACTATCTCCCTTGATCTCAAGAACTACCTCTCTACCTATCGATCCTCCTTTCTCTCTCCCCTCCCCCCTCTAATTCTTTCTATATTGCTTCTCCCTCCCTCCCTCCCTCCCTCCCTCCTTCCCTCTTTATATCTCTCTACCTCCTATCTCCCTCTCTCCCTCTCCTTCTACCCCCTCTCTCTCTCCTTCCCTCTCCCTCCATCTCTCCTTCCATCTCTACTTCTCTTTATCTCCCCTCTCCCTCTACCTACCTCTCCCTTCATCACTCCCTACCACTCTCTTTATTTATCTCTATCTAACCTCTCTCTCACCTCCCTATCTCCCTCTCTCCCTCTATACTTCTCTCTCCCTCTCTTATTCCCTATCTACTCTCTATCTCCCAATCCCTTTCTACCTACCTCTCTATCCATCACACCCTACCACTCTCTCTCTCCCTCCCTACCTCTCCCTCCCTCATTCCCTCTCTAATTCTCTCTATCCTTATCTCTCTCTACCTATTCTTCCCTCTCTAATTATATTTATCTCCCCTCTCCCTCTCTCTACCTCCATCTCCCTCCATCACTCTCTCTTTATTTCTCTCTATCTCACCCCTCTCTCCCTCTCTTCTTCTCTATATCTCCCCTCTCCATCCATCACTACCTACCACTCTCTGTTTATTGCTCTCTATCTCACCTTTCTCTCACCTCCCACTCTCTCCCTCCATACCTATCCCTCTCCTTCCCTCTCTACTCTATATCTCCCTAATGACTCTCTACCTACCTCTCCATCCATCACTCCCTACCACTCTCTACCTCTCTATATCACCTCTCTCCCCCTCCCTCCCTCACTCCCTCGCTACTTTTCTCTATATCTCTCTACCTCTCCTTCGCTCTCTAATTATCTTTATCTCCCCTCTCACTTTCTCTATATACCTCTCCCTTCATCACTCTCTATATTTGTCTATTTGTCTCTCTTTCTCTCTCTATCTCACCTATTCTCCCTCCATAACTTTTCCCCTATCTACTCTCTACCTCTCCTCTCCCTCCCTCTACCTCTCACTCTCTCCTCTCTATCTCACCATTCTCTCTCTTCTTATCTTTATCTTACCTATCCCTCTTCACCTCTCCCTTCCTCCCCTCCCTCTCCCACCTTCCCTCCTTTTGTCCATCTCTATCTCACCTATCCATATCTACCTACCGCTCCCTCCATCACTCCCTACCAAAATCCCTCTATTTATCTCTATCTCACCTCTCTCCCTCCCCCTCTCCTTCCTTATCTACTGTTTATCTCTCTTACCTCTCTACATATCTTTAACTCCCCTTTTCCTCTCTTTACCTACCTCTGCCTCCATCACTCTCTTTTTGTGTCTCTTTGCCTCTCTATCTCACATATGTATCCATATATCTCTCTCCCATCCACCCCTCTCTCTCCCTCTCTCCCTCTCTCTCTCTCATTTGTCCCTCCCTCCCCCCCCCTCTTTCTATATCACTCTTTTCTTACCTCTCTATTCTCTATCTATCATTTCCCTCACTCTTTCCCTCTCTCCCTTCCTCGCTCCCTCCCCCTCTTTATCTCTCCTCATATGAGGGTTGAGGGTGTAAGGTTTAGTGTTTAAGGTATAGGGTTGAGGTTATATGGTTAAGTGTATAGGGTTCAGGATATTGGGTATAAGGTTGAGGGTATAGGGATTATGGTGTAGGGTTTAGGGTATAAGGTATAGGGTTGAGAGTATAGGGTTAATTATATATGGTATAGGAATTAGGGTTTAGGATATTAGGTATAAGCTTTAGGGATAATGTTCAAGGTTTAGGATATAAGGTTGAGGGTGTAGGGTTTAAAGTTTAGGGTTGAGGGATAGTGTTTAGGGTTGAGGGTATAGGGTTAAGCTTATAGGGTATAGGTATTAGGATTTAGGATATTGGGTATAGGTTTTAGGGTATAGGGTTAAGGTTATAAGGTATAGGGTTAAGGGTTGAGGGATAGTATTTAGGTTTTAGGGTATAAGGTTGAGTGTATAGGGTATAGGGATGAGGCTTGAGGGTGTAGGGTTTAGGGTTTAAGGTATAGGGTTGAGGTATAGGGTATAAGGATTAGGGTTTAGAATATTGGGTATAGGGTTAAGGTTTAGAGTACAATGTTGAACGTAGGGTTTAGGGTTTAAGTATAGGTTTGAGGGATAATGTTAAGGGTTTAGGTTATAAGTTTTAGGCTATAGGGTATAGGGATGAGGGTTGAGGGTGTAGAGTTTAGGGTATAGGGATTAGGATTTATGATATCCGGTATATGGTTTGGGAGATTGAGAGAGAGGTGATAGAGAGAGAATTAGAGAGAAAAGGAGGAAGGTGGAGAGGTAGAGAGGGAAGGTGGGTGGGAGGAAGGAATAGAGATAAAGGTGGAGATAGAGAATATTAGAAAGGGAAGGAGGGAGGGAGGGAGGGAGAGAGAGAATGGTGCCTAATAGAGAGTAGAGAGGGAAGGAAGAATGAGAAGAAAAGATTAGAGAGGAGAAAAGAGAGGAAGGAGGGAGGAGAGAGTAGAGATGGAAAGAAGAGGGAGAAAGAGAAGTATATAGGGAGATAAGCTGTGAGATAGAAGTAGAGAAAAATGAGATATTAATAGAAAGATGGAGAGAGAGAGAGAGAGAGAGAGAGAGAGAGGAAATGAGGGAGAGATGAATGGAGAGAGAGAGGTGAGATAGATAGGAGTATTGAGGGAAGGAGAGAGTGTGTGAGAGAGGTATAGAGAAGAGATGATAAAAAATGAGAGATAGAGAGAGAAAGATGATACAACTTACAAATCACTAAAATTTGACCTTCTGATTACTAAAATTTGATGTCCTTATTACTAAAATTTGATTGTTTGAAAAATGATAAGATCTTCCAAAAATTAGAATTTGAATTATAACTCCTAGAGATCTGAAACCACTCTCAAAACATCTTGAAACTATATACATGAAATATAACTTAAAGTATAAGAAAATAAATTTCTATATATACATTTATTTCTTGTATATAGTTTCCCTAAAATACAACAAGAAGAAAGATTAAAAATAAAAATAATTTTTTTTAATGTAGGCCAAAACACAAGCACATTATAACATGCTCACATTTTGTCAATGCATTCACGAAACATGAGTGCACTATAATGCTCTCGTGTTTTGGCAATGCATTCAAAAATGCATATTTTTTGAAATTCAAACCTAACGTGAGTGTTTTTTATTATAGCATGCTCATTTTTTTCTATTTTAGGATGCAAAAGTGAAGTGGCCAGTTTTTGGTCCCCATCTTTCTACACCTACCCTTTTGCATCATGAAAAAATAGAAAAAATCAAAAAATTGGCATATCATATTGCATCATAGGTTGAAATAGGGTTTGTTTTAGTCATTATAGCTTAGATCTACATTTCAATTGCATTCAAAAATCTGCATTAAGTCATTTAAAATATGAATTTTTTTTTGAAAGTATCATTGCATGCATTTAGGTATTTTGCATATAGCTAAAAAGGTGAAAAATTGCATTATTTTATTTTAAAAAGGTATTTTAACATCATCACTTTCAAAATTTGAATATTATTATAATTAGTTATTTCTTGCATTTTAGATATGTGAATTTCATTCATAATTATCATTTATTTCCCTTGAGCTTTTATAACATTGTTGCACACTTGCATTTTGTGTTACATTATATTAAATTGAGCAAATTTTGGAAAAAAAACATTCATTTCCAGACTTGTTTGCATACAGACACAAAAACCTTAACTAGTATTAATGATAGTCAAACTTTGAATTTCTCAAAACCCTTTCCAAGACATAGGTGCCCTAGATGCCCTAGTCCTTTTTGTGGCTAATATTCTTGTGACAAAGACCTCTTAGCATCCTATATCCAGATCCGTTGTTTGTTTTCTAGTTACGTATTACATAATAGTTTGAACCTTAGTGAAAGGATAATATGGTCATAATGCCTTAATGCTCTATTAAGATGTTGACTTCCTTGAAATCCTTGGTTGATTTTTCAAGTTGTGTGTTTGATAATGACCCTAATTCAAATGATTAAACTCATGATCCTTCATCTCCCAACACATGTATTCTTAATCAAGATATCTTGACATAAGAAGAGGATATCATGAATGAATTCATAAACAATACCTTGCCCAACCTTATAACAATTTGGTTTGTTTCCCTTCAATGGAATGGCCTAATCACCCATATCAACAATCAACACCACCCACCATGCCACTGCTTGAAATGTTTTCCATATCACATAAGGAAAGTGACTTGCAATCCATACCTCAACCAACACACATGGAAATACCCATCAATAACAATTAGAAAAAAAACATGTCACTCAATCTCCCATCATATGAGAACAAAGTTACAAAAACACCTGTTAGCTTGGAGAAATGCTAAGGGCAATGCTTTAAGATTCTAACAAAACAAGGATGTGACATAAAGAATGAACATGAAATCCATTCCCTTTTGGAGAAAAAACCATATGAATTCACAAAAGGGATTGGTTTCCAAGGTCCTCCACCTTTACATCAAACATTTGTTCCACCAACCAAGCCATACAAAGTCCATGCTGGACTATTAATAAAGGTGTGTTACCTACTTCACATCCTTTATCATAGATTGAGCGTAATTTAACTACACTTCTAAACTTGGGATACATTAAATTTCCACCTATGTGTGAACAAAGAGATACTAAACAAAATAATAAAAATAAATCTTATTGTGCATATCATAGAATATTCAGACATACTACTGATGAGTGTGGTGCTTTAATGAAGAAATTGGAAGAATTTGATCCTTGCAATTATAAACTTGATATAATAATTATTAACATATATGCACTTGGCTCCTTGCCATGTGGTAGTTATAGTATCATAACATACACACTACCGTACATGGGGGTATAAACTAGGCTTTATGCAATCATATCTCATCTCACAAGGAGTAACACATCATCATCCATTTTGGGCTCATATTTATCCCTATACTTGGTGGGCAAGGCGTTAGATAGCCTAGTGTTAGGTGAATTTATTCTAGCAAGGGATACCTTTATATTTCCTTAAAATATTAGTGTAGCAGGTACACTAATATTTTAAGGGGGCATATGGTCCCCTGTTCATTGTTCACATAAGAAATGGCCCCTTTTTAGTCATGATAGCATACATATCCTACAAAGTGTGACCTTATCAATAGAAGTGCATCCTTCTCAATATATGTTGTGTATCCTTTGTGGTGATATTGGGCTTGATATCCTCTAAGTGTGTTACTTTTTATTGGCATACAATGTTCCCCTTGGTGGTAATGCAACAAATATTATTCCTTGAGGAGTGAGCGTTTATTCCCTAACTTGTCCTCTCTTAATGGTGATGTCATATGTGATATTCCCTAAGGTGTGACCCTTCATGTATTGAACAACGCCCCTTTTTTATTTTTTAAGGTACCTTTTGTGGTGGTGTATTTATAATACCCCTTGAGGTTTTGGCCTTATCTTTTTCATCTTCTTAAAAATTTATGCACCTTCTTAGGTGATTTTATGTGCCTTCTTAGGTAGGGTTGTCATCATCTTCTTAGATGTTTATGTGCCCTATTCTAGGTGTTTGTCAAGATAGTTCATGGATTCAACATAACAAATATTTTTGGGTCATGGACTTGAGCACCCTTTTTAACATGGTCGGTGAGCATAAAACAACTTGCTTAAAAACATAACTACGTGTTTCATGAGTGTTTAACATAACATATATTGCTAGCCTCGTGGAACCCATCATATTGCATGGACACCTAGCATACTACAACTTGCTAGCCAATAGATCCATGTTTCTCATGAGTGATTTGGCATAACATAACTTGCTTTTCCTCATGTGAGCATTCCTTTTACTAGTATTTATTCGATAGATGATATTTGGTATTTGAGAAAAATTTAAGACTAAGGTCTCTAAATACCTTACTGAATCAAAGCCTTTTAGTACTAACCTTGTGTTTTTTTGTGTGTCTTCTTTATGTTTGCATCATGTTTGTGTGCATTTTTTTGTCATCCATATGTTATGTTACACCATGGGTTTTCATTGTGTATGCCTCATGTTTTGAATATGTATGTTTATGTATGCTATCTTTTTGTATTTCATACATGTGCATTCCTTTGTACTTATGTTGTATTTCCATGGGATCTTGGATCATGGGGGCTTGTGTGCCCCACTAGATCCATTGTCATCCTATCTCTTCAACATTTGGACATTTGGACCCCTTTTGACATATTTTTCTACTTTAGTGTGAGTCTGAGTGTAAGCTCGTACTCTCACTAAAGTGGGGGATAAATGCAATGTCATAAATTGTTGCCCTTGACACTTTCACACTATATTTTTCTCCCCCTTAAGTAATTGGACCTAATTGAGCACCTAATTTCCTAAATTATGTATTTTGTGGCCTATTTTATCATTTTTTGATAATTTACAAGTACAAAAAAATAGTCATTTAATACTTTTCCCCTAATTGCCTATTTCCCAAAAAATAGGTTTGGAACACTAGCGCCTAGGTGCCTATGTCCCCCTATTTTGTCTCCAAATTCAAATATTTTGGCATTAGCATGATTTATCATTTGAATTTAAAATGTCTAAGGTAATCTATTAGGATTTAGTTTTTGGGGAAATTTGAATAATTGCATATAAATACCTAGTTATTACATCATTTGAAAACTAACAAGAAAGATCTCGAAAAATTATTGGAGAAATTTTGATTGAGAGAATTATCAAACAAGTCAAGAGCATAATTTTAGATATTTATTGTAGTAATTCAAGATCCAAACATCATGTCAAAATGTATGTGATTTTGTTCATGTTTATGTTATCATATTGTTTCTGAAGGCTAACCCTTGTACATCTCCAAGAAATTAAAGCAAACAAGATCCAAACCTTGAGGTGATTTATATGACTTCAGTACTTCAAGGAAGCCATTGAAGGGTGGTGAGTTGTAGAACTTTGTCGATTCATCATTTATCAATTTATCATTGACATTGTTATTGTGGAAGTGGAAACACTAACACGAGGTTTGACTAAGGAAAAACCCTAAATGCCACAACCATTTCTCTCCCTTTGAATGTGTAGGTTTCAGATATTTAAGTTCAATTATCCATTGTTGCAATCAAAACCCTACACCTTGACAAAAAATGAAAACTTAGTTACATAATTATCTGATATTGATCTAACAGTACAAAAAGTGGAGAAAGGGAGCCCTAATCTAGCACCAAAGAACAATGAAACCATACATGAATTATCCCCACAAGGATAGTGGTACTTAGGGTGCCTATGTGTAGAATTTTCAACCCCAAATTTATATTACAAGTGCATAGTTTCCTACTCAATCCATTTTTGTCGTTTGTTTTTGTCTATGACTTCTTAGATCTATTGTATTTTCATCAAAATAGTAATTTACATCACTAGGTCAATTGAGTCATTGCATTTCATCGTTAAGGAAATTTTAGATTTGGTCAAGAGAAGGTTGACTCACCTTTTAGGTTGTAAGTTAGTCTTATACCTTGTCCAAGTCCATCAAATCCCTACTACCTCAATTATAAATGAAATAGTCCATTTATAAAAGTTCCTAAACCTAGAAGTAAAAAACTATGGTTTCCATTTTTCAACAAATTCTTCTTTTAAACTCATCAATGTCCACATGACCAAGGTCAGTGTCACCAATCTACGTGTAGGGAGAGAAAATCATGCTAATGGTGGATGATATTATTTATATTGATAATTCATTTTTTTAGGATCCTTGGGTGGCATATCTTCAGAATATAAAAATACCATGTGTTAAAATAAATCCATCTCATAAGAACAACATATCTTTAAACCAAGTTATACTAATCAATAAGTAACTCAAAATATGAAGCAATAACCTGATCAAAAAGTGTTTAAGGAAAAACAAGCTTTTTTAGGGATTGAGCCTCAGGCCTACCCTTTACAGCCTACCAAAGGGTTTAAACATCCTTGTTGAGAGAAGTTTGATATTTTCTTGTGATCTATTAGGAGTTAGGGATTAGGTGTATAATCTATAATTTTCTTGAAACAAACATAATCTTTTAAAAGTAGTTGTTGAATAGCAACATTCAAAAATATGTTAAAATAATTTTGGGAATGGGGAGTCGAGAGTATGGTCTACCTTCTATTCCTAACCACTTCATAAGTTTAGAGGGAAGTTCTGGTCAACGATGTCCAAAAATATTTTTAGGGATTTTGAGGATTTGGGATTTGGGAGTGTTGTCTAATGCTTATTTTGTGAGATCAGTATTTGGTAAAATTTATTCCTAATTCTCAATGTCTGAAAATTATAATTCAATTTCGAGATTGGACCTCAAAATTTTTGCTTAAGACTTCATCGAAATATGCTTTTGAGAATAATATACTTATCCTATTCTGATAAAGGCCTTCTTGTCTTATGGTTTTGGGGGTCAGGGATCAAGTGTATCAATTAACATCTACCTCTATAAGGAGTTAATAAAAGGGATGCCCAATCAGTGACCTCCAAACGATCTTTGAGCATATAAACCTAGCCAATGATTATAGGTCAGTTTTCGAGAACTGCGGCTTCATCAAAACCCAAGGCAAGGAAAAGATCATTTTTCGAGCATCAAGGAAAATGAAGATTTAGTGACACAAAAAATAAAAAACAAAAGGGAAATGAGGAAAAAACCAACAAACACAAAAACAAAAAAACCAAAAGGAGAACGAAACAAACCAAATCCGAATCAACCCAAAACAAACATAGACAAACAAAACAAAGGAAAAAACACTCATAAACTAGAAAAATGTCATGGAAACCAACAAAAAATGAAAGAGACCATGATCAAACCTGGAAAACAAGGAATAATGATGAGAAACATGAGCAAGAACACCACACACACACAACACAAAATGAACAATTTCCAATGTTGCAAACACTAAACCATTACAAGCACATAATAATGACAGAAGGAAGCACTCGTGAGTGTCACAAACTCACAAGAAGTTGCAGAGCCCTCAAACTTATTTAATTGCATAAGGTAAGTGATAAAATGGTCGATCACATGCAGAAAAACTACCCTTCAAAAACTCCAATTACATCCCATTAATGGCCCATAAATTTTCTACCAGTTAAATGAATTCACTCGACTGATGTCATCAGTGTGATAGTTGATATGACAACACGTCACCATCATCAAGGTTTCAGGATCGGTGTTCATCTTAACAAACACCCAACATGTGAAACCTCAATTAGTGACAACCAAAACTAAGCACCTGACAATCATCGGGGGTCGGGCCCGACCCATATGGCATTCTAGTATGGAGAAGCATAAAATCTTGATACTCGACAAGGTATTCAGAAGGAAAGGGAAACGAAGGGGAAAAAATAAAGAAGTGAAAAAAGGAAAGAAAGAAAAAGGACAAAAAGGAAAAAGGAAAGAAAAGAGGAAGGAAAGGGAAAAAAGAAATAAAAGGAAATGAGGCAAGAACAAGAGTAAACAACACACAAAAGAAGAGGGGGGCACCATTTTTTCAAAAAAAAAAATTGGGGTGTGAGTGCAAGGCACTATAAAACCATGAATGGAAAACTAAAACAAGAGGTATGAAACCACCTGTAAAATCCCACACCCCCTTCTTGGAAAACCAAAATTCATGATTAAATATTAAATGGAAATTACAAGACTCCAACATGACTGCCTAGCCCATAGCCTATCCAAATCATTTCTTTTCAGATGCTCTGATGACTCTTTCACTTCTTGATGGACCACCGAATTTTCTTCTCCAATCTTGGGTGCCCCATCCATGACCTTTCAAATTACCAAAGTGGAAGCCTAGGAAACATACCATATCCATTTCTATGTGTAACCTCCACTGAAATTAAATCCTCTCTTTAAAGTGTAATTATAACATGTCAATATTTGATGAATTTCTCGCATGTCCCCTAGAACAGATTCCACATGGAGATACATGAATGACATAGGATTACAAGGTTAATGTCACCTATGCTAATAGGTGTAACATTAGTTATTTTAAGTTGGAGTGGTCAATTTCTTGAAAATGACAAAAAATAGAGAATTTGCATGGAGTCATTCCTAAAATAAATGGTTGAGAGGATCTTAATAATTAAGCTAGGTGAAAGAACTCAATATTGACATACAATTTAGACAACATGCACAAATTTTTTTAGGATGTCACAAGTTGATAATTTCCATCCCAAATTGATAGGATCATGAATTTTCCTATTCTAAAGTTGATTGGTCAAGTTTAGAGTTTACTTTGTTTAGTTCTAGAGCAATATATTATCCCATCCTAGAGTTGATTATAATCAATTTGACAAGTTGTGAAAGAATAATTACAAATTACCAATCTCTAGCTTTAATTTCTTCTACTCTACTTGAGGCCTTGTATTTTTCATAAAAATATAGATAGATATACATAAAATCATATTTACATAATTATTTAGGCCAATTTATATTAAGAAGAAACAAGTACAAGGACACATCATATAATCTACTTCATAATAGGCTTAAGTCATTAGTCTTACAATAAGTTCACCATAATAATTAGTTTAACAAGAAAGTATGCAATGTATTTTGATAATTAATGAGACATTATTTTGGTCTCATCAACGTTTATCTTCATGAACATGCAATCTATACATGTACATAAGCTTAAATAAGAAAAAATATAGGATAGGAATAAATGCACAACCATTCATTTTAATTGAGATTATTCCAGGATGTGCATAATATGTATGTTAAAAAATGGTTCTTTCCTAATTCTTGTATTCTTATATGTCTAAACTTTTGTCTCAATATTCTTACAATACATCTAGGTCTCAAACTATAGTGTTGTCCCCATGATCACTAGATATCTAGATCATTGGTATTAGAGTAGTACATGTTGCATATCCTATTAAAAAATATAATAGTTAAACCACAAGATCCATTAGATTACCTTCTAAGTCATTTGAATCTAATTTTATATAGTATAAGAGAAAGATATAATACACATAGTGATCAAAGATGAAATTAGAAAATCTCTTTAGATTTTTTTTTTCAAGTTATGAGTGGTTCCTTAGTGCTCAATTTTAGATAAATATTTTTATGGTTAAACATCCTAGATTACAAATAAATTTATATATTTCTATGTTTGAGGTTAAAATAAATATGAACATAGTAGATAATTTTTTATATAAGGTAGTCATATTTCTCTATGAATAATTGTTTTTACAAATAAAAGATAAAGATCACATTTCTTAAAGTCTCTTCACATGTTAATAAGTGATGGAAATTTCAAGCTTATTAACATGATGGAAATTTCAAGCTTTATGGATGGAGGTCCAATAAGAAGGAATATTTGAATTATCTTAGGATTTTTTTTTAATCGTTCAAGGACAAATACTATCTATAATATTTTTTTATGACTATTGTATATTCAATGGAAATGACTACAATAGGTCTATGATTGTCTAGTCTATGCCTACATTAATACCTTTCATGATTTCTATGTAAAGTTGGGCATATTTGAGTCATATCAACATAGAGTCCTCAAACATTATAATGATTTATGCTCATTCATTCAATTCAAACTAAAGCTAGCCAACACAAATATGATGGGATAAACCTAATTTTTAAATTGTTTTTATTAACGAGGATTCAAAAATAAAGGGAAAATAGGACAAATCACATACACCAAAGAAAACACCTCATTTAAAGAAGAATAGACCATCTAAGATATGTAAATGGTGTGATAGACAAATATCAAAGGCCACCCCAACATAGAGTGGCATGTGCAAACAAAAACGTATGAATATAGAAGATTAGGTTTCCCAATATGAAAGTGAAGAACATGAATCCCAAAGCTACAAGTCTCAATACAACATTCGTGCAAGATGTTGAAGAAAATATCCTATTCCATTTGTAAATATGGATGCAAGGGTAACCATTAGAAGTCAATGGTGGTACATGAGAATTTTATTTCTATAACCCTTATTGTACACCTCAATTCACCAAACATACTTTCTTTGTGTGCATTCTTATAGCTTATGATGAATTATTTCATGAAAAACCAAAGGTATATGTGCTACAAATCAATGTTTCTTCTCATATGCTATTTATCATTTTTAGGAGGAGTTATTATGTGATGTTGCACCAATTTATTCTAATCATATAATTATTGGTAATCACTACTTCCATCATCACCAAGGTGTGTACATAAAAAATCCTCAAAGAATAATTATATTGGTGAATGATAAGAGATATTATATTCAACAAGTGATTCCTTGAATCAAACATGTACACAAAATCTATAATAGATTATACAATTATTCTTCAACAAAATATAGATGATCATTTTTAAAGAAGGGGGAAATTATCTACATGTAACTATGCAAGTTTGTGCATTCCCTCAACCACTTGCACATTGGTGTGCAACCTTGGATGTACCTCCTTGTACAATTCTCCATGAATGCAACCCTAAGAACCATTTTGCACATCCACATTAAATCCTTGATTCATTGACCACTTACACAACTCCAAATACATCATACAACTCATGGACACACCTATACATACATCATACAACTCATACACAACCATTTGTAATCATGCCATATAATGCCGATTTTTTTTTTCTAAGTTCCATGTCATATCTACACATACACATGTTATATAACATATAGTCTGTAGTCAAAAACTTGGTATAGAACATCAAAAAAAATTGTCCCACTAGCCCACAATACTACTTAGGCCACTAGCCCACAACAATGTGTCCCACTTTTTGGTCAAGTTGGACATTAATATCAAAATTTTTAACAAAATTTCACTTTATGAAACCTATAGCAACTAAACTATTAATAATTTGGAGATGATGTGAACTAGTGACTTGTGAGGATTTGTGTGTAAATTCTAAATGTATTTTTAAAAACAAAAATAGAAATAAATTGTGAATTTTCTTATGTAAATTTTAATAACTTATTTTTATAGTACACAACATTTTTAAAAAGTGATGTTTATGTTGTCATGCATAATTTTTTTTATTGAAAGGATAAAATTATAATTTTTTAAATATAGATTTTTAATATCAATATCTAGTGCATGTATATTTTTTCATAATTTTTAAAATTATTTTTTGAAGTCAAAGTAATTATAATGAGGACATAGGTGTATGTCGTTACATATAACTTTTTTTTTTTTTTGATAAAAGGCACATGTGCCTATATATATATATTATAAAAATATTTTTCATATAGTTCGATTCTGATAAGGCAAAAAGCCTATATTAATACACAAACTACTTTTCTGATAGTTTCTTTTAATCATAATTATGTAGTTGGGAATATTTGCAAAACAAAACAAAAGTTGGCCATAACATGCCAATATCTTGTAAGCTTGAGCAAAGTGGCCCCTGTAAATAGCTCTTGGTAAAACTGCTTCAAACTGAACAAAGCTGCAAACAAAATACCAAAAACTTCTTACTAACATCCAAAATATTACTCCTCCATACGCTCCACCTAAATTGAATTTTTTTCTTGAGCTTCATTCTCCTCCTAAATATGCACACCACAAGCAAAAAAGTCATATCTTGCAATTTGGTCCCTCTCAGTTTGAACCCCACGAGCTATACACGAGTGACTAACAATCTAAATTTATCTAACCTCAAGGAGGTTAGGGGCAAAGTCCATTCCTACACCCCAGGTCAGCGAAGCAGGAACTAGCACAATATTACTGACCCTTTCCTTTCCCACTACGAAGCGGAGTTGAACCTATGACCTCGAGGGATGCAAACCCTAAGCCCCAACCAACTCCGCTACAAGTGGTGGCTTCGTCACATATAACTTGTTTTGTATGTATTGAAATTAATTTTTATTTTTGTTGATGAAATAAGAACATCAATACCTAGTGCACACATTTTTATTTTTATTTTTCCATGTATGAAAAACAAATACTTTGATGTTTAGTGAAAAACAACATTCACAAGAAATACAATATAAATATAATAATAAATTAAAAAATATTTAAAATTATACTTTTTGGAAAGCTTATAATAGGAGCTACATACTTACAAAACATAATTTCTAAATGACTTTATTTAATCTCCCAAAAGGTAAAGAAAAAAAATGTTTTTTTGCCGACATTTTGATAGGTGTATAGGAGACTCCATTGTGGGTATAAAAAAAAGACTAGAGGGGTTCTATCCCAGGGGGTTTGATCTAATGGGGTCTTATTTAACCCTCTTAAATTAAAATCCTTTAAATGGAATCCTTCAAGGCTTAAATCAGGATGTCCCAAGTTTGGAACCCATTATTGTGGGATGACCCTATGATAGATAGGAGTAAATACAAAACCATACATCTTCCCCATTTAAAATAGTCTATTCTAGTTTTTGTATTCTTCTCCATCTAAATCTTTGTCTCCATATTGCTTCTACATGCTTGCAACACATCTAGGTTCTTATCTAGAGCATTACTACTTAGGCCACCTAGGATTTGGATCAATAGCAATAGTCATAGTGGTTTCAAAGTAAATTGAACTAAAATATTGATTATAGTAAGATCTCATCTTTGCCACTTAGCTAGATCCGATTGATTAATATAAATTTATGATATTTTAATTTTTCTTTAGATTGCTAGTTCTTAATTGAAATGGTTTTATAATATATTTTTATTTTCTTTAAATTAATGATCTTTAAGATTATTAAATTGCATAAAAAATATACGTTCGATTTTCCTTGTAAGGTAAACTTTATAGCTATCTCTATTAATTTTAATCATTGTTATAATTTAATTGTTAGAAATTGAAATTATTTTTTCCTTTCCGGTAATTTAGTGTTTTGCCTCATCATAATTATCCATTTAAGATCATATCATGTTTTTTTTCAATTAAAAAAAAACAAACCATTTCAAGCTTTATTTGGAAGAGCTTTTTGGAAGGGGTATTAGAGTACAAATATCTTGGAATAAACTTACTCAATAAGCTTATTTGGGAAACTTGTAGAAGGAAGATAAAAATTTTGTTTTACAAAATAGAAGTACAGAGGTTAGATCATTGAACTACAAAACTCTTTGAGTTCATTTGGGTTATTGGTGATTTTGGTAGTGCTTTATGGGTGTGAAATGTAGGCTAGCAGTTGGAGATAAATAGAGAGGATCCAAAAGTGGCTGATTACAAGAAAATTTAAAATAAAAGTGTTAGTTCTTTTTGAGCTGCTTCTAGCAAAAATAGACACCATTTCTATTAAGGCAATAGACTATTATTCATATTCTAAGACATTTAAAAAATAAATAGATGGAGATAAATATATATGGCCTAAGATTGCCACTAATTAAGTCTTGAGCAAAAGAAAGAGGTATTGGATGTAACAAAACAATAAGTGGATGCACAAATGATATATCAACATGAATACATACCCAAATAATAACAAAAACTTAAATGCATTTCTTAGGAATAATATGGTTATGTCTAAAAAGATGTTATAAAAAAAATGAAATATTATCTTAATGAATTTAATCTTGTGTAGGTTTAGATAGGGACAAATATCATTTTGACAATGAAGATGCTCACAGCCTAATTGAGGACTAAGTCACATAATCTTCAATGTGAAATTGGTGGATGGAAGGGACTTAAAGAAGAATGAGAGGAGAGATACCCATCTTTTGTGCAACTAGGATAGTTGAGTCAAAGAATCCCTTGATGTTGGATTGTAATGTATACAACAACATCCATGCTAGATATGCATATTTGTTGGTTGAGGTTTCTCTACAAGATTTGTTTATAGAAGAGATGGTTGAAAAAATAAAAAATCATAATATCAAGGTGTATAACAATAAATCATCATTACAAAAAAACGTGTCAACTGTCCCTTAAACTATCTTTAACTTCAAAGAAAATTAAAACTCTTTTATTCTATTCTATAACAAAAATACTAATACAGTTTTCTAGCAAAGAGGATAATCACTATTTATTTGCCACTTTGAGAAGCATGAGTAATGCTTTTCCAACGGGCACCTGTAAAGAAACTGAAGAAACTGACTATGGGCTTTGACACATGGAAAATATAATTGCACCATGTAGTTCAATTATTCATTCATAATTTTGTTGCATGTAAATTAGTATCCAAATTGATTTAAACCACCATTTGGTTCGTCAAAGAGCTCCCTGGTTGGGAAAGGTGGTATTTTAAATTTAAATGGTGTGACATTTGCAAGATGCCATGGAGAATAAAACCAAAAAGAACAAACAGAAATTTGAAGGAAACCCAAGAGAAAACAATAGAAAGGCGACAAGGAAGGAGTTAATAACAGAAGGGAGGATAAGAGTGTTCATAACATAAACCAAAAAAACTCTCTTTATCTATGTGCATTACAGAAGGGAGGATAAGAGTGTTCATAACATATTGATAAGTTTTGAAGCCAAAGAAGAAGTTTTGTTAGAGGCAGGAAGCTTTTAAGTTGTATACAATGGCGCAGCCAGAAACTCAACAGAGCCTGAGTTCTCTGCTCTGCAGTGACGAAAGAGATTATTTCTTGATCAGAAACAATGGAGACCAGGTGTGATTTTTATCATTTGGGTGTTTTCTATTTCTTCTAATTCACCCTGTTCTTCTGATTCAAACCTTCCTATACTTAGCTTTCTCTCCTCTTGATTGAATTTGGAATATGTTACCTTTCTCCTGTGTACATGTGGATGGACAAAATTATGTCTATTTGGATCAAATATTTTATTGAGTATACAAAGCTGTATTCTTTTAGGATTAAAAGAGCTATGGAGTAGACACTATTCTGTTCTTTTAGATTAGATTTGCTATTTGGTATTCTGTGTACAGAGGCATGTTCATTTCTTGAAATTGACTAAGATTAAATTTGCTATTGTCTGTAAATTATTTGGTTGTTTTAGATTAAAAATTTACTATTGGGTATAGGAATTATGTCTTTTTATATATATTATTATGTTTTTAAAATTAAATTTGTTATTGTGTAATACAATATTATTGTTGAATTAAATTTGTTACTGAGTATATAATATTATTCTCATGTTAATGATGGATTAGGAAGTGTGTTTTTAAAGGTCAATGTTAACAATTAAGTTTGTAGTTTTCTAAAAGAAAATTATTTACATATTATTATTTATTTTTATATTAAATTTGTTCTGATTTATCATTAAAACTAGTTGATTGTTAAAAATTAATTAGACTAATATAAATAAAGTAGAAGGAAAAATAGTGGGCCGATAGTTTTTTGTCCATTCATGTCTTCTGTGTAGAACATTTACCCTTGTTCTTTTAAAAGAATATACAAAATTAGTGGAGAATGGAGACTTTGAAATAATCACATTTACCCTTGTTCTTTCATAAGCATATACAAAGTTAGTGGAGAATGGGGACTTTGAAATAATCTTTTTGTTTGAAGATGAAGATGAAAAATGAGAAATCATTTGAAGAGTATCAAAAAATTGTCGTTGCTTGCCTTACCATTGTTAGATACACAAGCCGAAGGTAAACTATGTTAGGCATTTGATGTCAAAGGCATTCCCATCCTTATCCTTTTGGGTTAGAAGTGCACAATTATTATTGTTGATGGTATATGTATTATTGGAGATTATGGTGCCAAGGCATATCCATTTAGCAAAGAAAGGCTTGGTGAACTTAAAGCTAAAGAGGAGGCCATTGCGATTTCATTGTCCTCAAATTCTCTTCTTATCTTTCCTAACAAAAATTTCAGCATTGCATGTGGAGGAAGAAATGTGAGTACAATTTATGTTATCAAAATTAGAGTTGAGGGTTAGGGTAAATTTTATCTTGATTATGATATTAAAGATTCTCATGTTTATTTATTTATATAGGTATGCTATATATTTTTAGTACAAGTATCATAAAATTTATGAATGATATAATCCCCTATAGATCCATGCAAATTACTCAAATTTGGCTATTTATTCATGTAAATTGGCGTCTCTATTGAAGCCAATAGACAAGTTTCTTTGTCTCTAATTCTCTATTTATTATGCTACTCCTTGTAAAGGGTTCACTCCAAATGTTATTAAACTTATTTATAATTTGAAGAGTTGAGGTGAGGACTTTGAGATTGTATTGATCTCTAGTGACCAAGATAAAGAGTCTTATTGGTTCTCCAAGTTGTTCATTATGATTCTAAAGGAGATAAATTTTAACCTTGAGGAGTATTTCATACTAAATAATCAAGTGGATCTTGTAATAAAATTAGTTCCAACTCACAAGGCTAGATACAATGTCCTTTACACTTCAAGCTTTGCAAGGCTTGAGAGGGCGTTCCCTTGAATCTTTAAGGCAATTGATTGGAATAAAAAAATATATAGAAAATAAAGATAAAATCTTAGATTGCATAGAATAAATCCAACTATTTGTCACTAATTTCCTTCTATGCTAACTTTTTCTAGTCTTTTTGTTGTATTAAGTTTAGTAAGAGAAAAAAATACATATCGTATAGTCTGATTGTTCATCCCAAAATCCGATAAGTATCCCCACATATCAACATTTCAGTATCCCCACATAGCACCATTTCAGTACCCCCCATTACAAAGTATCAAAAACGAATCAGTATCTAAAACCCCAAGTCTATCTCTTTACATGCTACCAAAGCTAGCTGCTTTTGAGTGAGACCAGAATATGTCCATCGTCCATGTATCAAAAAGATATTAGTTACATCATATAGAAATTAAAGCATATACAAGTATACTCCACTAAACATATATATATACAACAGATATTGAACAAAAGGATATGCAAGAGAAGACTATCCACAGAGTGTTCTAGACTGCCCCATGATCACCACCCAAGACTAGCAAGGCCCGTGCAACAAACATCTCCTCTTCTGAAGGTCGATCTGCCTGTCTCTTGTATTCAATTTCCTTATTCTTCTCCCCTACAAGATCTTGATGAAATTCCTGAAGAGCCCTCAGAAACACATCTACACCTAGGTGTCCTTCCGACCATAAATGTCCATAACTCGCCTCCATTATGCCAATGGTAACCTGCCTTTTTTCTAAATATCTCCAAAACTTTTCTTTTGAAAGAGCCACAATGATATAAACCTACATGGAGTCTCCTAGAAGACTCAGTAAGCAATCTCTTTCTTCCTTGAAATACATCTTCATTCCTTGCTTTCCAAATAGACCATAAAATATTAGAGGACAAGCATAACCAAAATAGCTTAGCAGTTTTCTCCATCTTTATATTATGATTAAATAAAATCATCTTAGGCAGTAATTGTCCATTGGTATCCCATATAATTTTCTTATTGCAGAATATTCCCCATATTTCTTTACCAAATGTACATTCAAAGAAGATATGATTAATTGATTATGGAACTCTACATAAGCTGCAAATTTCCAAGTCATCAGTTTTGTTTTTAACGGAGAGTTTTTGTAGAGTGAGGAGCCATCTAAAACATGCTTGTTTAGCTTCAATCTGTCTAGCCCAGTTATTTTGAAAAACCTTTTGCCATTGATTTCTGTCCCATTGTAATTTCTAGGTTTGATTCAAGTGATCAGTCAAATCAATGTGTCCTGTTAGCAAGTTATGCAGTTCTTTAACCTTAATCTTTTTTATGTTAGAGCCACTTTTCCATTGAAATTATTTAAACTGCTCAGAGTTATTCTTGGTTTTCAAAGGGAATTGTAGCCAATTACAAGCCTCTCTAAGGATTGTGTATGTTCTCCAATTAGAAGGTGGTAAGTCAAATTCAACATTCAAATCATTCCATCCCTTCAGTCTTCCATCTTTCAAAATATCACTAAAAAATCCAATACCTTTGACTGCCCACCCTTTTGCAAAGCAGCCTTGTATTAGTGCCAAAGGTTTCCCTTTGTGTTTAAGATTCCACCAAATAGACCCGTGAGTCTGAACAGTCCCAGAGTCCCTATTGGTGAACTGATGATTATCTGGATATCACTGATAGGCAAGGACTTCCAAGCCTTTGCATGTTTAGGAAAAACTCTGATTATGTTCTGTCGGACCAAGATTTTCCAAGGTTCCTCCCCTTCCAAAGCCCCTATGACCCATTTTGAAGCCAGGGAAATGCCCTATATCTTTAAGTCTTTCAGTCACAGCCCACCTTTGGAATTTTCAATGGTGCAACATTCCCAACTGACTGCATGTCTCTTCCTCTTCCATTTCCCATCTAACCAGAGGAAGGCCCTTAATCTTTTCTAAATTTCATTGATTTGATAGGAGTTAAAAAACCAAATAGAAGCAAAATAAATTATATATGAAGAGAGAATCTTCTGACAAATTTGTATTTAGGCAGCTAATGAAATAAATTGCCTATTCCACTTGGAAATTTTCCTTTCAATTTTCTCTCGAATCCAATGCCACATCTCCTTCAAATCTGGTTCCACAACAAAGGGGATCTCAAAATACATTACTATTTTATGAGGGCCACCCTATTGAATCCCAAAATTGCTAATCCAATCCGAGGGGCTATCTTTCCATCGCAACAACCAAGACTTAGATGGGGCAAGATTTGCACCCGAGGCCAAGCAAAAAATTTCCAGTTTCTTCATCAGATTTGCAAAGTTCCTTTCTTCCAACAATGAGATAATGGCAGTCTCATCAACAAATTAGAGATTGAGAAGTTCATTTCCATCTGGACGTCTAAATCCTCTTACACTTGGAACTAGAGATTTCTCCCTCAGAAGATAATGCAAAGCATCAAAGGAAATGACAAAAAGTGTTGGGGCCAGGGGGCAACCTTGCCTTATAGATCTCTCAAGAGGGATCTCTTGAGTGGGAACACCATTAATCTCAACCTAAGTAGAGGCATCTTGGAATTGAGTATTCTAACCATTTGATAGAAGGTTTCAGGTAATCCAAAGGCTTGCAACATCAAGAACAAGAAATCCCATTCAATCCTGTCATAGGCCTTTTCAAAATATAAAAGCATCATTGATGCATTTTGATTTGTCACTCTTGCCCAGTTCAATGCTTCCCAACTAGTGATCAAATTCTCAAGAATGTATCTTCCCTTTATAAAACTTGTCTGTGAAGATTTTATTATGGATGGGAGGATTAAAGCTACCCTATCTTCCAGAATCTTGGCCAAGATCTTATAGAAAACATTTAAAAGAGTAATGCCTGCCTCCAAATTTTTATTAAAGACCTGCCACCTTCTTTTGGAATTAATTTGATCACTACTTTATTAATTTTTCTGCCAAGAGTACCCTTGTCAAAGGCTTCCTTGTACACCAGAAGTAGGTCATCATAAACCCAATCTACAAATGTTTTATAGAATTCAGTCGGAAGCCCATCAGCCCCCAGGGATTTATAATTCTTAAGGGAGACAATAGCCTTTTTAACCTCTTCTTGGGTTATCTCTTTCCCCAATTACTTTGCCATATCTTCACTAATCTTCTTTGGGATGAGGCTCTTAATATATTCCTTTGCTCAGTTGTTAACTTCCATTTCCTTTTCTAAGGAGAAAAGACTTTTGTAGAATTGGAAGAAGTGGCTCCTTATCTCCTCTTGATTGGTCACCGAGGACCCACCCACAAAGATGAAATCTATATGCTCTCTAGCCAGTTTTTCTTTAATACATCTAAAGAAGAACTTAGTGCCTTTATCCCCATTTTCCAGCCATTTCATCTTAGCTCTTACCCTTAGCCCTTTAATCCTATTATTCTGGAGCCTCTTGAGCGATTCCTTGGCCATAACCAACTTATTTGTATGGGATTCATCCATGGGATTGGCTTGCAACTCAGATTCAACTTGGAGAAGCTTGTCTTGGAGAAGAACCTCCTTTCTTCGACTATATTTAGCTCTTTTCTTCCCAATTGTCTAGAAAATAATTCTCCATCCTTCTACATTCATTGACCATCTATCAATGGGAGATAAATATTCGTACATCCATTTGTTAATTTGTCTTAGGCACAAAAATAGCATTCCTACAATCCATATCCTTCAAGAGACTGGTATTGAGGCATAAGCTATTATTGCATCCATCAACTTTGGGCACCCCATTCCTCATGCAGAAATTAGCCCTAATGGGATGGTGATCTAAGAGAGTGTAGGGGAAAACTTCAACCTTACAATTTTCTTTCACTAGAGAGGCCAAAAATAAGTCTTTGCTAACATAAAATCTATCCAACCTACAGTAAATTCTTATGCCCCCTTTCTGGGAGTTGCACCAAGTAAACTGGATTGCTTGAGTATCTTTCTTCTGGCCTTCAATAGGGTCCTCAATCCTTAGTCTGGATTTCATCCTCTGCCAATAGAATCTTTCATTTCCTTTCCAATCAAAACCCATTCCACCCCATTTATCCTCCTCCTTTTCCACTAAATTGAAGTCTCCTCCAATAATCCATGGGATATCCTGCAATGTGTAAATCCAGTTCCAGAGTATGATCCTTTATTTATATTCATTAGGGGCATAGATCGAGCATACTCCAAAACAACTTGTGTTTTTCTTTATAACCACCCAGACTACCCTATTGCAAGGAGAGATTCCTGAACTGCTTACATGCTGGGCCCATTTTTTTGCAAGTAGGAGGGCAACTCCCCTTTTTCCTTTTTCACGATTGGTAATGTATTGTGCAACATCCTTCCATATGACTCGTAGGCTTGTTTCAAGAGTGAAACCAATAGCTTTTACTTCTTGCAATAAGACAAAGTATTTATCCTTCTTATGATTTAGGAACCTCCTCACCACATGCTTCCTATCAGGGGTTTCAAGTGCCCAGACATTCCAGAAGATACAATTAGCATCCATTAGTTTTGTTCATTGAGGGGAGGTCCTTTATCATTTCAAAAATTGTGAAACAATTTAGGAAGCCCGATTTCTGCTTTCACTATTTTTTCACTAGGGGGGATGATCTCACTAAGCTTCTTTATCTTATCCTTTTGAGGATGGGAGGAATCATTATCTAGTGGAGCTTTACTAATATCTAGGCCTTTCTTCTTCCTGTACCTCTGAGTCTTTTTCACAGTGACTTCCATGGGGTCTCCTCCCCATCAATGGTATCCTTAGTAGACAACAAACTTATGTCATCTGCAGAGTCTATGCCTATTTGTGATGCAAAACCGTCAGAGCTCATCACTCTAGCATGAGGGTTGGGGAGGCTCTCTGACTTGTTGGGGATCATAATTTCATCCACTTTCTTGTTTCCAACTACAAATGAAATAGTTTTGTATGTTATAGGGGCATATGATCTATTCCCCATGCCTTCATTAGGGAGGGGATCTTGGCCAACATCTCTGTTTTCAGTAGAATCTCCACTCCGAACTAAATCCCATTCCTGGAGGCCTTCCCTAGTTTCTGGAGTTTTATTTTCCCCTCTAGGGACTTGTATTGCCTTCTCACTGCCATCCTCCATGAGGCAATCTTTAGCATGAGGATTCACCTCATTTCTCTCTTTGAAAACTTTAGAGTTAAAAGTATAAATTTCCTTGTCTGATTTAGGTTTAGTGCCATCAGGTTCTTTACATTGCATTAGTTTTAGAAGAGCCAACTATTGTGCATTCAATTTTGAATTACCTTCTAGCCTCCCTGAATTCCTAGGAGCTTCAGGCATGGGTTCCTCATTCCATTTTGGGTGGTCTTCATTAAAATTATTCCTTTCCTTTGAATTGTTTTCTAGTTCGCAGAGAAGGGAATTTAAACTTTCTTCTATATATGTTGTTGTTGTATTATTCTTTCTCAATTCGTAGTTCACCTCTTGTGAGGGGTTAGTGCTTGTTGATTTATTGGAGTTAGGGTTTAAAAATCTATCATCAGGCTGTTGTGAGGTGGGGTCAAAATGTGGAGAGTCCTTAGTATTATTACCTTTGTTTTCTACTCGAACCTCCATTTTAGAGGCCTGCTTATTATTTTTATTACTATTTTTATTAGTCCCACCAGAGGTGGGTTTGAAGCTTGTTCTATTTCTTATTAGAGGGTAGTTCCTCGTTGTGTGACCTTCACGAATGCACAGATAGCAAGCATTTAATCCTCCTAGGGCTTCAATTTCACAACACACATTACCAGTGTTCAAATGAATTTTAATTATCCCCAACAATTCTTTACCCAGAGACAGGGAGACCAACACCCGAGCATCAGAATGAGGGAGAGGGGTTTTTGTATTATCAATTTTTAACACACTCCCATATGGTTCCAACAACAACGAAACAAATTTTCATAATCTAGGAGGGACATGTTTAATTGTTATCCACCAAGGGCTGGAGAGGGCCAAGACTTCCTCTTCCACAACTTCCAGATTCAAATCTAGGGCCCGAAAAACCACCATGCTAATATTCCAGAATTGTTTTTTAATTGCCTCCAATTGCGAATTAGGGTTATTGAAAAAAAACATATAAACTCTTATGAATCATGTGACAATAATAAAATTGCATCCTTAGATTTTTATCCCAAACATTAAAGAACCATTCTTCCATATATTTTCTGGCTAGAACCCTATTAGGGTTGACGACCGCAAAGAAAATAGAAGTTTTTAAAAATCTATTGTCCTCCTCTACAATTGCCTCATCCAAAGAATTATTGGGAATCAAAACATCTTTCAGGGGAGAAGCTGAGGATTGCTTACCTTATATTTCTCTGCCATCCTCTTGATCCACGTCAGGGTCTCCAAGCACAAATTTGGCACCCACTAGCAACAATGTCACAAAAAGATTTAGATGGGACATTATTAATAGATGGGATGGAGGCATTAATAATGATATCATTCGGCAGAATCGTATCCCCGACCATCACTTCCAAATCTTTCATAGAGGCCACACATGTGGCTAAGCCCGGGTCAGGCCATCGACATGAAAGAACTATTCCCCACAACATAGGCAAATAAAAAAGGAGTTACACCTCAGTGGGAACAAGACAAACCATAGGTGATTGTAATGAATAGCAAACGTGGAGGAGGGCCGAGCCTCCTCCATGGAAGGGAGATCTCACACACACATACACAAGCCTTAATTGCAGAGCACTTCAAACCCCTCCAAGCTCCCATATCTAATTGTTCTTTTTTTGGTCTTACTAGTAAGGACATTTAAAATATATTTTAAATTATAACCTATAAGTGTATTTGGTAAAAAAATTAGAATGATGCTTCTATATTGATTCTCTATACCCTTAATAATAATATGTAGGTTATAAAAACTATAAGTTACATCACTTGGAATATATTTATTGAAATAATCTTTGATCAATAAAATCTTAGGGCTTATGATTCATCTATGAGCAATCAAGTTGATTTATAGAATTAATGCATGCTCAAATATAAATCCTTAAGAGCTTATAAGCTCAAAATGAGACAACTAGAGCTTTCTAAATAGATTATTTCATAATGTATTATTAATCCACATCATATTTATCATGTTTAAAATATTTTATGTCTAGTAAAAATAATTAATCACAATAATAGAAGAATAAATTAAACATAGAGATATTTCAAACAATACGGAATTATGTGTAAAATAAAATATCATGTATTCACTTTTATAATAAATTTACAACTTTCAATGAACATTACTCAGTAACACGAAACACTATATTGACACCCAAGAATATGTTCTAGATAAAAAAATTTAAAACCCTAAGAGAATAAAATATAAAGATTTACATGAGAAGTAACCTCGTTAAGTAACAAGAGGAAAAATTCATCTTAACAAGATGATTAACACTTTCCGAAATTGCACTACATTTTAAGAATGTGGTTATCTCCTCATAATTTTTTTCACAATAAACTCTCTATAGAGAATATTAGAAATAAAATATCCCATATTCTTTTGAAAGAGGAAAATTTAAACTAGAGGATTTTTTTTCAATTTGATCAAATTCTATTTGGATTCCACTTTCTCTATTTAGAGACCCCTACAACTATTAGTGAGAGCCTCCCCTTTTTCATGGATTTTAAATACTCGTTAGTTTTTTAATTTTAGTATTTTCAAACATATAATTTGATGTATAAGAGCCCCATTTGAATCTAGGGTATGGTTTAATTGTAAGAAAATATAATGTTATTTAAATATTTTATATCCCAACCTAAAAATTCATACAAACTCTATATAATTTTAATTGCTTAGTCACCATATGATTTCACCTCTTGCAATTGAAAAGACTACATTGTGAAATTCCGAATTTCAAATCATGTGTGACCAATTAATCATCTCTCAATATTTATAGATTTCATATATGGATCACAAAAATTTATACCATTTTAATTTAGCAATAATACCAAAATAATTAAATCATGAAATATATCTTTCAATAATTACTTCAACTATCTCCTTACTCCATTAAACGTGACTATAATTGATGCTGAAGAAAAAATTATTTAAATGATAAACTTCAATAGACATATGGATCACGAGAAAAACACACTTCTTTGATGTATTGATATAGTGATGTTGACAAGATTATGACACATAACTATAGAAAACTATGGTTCACTTCAATTTATATTTATCAAGATTACAAATAAATTATGAATGGACCCACCACTTACATTACCACTAGACTCAACATAAAATCATCTTATTCAATGTTGAAAAATATCCTGCAAAGGTTCCACATGGTTTCCCTTCAATCCCTAGGAACCAACCACAATATGCTAAATGTCCTTCCCTTGTTTTTCATTCATTACTTTGGTCTACAACTTATTTAAACATTGATGTACATAAATGATTGGGGTACTTTAACCTCTAAAATCAACATCTTTAGTAGATCTCTAGATTTTCAAATTTCTCACCACTTTAAGTTTTTGATCTACATATATTCATTAGATTGCGTCATGTAGTACTAATTATAGAATAAAAAATATTTAGATGAAATAAAATATTGATTTATGAGGAAATAGGTAACATATGTTAGGTTCCTTATTGGTACTTGAATATATATGTAACCCTATATGTAACCCCTTAAGTTCCAGTTAAAATAAATATTTTAGATAGGCTACCATTAAAATCAGAATTCTCAACTTATCTATGAATAACTAAAAATGCATACTCTTTGATCCATCAATATATAAATATTGATAGTGTGAGGCCATTTTTTTTCGTACCATGTATGTTACCTATTGTATATATTTAGAACTTCTATTTTTATTTCATATTGATTATAGTATTGAGAATTATTCTATTATGCACATTTATTACCATTTTGTATGGATGTTGTAGACCTGCATATGGATATCATAATCTTCTAAATTTTTATGCTTTCATGTGTGTTGTCAATGACTAGAATAGATTTATTATTATATGTAGATTACATTATCATACATGAATGATTAATTGATGACATATAATGAATGATTAACTTGAAATCTTATCTATATTATTATGTGGATTCTTAGTTATATGAATATGCATGGAAATTAAATCTACTTTAGGATTTTCTTTGTCGATGTGAAAATATAATTGCAATCCTTGAAATTATGCTTTTTATAAGAGTTTTTAATTGATGTGATAATTATTAGAATATTTTAGTTTAAATTATATATGTTAATATAATTTTAATGACTATCAAAATTTATAATTATGGACAAAATTGTTGATGTTCTTGTTATGCTTTAACTATGTACTGTAGACATATTGATGTGTGTAGATTAGATATAGGTTGTTGATAGGATATAAGAAACCACACTAGGAAACTTCTTCCCTATCACCTTGACTATCTCAATGCATTTCACTATGTGAAATAGTAAGGGTTGATTTGTGTTTTCTTAGTTTATCATTGGTTTATATTTGATTCCCTCAACTCAAACTTATTTTATCCTTGAGTTTTGAACATGAGTATTATTATAATGGTTCTAGAATGACATCCTAACCAAATCACTTAACTAATTTGTTGGAATTGTGAAAAATACAAGCCATGGGATCAAAAAATGAAAAAAAACACCTTCCACACAAGAGATCTGCAAACAATATGTGCAATATTCCTCAACAAGAAAAATATACAGAAGAACCTCAAGAATATTCAAGGAAAAAAAAAAGTCCTCAAAGGTTGAGAGTTGGAGAGAATAGAAGAGAAAATCTCAAAGTTAATACAATGAGGGTTGAGTGCTATATAGGAGCAACCCTAAATGGTAAATGGATTACATCAAGACAAGTGTCAATATCTCATGTGAGTAGACAAAATGATCTAATAAAATCCCACTTCATTTAACATAGAAAAGCATTTAGTTAACTTAATAAAAAACTCCTAAGTTTAGCTTAAGTGCATGAGAACAAATTAGACTAATAATTAATTAAAGGTTAATTAATTATTAGCTAACATGCATGATTAATCTAACACCCCCTTAATATGAACTTAGGGAGTAGCCAAAAACCCTAAAAAGAATGCATGATGGGTCTCGACAAGCAAGGCTTGGTGAGGTACTCATGTACAAACAAAAGATCTCTCAAATCTGGAGAAAAGGAGAAAACCATAGTGGGAAAAAAATCCTCTCCAAAAGAGAGTTATAAAGGCAAATGAAAGACTAAAAAATCCTTCAAATCAAGGTGTGAAGGACTAAGAATCCTCCAACCGAAACAATATCCCAAAAAGAGGAACACAGAGAACATCATTAAAGCACGAAGAAGTTGTAGACTACTGTCGAAAGATGACTACTATAGTGCTGAAATAAAGAAGAACCTCTGAAAAAAAATTATGATCAAGATCAAGATAAAAAGAATGTGCATGAGTGCCCCAATGATACTACTTGAATCAGATGGAAACAAAAGGAAAATAACTAGAAATCAAAAATACGAATGTCAAGATCAAGGAGAAAATTATCTACATGAACGCCCCTAATGACACAACTCGAATCAGATGGAAAACAAAGGAAAACATCTGGAAGTCAAAAATACAAGTGGTACATGAATCTGCATGAGTGACCTAATGACACTACTCAACATGCAAGATGCAAGTCAAAAATAGAGGTACCAATAGTATGAAGAAATCTAATCACAACAAACAATAATCTACATGAGTGTACCCAACGACACTACTCGATTTAGATGGCAAAAAACTAGGACTCAAAGATAAAATGGAACAAGTACCAATAGTCTCTGATCAAATAAAAATGGAAGGTCACCTCAAAAAATAAGATCAAAGAATGTCCATATGGTAAATGATTCAACTCTTTAAAATGCATGTAACCAATTGCTAATGTATGCTACATCTGAAAGCACATAGGAATAAGAACTAGATACATAGATCACTCCAACCATGAAACCAAGAAAGAATTAGAACCAAGAATAGAACCCCCCCTCCATAATGTTGAAAAAGGGAGAGCAATGATAGTTACATTGAAACTGTGTGAGACCAAGAAGTGCATGTAGGAGAAACAACCTGCAAATAAAAGGGTGTGAAAACTAAGGCACACACACATGAGGAAAGAATCATTGGGATTCACTACTATCGGAAAGGCACTCACTTGACAAAGGTGTGATGGAAAACCAAAGAAAAACATTAACCCCACTATAACACTTTATATCATAGTGCGAGTACAAAGGGCACAAAAGGATGTGCAAAATACACAAAAAATTATACACTAGAATGACAGTTTATATCAGTGTATCTATAAAAGAAAATATGCATGAAAAAGATGTATATAATGCCCAAATAGGACATAACACTAGAAATACATATAGAACAACTAAAAATGATTCATCCCACATAAACAAAAAATTTCCAAGAGCTAAGACATCCAAGTAATTTACTAGAATGTGAAAACATAAAAATCTAAATAAAATGTACTTGGAGAACAATCTAGAAAATTTCATGAATGGTTGTGAAGATGTCTAAAAGATGGTTTCAATGTTGATAGAATTGTGAAAAATGAAGAAACTGGTCAAAAGTTATGAGCTCGGAACTAAAAACAACACCTCTGACTTAAACATGTTATAGAATGCACCAACAATAAAAATAGGTAATGAGGCCCACATTTATAGAAATTTCACAAAACTAGTTTTTCGACAATATCGCGTTCATAAAAATTTGACATCGTACGCCCAAGTTATGGCAAAAAGAAAAAAAGACCTTTAGGGAAAATGAAAGGCTAGAAGGGGCCCTGCATAGGCATTTGTACGATTGATGTCATGTTGACGTCAACATCCATACAGATGCTATCATGTTGACATCAACATGACATCATAAGGAAAATTTGGGGAATATTCCTAGTAATCGAAAAAAATCCAATGCCCTGTCATCAATAAAGTGGATGGAATATACCAAAAGATGCATGAAATATTCACTGAAACACATCGTCGAAAAAAAATCGATGGATTTTTTTGGAAAAATCTGCCGAGCTGCGACATGGGTATGTCAGTGGTGGTACAAACAAGCCACCACTAGTACAACCTGAGCAGAGCATTAAAGCATGCATAGGTGTTAAAAAAATTGCCTTCCTTTCAATTGTTTTTTTTAAATAAACCTATAGATTTTTTTTTAACATATTTTTTTAATTTTTAAAAGCCTCTAGTAAAGAAATTTAAAAAATCAAAATGCCAAATTTATAATTTAAACAAAAAAAGAAAACTTTGTGCACGTAAATTTGTACAGGTGTTGTATGGGCCCCTATACATTTTTTTTTTCCTTAGAAGCTCTCGACACCAAAATAGGTTGAATTATATATAAAAATTCATGGAATTGACCTCTTGAATCCAATGGAAAGGTCCTTTTTGCACCAAAATGCACCAAAAATGCAGCTACCCTCCAAATCTAGAAAAAACAAACCACTTTAAACCTTCGCAGATCTGACCACAGGAGTTGAAATCAAGCCAAACAAAAAAAAAATCTAAGTTTCTTGATAGCTTTGAATGCAACGGTGAGGTCCTTTTTGTTCCAAAATGCACCTAAAAATTTCCCACCTCCAAAATTTGCAAAAAAAGGAAAGGGGATTCCAGATCTGAAGCCTGTAACCCTTGTTCAAGAAAAAAATCCCATAAATCAAGGAGGAGTTCGATGAATCCACACTTTGATACCATATTAGAATTATGAAAAACATGAGGCATAGGATCAAACAACAAACAAGTGCACCTTCCACACAAGAGATCTGCAAATAATATGTGCAATATTCTTCAACAAGAAAAATCTATAAAAGAACCTCAAGAATCTTCAAGGAAAACAAAAGTCCTCAAAGGTTGAGAGTTGGAGAGAACAAAAGAAAAAATCTTAGAGTTAATACAATGAGGGTTGAGTGCTATATAGGAGAAACCCTAAATGGTAAAGGCCCGATTAGATTATGACAAGTGTCAACATCACATGCAATGAGACAAAATGATCTAATAATAACTCACTTCAATTAACATAGAAAAGCACTTTAAAGTTAACTTAATAAAGAACTCCTAAGTTTATCTTAAGTGCATGAGAATAAATTAGACTAGTAATTAATCAAATTCTAATTAATTATTAGCTCATTCATGATTACTCTAACATAATTATCACAAATAATAGTATAATCTAACTTTACAAAATTAGGTAATTTAAAAGTGATAAAATATAATTTTAGTAAACATGAAAAAATAGATCCCTAGTTTAAGTTTCTAGGGGTGGGAGTCATAAGAGCATGGATGTGATGATTTAAATTAATGTATTGATGATAACTGCTTTTTAGTTGCAAACATTTTCCAACTAGAAAATAGTTCATTTCTACCAATTCAAATATAGTGAATATATTGTAGCCAATGGAGGATCAAATCACTAGTATTTTATGAATTATCAGTCAAATGCATGTTAATTTACCACTAATATGATTTTATGGTGTTTTATGATCCTAGGGTTTAACTAGGATCTAGCTACTTTTCACTACAAAATATTAGGATTCAGATCAACAAAGGTATGAGATTGAATTGCAACCTAAAATATGACTCTATCAACTCTAGATCTATATTCTTTGGGGTTTTAAATGTATTTTTGATGAAATGTAATGATTTAACTAGTTAAATATGAAAATACAACATTTTGTCATGAATTATGGAAAACTAGAAACCGATAGACAAATTTGGGTTCTAGAAAAGAAAAAGATAAACACAGTGGTACCTATCCTATAATTTTGAAGAATTTTTTTCTGGACAAGGATGCCTAGGGCGCCCTTGACGGGAGATCTAAAACTACAATCTTCTTTCATAGTCCTCAAGGCTCTGGTCAGTGGCTTCTTCCTTTTGGATCTTGTTGTTAGATCTTTGTCTTTTGGTGTGATAATTGAGTTTCTATATATTGTCAAGTTGTAGGGATTGAATGCATAAATGAACAAATATTCTTCAATATTCCTCCAATCTTCTTTAGATTTTTAACCTTCACATTCAAAGAGAGGAAGGGTTGTACCATATAGGGCCTTACAACTGTAAAACACCATGTTGGTATTTCTATCTCCACAATATAAAAATTGATGATAAAGAGAGCCTATCCTTTTGAAGGATAAAGGCTAAATAATAATGGAGTAATGAATCAACAATTAGCTACAACTCTCCACTCAAATCTAATCTCCTTGTTGGATTTAAGTCATGCTCATCACCCTAAAGGATTGATTGCAACTTGACTTGATTTGATTTGAAGACCTACAAGAGTTAGTACTCACAAAACAAATGATCATAAAGGGTATGTGCAGGATCATGATGGGCCAAAAAGTGGCGATATGTAAGTGATATGATGGCCCATATGGCTGACGATATTTTTTTACCCAAAATTGATGAAACGAAAAGGGTTTTTGAAGGAGATTCTCAGCTTTCCACCAATATAAATTATGCTTTACTTCAAATTTAATAAATAATTATTATTCATTTTCTATTTGAATTCCGACTAAAGTCCTGATTGATAGGCTAATTGAAAAACATCTATAGCTTTCAAACAGTATCACATTTTTTGAATCTGAAACATGCATCAAATTTTATGGTTCACATACTATAGGATTAAGAAAAAAATGAATTTCATGAAGTTTTGACCAAGTTAAGGTGGTCAGACATACAAGTTTTTATATTTTTTCAAAATTGTAATAAAAAATTTATAATTAATTATTTACTTAGAAAAAAATTACAAATAAATATGCATCACATCAGGACATGAGTCCTCTACTTATATCTAAAATATATTATAAAAAATATTATCATTTTATTATGTTTAGGGTGGTCAGACAGACACCTACTTCTTATTTTTCCCTGAAATTTAAGTACTACTGCATTGAAATTTCAAATTTTCACTAAATAGATTTAAAAAAATAAATAAACCTAGTAGTTTAGAAACTAAATTCAATTTTCTACATATTCTATTCTGACATATTTTTGAAATAATATAGATAACTTATTCAAATTTTTACGTCAAGTTTCCTAACTCTGATTTTCTAAATTTTCACCGCCATTTAAGGGCCTATTTTTTCCATGATGATCCTGCACATACCCTAAAACATGAATAAAATTACATGCAAACATGATGAATGATTGACATGATTCTTGGATGATCAATTACTATAAAAATGCTACTAAATCTACCCTTTAATTTCCTTGAATGACCTTTGGAAATATTTTCCTCAATAGTGTTTCTCTTAGTCATAAATCACCTCGTTAATGCTCAAAATGAGAGGAAAACATGCTTAAATATGTATCTTAATTAATCCTTTTGGGTATTGGATGACCTAGGGTCATTTTCAAATCATAAAATCCCACCAATCAAAAAATTTATAACTTAAAATAAAAATATTTTTGGACAAGGGCACTCTTAGCAACCTTGCCCAACACTTTTTGGCCCAAATTTATAGGGATGATGAGAAATTAAATATATTTTATTAATATGGCAAAAAACTTTGGTAAATTATTATTATAATTAAAGTTATATTCAAAGTGGGGCAGGGGGCCTAGGTCAATTGGTTAAAGCATCTTGTTGCAGGCAAGAGATCACGAGGTCTAGTCTCCCCCCAAACCTGTGGTACTAGAGGGCGTGTCGTGCTAGCATCATTGATCACATAAAAAAAGTTTACTAGGCTGACTGTAGTTTATAGGGGGATGGATACCTGACCGATTCCTATAGTCTAGAAAACAAAAGTTATAGATGAAGTAGGGTGTCGAGGTAGTGTGAAATTATCAAGGGTGACAATTTTTAATACTACATTTAGCCCTCACTTTAGTGAGTATGAACATATGCTTAGAATCACACTAAAGGAATAATATGTCAAGAGGGGTTCAATTATCTAGATATTAGAGAGATAAGACACTGAACCTAGGGGGATGCACAATCCCCAAGCATTCAATATCCCATGGAAAACCAACATAAGGACAAAGGAATACACATGTGAAGTGAAATGCAACATGAAAAACACATAGCATATACAATGAAGACACAACATAATATAATGAAAAAAAAAAAACACAAACATGATGCAAAAAAAATGCAAACACATAACATATTATAATCAAAAAATAAAAACATAAGGTTAGTACTAAAAGGATTCATGTGAATAAGGTAAAGAGACCTTAGTCTTAAATCTATCTCAAAAACAAAGCATCATCCACCTTGAATGTGATATCTAAACAAAATGGTGCTCTCATAAGGAAGTTAAATCACTCATAAGCTACATAAATCTACTAGCTAGCAAACCATGTTATGTTAGGTGCCCATGTAATATGATGGGTTCCACAAGGCTAACAAGTTACATTATGCTAGGTATGTCATGAAACACATGGCCCCACTAGAAAGCAAGTTGTGTTATGCTAGGTGCCCATGTTACAAATTATCTAAAATCATAGACCAATAAACTCCATTATGCTAGGACTATGCAAACAATGCTTTAGGGAGCACACAAAAATCACCTTAGGGGGTACACAAAGTTTAACATCATGGGGGACGAACAAATGCTTAATGCCATAGGGGATGGATTGATAACCATGTCTCAAGGGGTGTTATAATAGCACCACCACTAGAGGGGTATGTCAATAAGTCAAATCTGACAAGATTTTTATGAAAGGACTAGGGGATATGTCTCCCTTAAAATGTCAACATACTTGCTATGTTGGTATTTTAAGGAAGAAAAGGAAAAGAGAGGATCGTAAAGGAGAATGGAAATCTTAAAAACTAGTTATCCTTTCCCCCCAAGTGTAGAGACAAGGAAAACCATATAGGATACTATCATGTTGCTTCCATGGATGAAATATGGTTGAACCTAATATTGTACCACCATGAATGGCAACGAGAAAATATGATGAAGCTACAAATGCCACATAGTGAGGAGCAACACCATATGATAGTCATTATTATTTAGAGGGATTAGGTGCATCTACACATGGGAGAGACCCATAATCACTAAGTTGTATTTTATTACTCAAGGCTTGGCATTCACTGATAGAATGACCATGCACTTGATGATATGCACAAAATGTGTTATTGTTATAAAATTTATTTCATGTTTTCAGAGGAAGAGTAATCACAGTTTGAATTTGAACATAGAAAAAAAGAAGCCTATTTTTTTATAAATATAATAGTGTTCTTTCACTCTTCCTTTCAATCAAATATATTACACATTTATAGGATTCTCATATCTTATTTAATAGGAAACTACCTAATACAATTCTCTAAATAAATCAAGTTATTTTAACAACTCATTACAAACATTCCTACCCACCCTTAAGCCATCATCATTATGAAAACCATACAAGATACTATCATGTTGCTTCTATGAATGATGGTTGCACCTAATATTGTACCACCATGAATGGCAATGAGCAAACATGATGAAGCTACAAATGCCACATAGTGTGGAGAAAAACCATAGGATAGAGACCATTATTATTTAGAGGGATTAGGTGCATCCAAACATGGGAGAGCATTGTGCAATCACTAAGTTTTTGTATTTTATTACTTAAGGCTTGACATTCATTTGTAGAATGACCATGTGCACTTGATGATATGGACAAAATGAGTTTTTTTTATAAAATTTCTTTCATGTTTTTAGAGGAAGAGTAATCATTTGAATGCAAACATAGAAAAAAAAGCCAATTATTTTTAAACATAATATTGTTCTTGCCCTCTTCCTTTCAATCAAATACATTACACATTTATAGGATTTTCATATCTTATTTTATAGGAAGCTGCCTAATCCAATTCTCTAAATATATTTAGTTAGTTTAACAACTCCTTACAAACATTCGTACCCGTAATATGTAATCTTATTAACAATATATAACCAACCTAATAAATAATTATTATATGCATCTTATGAATAATGTAATAAATTCCTAACAAATATTTCACTAGCAACCCAAAAATTCTCTTGTTGTCTCCTCTCAACCTCTTCTTCCCTCTTCTTTTCTTCCTTTCTCCTTCTCTTATCCCTGTCAAACTCACTATTTCTTCTCCATTTTTCCTTGCATGTTTCCTTCATTCTTCCTTCTTCATGGGGTTCTCCTTCCTCTCCACTATACTACTTGGTGACAAGTAAATGTCTATCCTTCCCTTCACTCCTCACTTAGTGGAGTTCATATGTTTGATGTATTTCTTCATTGATTATGAATACTAGAGTATTAATTATCACCTTCCATGATGTTCATGTTGAACTACTAAATAATACTAATATGTATGTATGTATGTATCTATATATATCTATATATTTGTATATATATGTGTGTGTGTGTGTGTGTGTACATATATGAATATCAAATCAAAAAGGGTAAATACATACATACATACATACATATGCACACATATATACATATGTGTATATATGTGTATATATGTATATATACACACATATATATATATATATGTATAGTATATGTGTATATATATGTATATATACATACATATATACATATCCATATATATATATATATATATATATATATATATATGTATGTATAATGATCATTTCAAAACATGTGCTACAATTCTAGCAGAGATTTAGGAGAATTGGGATCAGGTAGTGGTGAACACAAAAATTAGGGAGTGCTTAATGCAACTGCTAGTTCAGGTTGAGGATAATAAGGATGTCAAGAAAGGTAAGATGTTTTCTAGATAATAATATATATATATATGTATGTATGTATGTATGTATGTATCTATGCTCATTATCTTTATATGGTAATTATGGAAAAATTATATTCCTTAATTTGATTAACCTTTTCAATAATATAAATAAGTATGAAAACAAAAATTCATATCAGCATTAAAAATAATTTTAATCTACCTAAATTTACCTTAGGAAGGATATTATGAACACCAAGAGTATGGATTTAAAAAAACATGATATCATATATAAATTATTCTTTTATAATTGAACCACATACCCTAGTCGACAAAATGTAGACACATAATCTTAAGCAATAATTCAAAATTGTGAAGTAAGAAAGTACAAAACATTAAAGACATTAGATTTCCACAATCCATATTTGTAAGAGTATTATGCTTTTGGATTAAATTGTGTGTATATTTGTAGATCCAAAAGTTCAAAACAACTGATTCTTTATAGTCAAAACACTTCATGACATAAAATCATAATTATTGCAAGCAATTTTTAATTATGTGCATTTGTGTGCATTCTCATATTAGTGACGATCCTATTTTTTCATTCCAAATTTACTTCCATCTCTTCTATCATGCTCTCCCTCTCAATCATGGAGGGGAGGCACAATCTCCAACATCCACCTCATCAAGTTAAAAAGGTAGTTAGTCCAATATCATATAAAATAGTTACATAAATATATTACATAATATTCATTTTTTATTTATATGAAAACTAATTTCATAGTAGAATCAATTCAACTATATCTCATTTGATATATAAATGATTTATCTACATATCTTTACCAATTCATAATTCAAAATTTTGATATCATAATTTAAAATAGAATATAAAACATAACATAATTTGGAGGGATAAAAATGGGATGTAACATTTATTTCTACAAGAAATTTCCATTATAACATTAAAGACATGTAGGGCTAGATATCATCCTAACAACCATATAATATCAAATATACACTTTTGATCACTATATGAGAAAATTGAACTCCATCCATGTAGAGGCATGCGATTTGTTGTTGAAGTACTTATATATGTGAAATACACAACATTGATTAAATACATCATTACTGAATCTAAAAATATGTATAATTGATTATAAAAATGATTGCTAAATCTTAAAAATTGTATTGTTGATTATAGAGATTATAGTTAAATCTAAAATGTATTGTGATGTTGATTACAAAGATTGTTTCTAAATCTAAAAACCTATAGCATTGATCGAATGGATCATTGTTAAATCTAAAATTTTATAGCATTGATTGTGAAGATTATTGTTAAATCTATGAATATTTTGATCATGAAGATTATTACAAATGGTAAATAGTATAATAAATGTTATCTTCATACAGTTGAGTGGTGGTGTGGTGACAACTTTAAAGAATACCCTCATTAGACATGAAAATCACTTTTCTCTTGCAAGAATTCATCTCCTTTATTGAAATGACTATGAAAGACATCTTGTTATTAATAATGATGAGCAGAGGAAAGGAAATGTTTGCTAGTATTACAATTGTTCCAATCATTTTGAGAAGTTTGTTCACTTTCAAGAAGGTATTGGTGTTAAATGTAATTCATTTTTATATGGGTAGCTAATAAACCTCTTTGCTATAGGTGGCCCCCATCATCTAGTTAAAATATGTGATAAAATAAAGTTTATGAGAGAGTGTTAAAAAATATAAATTATATTTAAACACACCCAAAATATTTTCATATGGAGTCTTGTCTCAATTAAGAGGCACTTGTCCATACATGTTATTTATATAAAGATCTTTTGGATCCATAAATTTAATTGAGGAAAAATCTATTCAAGCTCTCAAATTTCAATTATATATATAAATTTCACTTGCACATGTCCTTAACAACTAAATCAGTGTGGTGAAACAAAAACGCCAAAAAGCTAATCATTAAAAGGTAAAAATCTGCCACTTGGGCACTACAATATTTTTTTGTTTTAACAATTTACCACAACTCCCAACTTAAATGACCAAGCATCCTTCATCAAAGTTTGAAGTGATAATATCAAAAGTTCCTCATTGAACTTGGTGACAACAAATAAACATCACAAATTATATGCTTATACTCAAAAGTGTTAATCTCATACAATCAGGGTCATTCCTAGACCCAAACCTAATCCTCAAGGGTTCATGGTGAACCTACCTACGTATCCCCTCATGGGAATCTGAGGCTTCATAGTTCATCCAACAATGTTAGAGGGAGTTCAATCTCTCCTCTTGTATGAGACCTATGATCTCACCTTTAGCCCATAACTATTAATTAAGTACACATAAGCTATCAACTTAGCCAATTATAATATAATGATAATAACTTGCCATAAAGTGTTGGGTCCATATCAAACATCACCAATACTAGTGTACACAAAATTCACAATATTTGTAAGGGGTCATTCATACCTTAATTCAAAAGATCATATACATTGACTATCATGAGCATACCTCCATATACACAACCTGAATAAATCGTACACATCACAAATTTAACAATGATTAGATCATACACAAATCACACGTACATTGGTGATTGGCTCATAAATACATCACAAGTACAACTGTGACTATCTCATTTACACATGACATGTAAAATAGTGACCGAATCATAGGCATATCACAATTAATTGAATGACTATCTCTTGCATGCATCAGAAATATATAATGACTAGCTCCATCACATCACACATAGTGAATAGCTCCAACATACATCATAGATACACAATAATGAGCTCCAACATACATCACAAATACATAGTGATGAGTTGCAACATACATCACATATACAATGACAAGCTTACACATCACAATGGCCGACTAACACATGTCCATAATATATCCCAAATAGGGGTATGTGCAGGATCATCATGGAAAAAACAGGCCCTTAAGTGGTGAAAAATTCAAAAAAATCAGAGTTTGGCAACTTGACATAAAAATTTGAATAAGTTATCTATATTATTTCAAAAATATGTAAGAATATAATCTATATAAAATTGAATGTTGTTACTAAACAACTAGGTTTATTTTAAAAAAAAATCTATTTGGTGAAAATTTGAAATTTCAATGCAGTAGCACTTAAATTTCAGGGAAAAAATAAGAAGTATGTGTCTGTCTAACCACCCTAACCACAATAAAATGATAATATTTTTTTTATAATATTTTAGATATAAGTAGATGACTCATGTCCTGATGTGATGCATATTTTTTTGTAATTTTTTTACAAGTAAATAATTAATTATGAATTTTTTATTACAACTTTTAAAAAATATAAAAACCCGTATGTCTGACCACCTTAACTTGGTCAAAACTTCATGAAATTCATATATTTTTTTAATCCTCTAGTATGCGAAGCATAGAATGTGAAACATGATTGGATTTAAAAAATGTGATACCGTTTGAAAGCTATAGATTTTTTTCAACCAGCCTATCAATCAGGACTTTAGTCATAATTGAAATAGAAAATGAATAATAATTATTTATTAAATTCAAAGTAAAGCATAATTTATAGTGGTGGAAAGCTAAGAATCTCCTTTAAAAACCATTTTTGTTTCATCAATTTTGGGTAAAAAAAAGTCATCAGCCACATACCCTACACATACCCATCATATCGCCACTTTTTGGCCTATCATGATCCTGCACATATCCATATAAAGAATATTAGTGCATTGTGCACTACAATGTGGGTCCTATCCTTTCCTCTAGTCTTCTACACCATTGCACAAATGGGAAGAGGATTCAGGGCAACCCATACTACATCGTGGGTCCATCCTCAACCCTACAAGGCTAAGTATAGAATTTGACAACTAGGAAGGGGATTCAGAGCATCCCATACTACATCGTGGGTCCATCCACCATCCCAAGGCTTTCCCCAAGTAGTGAACCTACCATAACCCAATGGATTATGATTTCAATCGCTTATAGGCCATCGATGACAAGTCTGTCCACCTAGGAAGAAGTATTGCTCAGTAAATACCACCTTGTGATCTTAGCACGATATTGTCAACTATCTTCTTCATAATCCTAGGTAACACTTGGCATTAGTCACTTCTATGCCTGAGCAGTGACATCTAGTGAACCCCCTCAATACAACAATTAGCCATGTATTACCGTTACCCACACAAATGGGTCCCTACTCGTGCAATCGCTACCATATCATAATCATAACCAAAGCATCCCATAGCAACCTTAACCTCCATGAACCAGGTGAATTCTGGCTAGTCCTTAGTAGTAGCCCAAACATCGGTCATTGGCACAATCCAATGACTTCCTATCACTGCTCAAATATCTTAGGGTTTCACTCTTGGGCAGGTCATACATAACATGAATCACAATCACAATCAAAATATACATAGAGACCTCTAGATATGGAGTCAATTTTTATAACACATACAAGTTAAATGGAACCAACATGAGATGGACTTTATCCAACATATACATATAATCAAATACCACTTATAAAGTATTTAAGTCCCTTCATTTTGTTTAATATATAGAAGCATATTATGTTTTAATTATAAGTTATTAAATTTTCTTAACTCATTCATACCCATTCGATACCCATTTTAGTCTCAAATTGAAGCTTACAAAGGAGGAAAGGTCAAACCAATTAGGAACAAATCCAAATCCCATAGTTATTCCCCCAAACCCTCCCCCTTTAGACTTGAGGTCTCAAGGACATCTTTCACCCAAGGACCACCTATGTACTCGCTTCCAAATGGATCAAAGTCACACGTAGTTCTCTTTACATGGTCTCCCAAAGGATACCTACACATAGGTTCCCCTAACCATGGTTTCATTAAATGATTCCCAACAGTTAATACTACTTAATCAGTAAACAAATTTTTTTGAGACCATTCCCCATCGAGCAAGCCTACCTATAACACAAGTCCATATAAGGACGTTAGAGCCTGTAATTAGTCCTCACCCTTCCAATATTATTCTTAATCCAACTTGAACATCCCAAGGTTTTGTTATATCGACATAGGGGCTAGGCTTATCACTCAACAAAAAATTACCTTAGTTTACACAAACACATAAGAAACCACTTCCAATAAAAAATCACATAATAGATTAGATATAGAGGCAATTATATTTAAAGGGTCAATTCATATCTAGTAGTCATCAAAAGCCTTTTTTTTCCCAATACACAAAATACAATTCTAGAATTATATAGCATGTCTGTAGGAGTTGGGAAAATACAACACCACAAACCCCGAAGATCACCTGCATGCAAATAATTTGTCACAAAAGAAGAGATGGAGACAAACAAGCAAGGGTTCTCTGAAAACTGAAAATGTATATATCAAAGAGAATGAGAGAATGTAAGAAGATGTGAAATACAATGAGATCAATCCTTATAAAAGGAGATCATTTAAATCCTAATAGAAACCCTAATAGGAAAACCCTAATAGAAGCCCTAATAGGAAAATATTTAATAATTAATATAATTATTAAATGTCACTTTATGCAAACTAAAGTGAAATCTTAAGAAGGGAATAAAGGTAACTTAATCAACATAATTAAGTTAAAACCTTTACTTTAACACCCCCCCTTAAGATGAGCAACAATGCAGCTACAAACATGTGCAAAAAAGAAAAGGTAACTACAATGCAAGAAGGCAAACATGGGTCCTGACAACTAGGCTAGATCAGGTACCCAAATACAACCAAATCTCTATAAAGAGGAGAAACAGAGAAAACCTCATGGGAAAAAGCTCTACTCCAAAAAGAGATGCAGAAAGCCAAGAAGAATATCACTGAAGCAGAAGAAGCTGCAAACTACTGTCGAAAAATGACTGCTATGGTGCTGAAGAACCTCTGCTGAAGATAAGATGATCAGGATCAAGAAGACAATAATCTGCATGAGTGCCCCATATGACACTACTTGAATCAGATGGCAAACAAAGGCAAAAAACTGGAACGAATATACAAATGGAATAAGTACCAATAGTCTGACAAGAAGACAACAATTTGCATGAGTGCCCCAAACGACACTACTTGAATTAGATGGAAAACAAAGGAAAACACCTGGAATGAAGATACAAATGGTACAAGAACCAATAGTCTAAAACACTGATGAACTGAGAATGGAAGATTCCTTCCAAGGTGAAACCAAGGAAGAATTAGCACAAACAGTATAATACCCCCCCATAATGCTGAACTGAGAGCCTGACAAATCAACTGATATGGTGTGCAACAGCCTGTAGTGCATAAAGAAGATACAACATCTGAAAGTGCACAAGAAAACACCTGCAACCGAAAAAGTGGTGTGCAAAAACAAAACACACATGCATGAGGCTGAAATTAGATGGATCCACTGTCGTCGTGGAGGGACACTCATCGGACAAGGATGTGATGGCAAAACAAAGGCAAACTACACAACCCCCCATGGCACTTCATAATACAGTGCGAGTACAAAAATATGGCACAACCTTATGTGCAAAATCCCCAAAAAAAGCATGTACAATAGTGTGACACTTTATTTCAGTGCGTTTACATAAAAGATATTGGTACAAATGATGTTCAAAATGTCCAAAAAGGACAAAAGCTGAAAATACATGGACATCCAAAAAATTGACTATAGAATGCACCAACAGAAGAATGAAGTAATGAAACCCACACCAATGGAAAGATGAGAAAACTAGCTTTCCGACGATATCTCGTTTGCCAAAAAATGATATCGCATGCCCAAGTTACGGCCTCTGGAAGAAATCAGGTCCAAAGAGGAAAAAAGCCAGCACTGCATTAAATTTGACGGTCATACGGCTGTCGCAGTGAAAACACGAGCTTAAATTTGACGGCCAAACGACCGTCTCCGTAAATGCACAATTAGACTTATACATGAAAAATTATTTTTTTATAAAAAAAACAAATAAAAAAAGTGTGATTTTTTAATTTGTTTTTATCATAAAAAAAATGTTTTTTTTTCACATACAAAAAACAAAAAAAATTTGGCCGGCTGTACCGGGCCGCGACCTGTATGTACCGTTGAGCGGCGGTACTGTCAACCGTCGATCGGCATTAAAACCGCCGGCAGTCAACAGTACGTCTACCAGCGAGGTAGAGGGCCCGCAGGCCTACATACGCAGGTACCTTTGGGTACCATGTACCAGGGCCGACAAGCCCTTAAACTGCGAAAAATATTTTTTTTTCTTGATTTTATAAAAAAAAGAATCTAAAACATTACAATAATTTCAGAATTTTTTTTTTTTTGAAAAAAAAAAAAAAAAAGCGAAAAAATAAATTCTGAAATTTTCTCTTACCAGGCTGGCGGGCGGCCGTACGGCCATACCAGCAAAAAAATATTTTGTCCTAAAATTTGATTTTGTCCAAAATGGACAAATGAACAATCAATTTAGGGGTTTTGGACCGTTGCGGACGCAATGGCAAGGTTCATTTGAGCTAAGAATGCTTCAAAATTGCAGGTATGCCCTGGATTAAAAAACAAACCCCAAAACCTTGAAGCTCCAAAAAATCTTCAAAACAAGAACAGGAAGCAATAGGTATGGAGCTCTGATACCATGTAGGAGTTGAGAAAATACAACACCACAAACCTCGAAGATCACCTGCATGCAAATAACCTGTCACAAAAGAAGAGATGGAGACAAACAAGCAAGGGTTCTCTGAAAATTGAAAATGTATATATTAGAGAGAATGAGAGAATGTAAGAAGATGTGAAATACAATGAGATCAATCCTTATAAAAGAAGATCAGGCAAACCCTAATAGAAACCCTAATAGGAAAACCCTAATAGAAGCCCTAATAGGAAAATATTTAATAATTAATATAATTATTAAATGTCACTTTATGCAAACTAAAGTGAAATCTTAAGAAGGGAATAAAAGTAACTTAATCAACATAATTAAGTTAAAACCTTTACTCTAACAATGTCTTATTATTCCATTATGTAAGGAGGAATTTTACTATTCCTATTGCAAGTAAAATAGAATATTCCAAATAATCACATAATTACATACATGATATCATCTCAATATTTACATGTATCTAGAATCTCATAGTTATTGAATTTTATGTCACGTTGATACCAAGCCTAGGGAAGGTGAGTAAAGCTATTGGGGAATTAATACTATTTCTAGAATAATGGCATTAGAACTCCTAAATAAAATTTTAATTAAGGTAAAGCATACTAGGAAATCTTCATAACAACTCTTCATAACTCATATAAACCCACCCTTTTTGGTTTAAAACCTACCATGGATAATCAGAGTATTAGAATATATAACATCATAAGTTAGTCTTCAAAATTCCTTCTTACATAGGAGAGGGTTATTTGTAAGACCTTCAAGTAGCAAGCAAGTCTTACCATTTCCCATAGCCATGTGTGTTTGCATATTAGTGATAGGATAACAAGGTATATATAATAGCACCTTGATGTTGAGTGTAACTTGTATGAGATGAGCCCAACTGGCTCCCACTAAACCCCTATGTTAATTTTCTTATCTTTTTGTGTTTTAAGTTTTTTAGAGATTTTTCTAGAAATAAGTAGAAGGGACGTACATCATATAAATGCAGATAAAAGTAAAATGCGTGAAATAATTGCTTAACAGGTATTGTAAATCATTATTGGAAATACATACAATGAATTTACAAACTACAAACATACTCGAAATGCTCCAGATTATTTAAATAAGAAAATGTGAAGTTTGTCAGGCAACAATGGCTGGAAACAACATGCATGCACGCCAGGGCTACAAATCTGAGTTCTCCTGCAGAATAATTGGAGAAGAATGAATGAGAAAATGGGATGCCCAAGATGCAACACAAAAACCAACAAAAAGGAAGGAATTTTTCTTCAATAGGAAGGACGCCTCTTTTGGAGAAACACGCCAATCAATGCAAAAGTATGACCTCTGACAAATGAACAAATTTGAAGCTAGTAATGGCAGAAGGTAGGCGTTGTCCAAGGGAAACCCTCTCCTGCAAACTGAATACTGAAGAACTGAACAAAGATGTACTGATTTGGCCTAGAAGAACTTCTGATTGAAGCTCTCATCAATGGCAATCATTCAACTAGGGTTTCATAGCCTCACAATCATAGATCTAGAGAAGATTTCTCATTCTTCAATGGAGTTTTTTTGCAACCCTTGTCCTAAGACAAATCACAGAGAAATTTTTTTGCAAAGTCAAATGATAAACAAATATTAGGTTCATTTGCAAAGAAATGCCTTATAGCCCTAAAAAAGGCACGATTCTTCCTCATTTAAAATATATTTAAATTTATTTTTAATTCATTTCCATAGTTGGGCGCACTTTATGTACTTTAAGTGATTTAAAATCACTTTATCATTTTTATAAAGTAATACTTCATTACTTTATAATATATTTAAGTGGGTTTTAACTTTATAAAGTCAATTTGACTTTATAATAATAATCCATTTAAGTTAAATATTAATATGTAACTTAACCACAAAATATTTTATAACTTCCTCCAAACTTAGTATCTTTCCGTGTCGTCAGAAGCTAGCGAACACTGAACTCCAAATGCTCATACTGAATCCCATAATGAAGCTGAAGGGGTGAGAATGAAAAACCCACCAAAATGGCCATTGACCCTCTAACCAGATCTTTTCAGCCTACAAGGGTCCAAGAGATAGGCTAGAACTCAAAATGCTCTTGAACTGAGTTAAAATAATGGGGACATTATAGTCTGCCCTCCTCGAATTCGCTTGTCCACAAGCAAACTCAAAGCTGGATGCTGTAAAATACTATCACCCTCTCAAGTTGCATCCTCTACCGGAAGATCTTTCCACTTAACCAGATACTCCCCAAGAACCCGCCCCCATAGAGGGTGCTCTTTGAACTCCAGATCGACCTCAGGTACTAAAATCAACTTCCCCTCATCATCTAAGGGTGGTAAGTCTGTAGAATGAACTATGTGTTGACCCAACACATTTTTGAGGCATGATACATGAAACACATTATGGACCCTACTATCTGCCGATAATTGTAACTCATAAGCCACCTCACCTACCTGCCTGATAATGGCAAATGGCCCATAGTAGTGTAGCTTGAGTTTCGCAAAGCCCCTCTTCCTAAGAGTGGACTGCCTGTAGGGTTGTAGCATGAGGTATACCAAATCACCAACCTCAAAAGACCGCTCAACCCTCCTCTGATCCGCATACTGCTTCTGCTGATTATGAGCCCTCTGAATATTCTCTCTAAGAGCTCTCATAATATCCTGGTTTTCCTGTAACAGATCACCAACACTCGGTACTCTGTAGTCGCTCAACAGCAAATCAATGAAACTCACAGCATCATAGGCATATAATGCTCAGAAAGGTGACATCTGGATGGACATGTGGTGGGTAGAATTGTAATAGTACTCACAAAGGTATAACCACTTCACCCAACCCTTCGACTTTCCAGAGATATAATTCCACAGATATCCTTCCACCCATTTATTGAAAATCTCAGACTGTCCATCTGTCTAAGGGTGGTAGCTAGTAGTCAGAGTAAGCTCGATCCCACAAAGTCTGAATAAATCCTTCCAGAAATTACCCATGAACTTGTTGTCTCTATCACTGACTATACTTCGAGGTAACCCATGTAACTTGAATACCTCTCTGAAGAACAAGCCTGTCACCTGTATAGCTGAGTAAGTAGTAGTGATCATAAGAAATGTGCATACTTCGTTAGACGATCAACTACCACAAAAATGTTGTCTCTACCCTAAGCTTTTGGCAAGCCCGTAATGAAATCCATCGAAAAGCATTCCCACTTTCCCTCAGGAATAGGAAGCGACTATAATAAACCAGTAGGGTAAGTATGCTCTTGTTTGTTCTGCTAAAAACCCGAGCACTCCCTGACAAACCAAAGAACATCCGATTTGAGACCCTTCCACGTGAATCTCTCCCGTACCTACCTGTAGGTCTTAAAGTACCCGAGATGACCAGCCATGGGTGAATCATGAAGAGTTTGCAAAACCTTATTCTTCACCTCAGAACCTGGAACTAGAAATATCCTCCCTTTGTAAATGATAAGATCACTCACAAGGGAGTACCTGCCATCCTATATAGTCCCATCAACTATGCCAGAAGCCCAAGGATTCTTGGCATACTCTGCAACTATCAAGTGACTCCAATCCTCTGAAATCACTACAATGGATCTCAAGTGAGGCCAATGAGATAATGCATCAACAACTACATTCTATGTCCCTTTGACATATGCAATGTCAAAATCATATGACTGTAGTTTACTAACCCATTTCTATTGTCCCTCACTTAGGTCTCGCTGCCCAAGGAAATGTTTCAAGCTGTTATGATCCATTTTGACACAAAATTTTCTGCCAACTAGATATTGCCTAAATTTGGCCATAGGGTGCATGATAGCCAAAACATCCTTATCATAGATACCGAAACTACTCTCAGGACCCCTTAGCTTCCTACTCTCGAAAGCAATCAAATGACGGTCCTGCATGATTACTACACCAATACCTTCTCCACTAGCATCATAGTGAAGCTCGAATGGTTTGGTGAAGTCTAGCAACGCTAACACTAGGCATGTTGTGATCAAATATTTGAACCTCTCAAAACACTCTTGTGCTTGAGGCATGCCCAAATGAAGGCTCCCTTCTTCGTCAAATCTGTAAGGGGTGTTGCATGACATGAAAAACCACTAACAAACTAATGGTAGAAAGCACACAAACCAACAAATCCATTGAGTTGCGTCAAGGTCTCTGGAATAGGCCAATCAACAATGGTACGAACCTTGTCACGATCCATGCTAACACCCTCTCTGTTGATGATTTGACCCAGATAAAGTAACTCTCCCATGCCCAATGCACATTTGGACTCCTTGGCGTATAGGGACTCCCTATCAAGTATGCTCAGCATGACATCCAAGTGAGCTAAATCCTCCTCCCAAGACCTGCTGTAAACAATAATATCATCAAATAACACCAACACAAACTTCCTCAACTGACGCTGGAAAACCCTATTCATCATGGACTGAAAGGTGGCTGGTGCGTTGGTTAAACCAAAAGGCATAACCAAGAAGTCAAAGTGTCCATAATGACATCTGAAGGCAGTCTTCTCAATGTCCTCTGCTTGCACTCTAATCTGATGGTACCCTATCCTCAAATCTATCTTTAATAAGTAGCAAGCCCCATGAAGCTCATCTGACAACTCATCAATGCGTGGAATAGGATACCTGTTCTTGATGGTTTTTCTGTTTTGCATCCTATAATTGATACACATCCCGAGTGTACTATCCTTCTTCTTCACCAAAACTACTAAAGAAGCAAAGGGAGACTTACTCGGCCTGATGTGACCCATAGTGAGCAAATCTTTGATGGTCTTCTCTATTTCATCTTTCAATCACTTCGGGTGCCAGTAAGGAGTTATCATGATGGTCTTAGTGCCCTCCTCTAACTCAATAATGTGCTCAATGCCCCTTTCAGGAGGTGTACCATGAGGTATATCACTGAATACCTTCAAGTGTTTGTCCTTGAGATCTTGCACATCAGGATGGTATGGAGTTTTGTGCTGCTCTTCATAAGAAGGCATCATCTTGCATTCAACTGCCCACTCTACCATTTCATTATGAATTAGCCTTTCCATTCTTCTCAATGTGATAACCTTCAAACTGCTATCCTTGATGGTTTTTAGAATGTGATTTGTTCCATCAACCTGAAATTTCATTTCCATCTCTCGAAGGTTGAGAGTGAACTCATCGATTGCATGAAGCCACTTCATGCCAAGAACAACATCAGTGTCACCCATTGTAACCACATAAAAATCTGCCTTGAACTCAAAATTGTTGAGCTTCATGGGCAGATCCGGAATCATCCTCTCACATTTGAGAGTGTAACCATCTGCAACCTTTACTTTGATGCCTTCAAACTGCTCAGTCTGAATCCCTCTTTTCTCCACTAAATGAGCATCAACAAAATTGTGGGTTGCACCTGTGTAAAGTAATGATATGACTCTTTGGCCAACTAAGAGGCATCACAAACGAAATGAGCCTTTCCTTTGCATACTTGACATGTGAGCTTCCTGTAGCTCTTTTTCCATCTCGTTTTCTACCAAAATTTCTGAGTTTTCTTCTTCAAAATCATCTTCATCAACTTGCTAGTCCGAAAAATCAAAATTATTTTCTTCTTCATAAAACCATTCTAACTGTCTATTTTGTCCCTTTGGATTGAGAGGAAAGTCATGGTTTAAGTCATAGGTCCCTTTGCAATAGAAGCAAAGCTTTCTCCTTCATAAATCGTTCATTGTTTCACGATCTAGAGGGGCTAAAAACTTCTTTTGATCAAAATTTTCTGATTTCTTAAAATTAGGTCTATTGTCCCTATTTGATAAAAAATTAGATTTTTCTTCCCTATTTGATGAGGAAACATTCGAGTTGAACTTACTTTGAGGTGAAGTAAGTTCCATACAACAAGCCTTTCTCATGGCTTCTTGTAATGTGGGAGGATCAAAGGATTTAATCCAACCCTTCATTGGCTCAAAAAGCCCTTCCACAAAGAGAATGACCAGCCTTCTCTCTGATACCCCTGTGACCAAAACCGAGATTCTCTAGAACTCTCCAATGTAAGACTCCAAGCTACCCAATTGTTTGAGTTGTGCTAAGTCTTTGAAGTATAATTCAAGGTATTTTTTGTCAAATCTCTCCACAAGTCTATCTATGAATTCCTAATATGTTGTTATCTGGTCATGTTGCAGGGTGATCATTCCATGGTGCCACCAATCATGGGCTACACCATCTAAGTGAAATGAAAAGAATTTAATGGCATTATCTTCCGCCATTGGTTGTAGAGTCAAAAATGTATCAAGCTTGCTAATCCAAGCTCTAGCAGTGACTCTACCGCTACCATCAAAGGTAGGAAGAGTTACTTTATTTGTAACTTGTCTTGGATCATTGTTCCTATTATCTCTAGGCCTCCTGTCAACTCTATTCCTTCCAAGTTCTCTCTTTTGGCTCATGAATCTATCGAAGTTAAGGTGATCCTTAACTCTTTGGGGTAAAGCTTCCCATTTATCATGCAATGTCATGATGTTGTCAGTGAAAACAATTTCACCTTCTTCCTCCTCCATGATGCCCTCCTCTTGATCACGCCTGGAAAAGATAAGACTTTTGGTTCTCTCATAGGTGTGGGTAGGAGTAATTCTCAGGCAATGATCTCCATGAACATTGCCATCTTTGTCCTATTTGTGTGGTCTCTTGTGAACAGTCAAGTTTTGTACTGTTGTGCTCAGTTGTTGCAGTACGTTTGCCACTTGTTCCTGTCCTACCACTAGGCCTCTCAGAACATCTCTGGCCTCTCTATCTTCAATCTGTGTACGAGTTGGAGGTTCTTCAATTATCTCAAACTGATTATCAAAGCCAAAATTATCAAAAGGATTTCTTTGACTTCTAGGCCTCCTACGTTGGTAAAACGTGTTGTATCTTGCCTGGTGAGGACACATATGATGGTAACCCCTTCAAGCTAGCAAGATTAAGAGCTCTGATACCACTAAGATGAGCCCAGCTGGCTCCCACTAAACCCCTGTGTTAATTTGCTTATCATTTTGTGTTTTAAGTTTTTTAGAGAATTTTCTAGATAGAAGTAGAAGGGGCGTACAACATATAAATGTAGATAAAATTAAAATGCATGAAATAATTGCTTAACAGGTACTGTAAATCATCATTGGCAATACATACAATAAATTACAAACTACAAACGTACATGAAATGCTCTAGATTATTTAAATAAGAAAATGTGAAGTTTGTCAGGCAACAATGGCTAGAAACAACATGCATGCATGCTAGGGCTACAAATCCAAGTTCTTCTACAAAATAATTGGAGAAGAATGACTGAGAAGATGGGACACCCAAGATGCAACACAAAAACCAACAAAAAAGAAGGCATTTTTCTTCAACGGGAAGGACGCCTCTTTGGAGAAACACTCCAATCAATGCAAAAGAGTGACCTCTAACAAATGAACAACTTTGAAGCTAGGAATGGTAGAAGGTAGGCGTTGTCCAAGAGAAACCCTCTCCTGCAAACTGAATACTGAAGAACTAAACAAAGTTGTATTGATTTGGCCTAGAAGAATTTCTGATTGAAGTTCTCATCGATGGCAATCATTCAGCTGGTGTTTCACAGCCTCACAATCATAGATCCAAAGAAGATTTCTCATTCTTCAATGGAGTTTTCTTGCAACCCTTGTCTTCAGACAAATCACAGGGAAATAATTTTGTAAAGTCAAATGATAAACAAATATTAGGTTCATTTGCAAAGAAATACCTTATAGCCCTCAAAAAGGCATGATTTCCCAAAAGGCATGATTCTTCCTCATTTAAAATACATTTAAATGTATTTTTAATTCATTTCCATAGTTGGGAGCAGTTGATGTACTTTAAGTGATTTAAAATCACTTTATCATTTTTATAAAGTAATACTTCATTACTTTATAATATATTTAAGTGGTTTTTAACTTTATAAAGTCAATTTGACTTTATAATAATAATCCATTTAAGTTAAATATTAATATTTAACTTAACCACAAAATATTTCATAACTTCCTCCAAACTCAGTATCTTTTCGTGTCGTCAAAAGCTGGCGAACACTGAACTCCAAACGCTCATACTGAATCCCATACTGAAGTTGAAGGGGTGAGAATGACAAACCACCAAAATGGCCACTGACCCTCTAACCAGATCCTGTCAGCCTACAAGGGTCCAAGAGATAGGCTGACTCAACATGCTCCTGAACTGAGCTAAAATAATGGGGACATTACATTGTACCATGAAGATTCAACTTAAGATTCACTCTAATATACTTCTTGTTATTCCAAATGCCATCATGCTAGGATAACAACCATATCATATCATGTCCTTGATATAATTATCAAGTATAGGAGAATTCACTATTAAATCTCACCCACTAATCTTAGCCATATATTTTATGCCATTATCTTATAATTATTGTTAGTAAGTATGGTAAGAACCATTGTCATAGTCTTCACAACTATCTTCTAGATAAATGTACCCTATAAGCTAGAGTGCATTATTCAACTATAAGAAGGCATTCTTATCTACTATAATATAGAATTCACATGATAGAATTTCCTAAGGCCATCGTAGATTGCCATAGTCAATTTTAGAACACGAACATAATCTAAGGAAATGCTCAAGCAAAAGTGGTTGACAAACCTAGTCTATGTCAAAATGAAAGATTTTATTTTAACTTAATTATAAAATTCGAGCACAACCCTCCAGTTTCAATTACGCAATTTCTTATGATCATCATCATACCTTAAACACACTTAAGTTAAAAGCTTATATATATATATATATATATATAATTTAGTTAAAAACAAAACAATAACACTATATTCATAATCATCTCCATGGTACGTACTACATACATAATCATATTCTTGTGACACTTCCACTAAGCATAACATTATGCAATTCCCAAAATTCTAGATGGGTTTAAAAAGGTAGGATAGCATGTAAGAAAGTTTTTAGTGTTTTTCCGTAGAAATTGTGATAGGTTTAATACCGATCAGGTTTTGACTGTAAGCAAACCATCATTATGCAAACAAATATATATATGCAACAACATTTTTATATATCAAACAAGAAAACTAAAATCAAAAACTAAGTACCTGCTTGGTTCTTCACTATGCTCCATGAAATCCGTATTCCTCATTCAGATTACACGAACTTACCAGGGTAGTCGTGACTCTAATATTGACAAAAATTTCCCTCCTTTATGCTAAAGCTCCCATTTTAGCTTACGCGGAGAGGATGTGGGTTACATCTGTGGAATTTTCCCACCAATTTTGCTTGAAAGTTTCTAAAGCCTTTTCAAGAAATCCATTGGGTGCATATACCGCGTTCATGGTATTCCAAGCGAACACATTTCGTTCCCCACCCCTGTCAAATTATCACGCCTCCATACTTCCACACTGTTTCCTGGTTGTGTTCCTTGCTTCTGCTCTTCTCTCCACACGCCTACACTTCCTGTTCAAAACAACGTGTCCAAATGAAGGGGTTGCGGGGGGTTTGAACTACTAATGGCACGAACACCCGTTTCATTTCATCCATGCCATGCACTTTTAATTCGGGCTGTCTCCTACGGTTCCGTTCCTTCAGGCGCCCATGCTTTTCATTTAATTCCTACAGTTCGCATCCATGCTCGTATTTAATTGACTAAGTTAAATGTTATTTATCTGTTGTTTTTCCTCCTGTAGTCATCCACCGTGGAAGTGGGTGACGTGGGGATGTGACAAAAAGATGCATCGTACAGAGAGGTGACAATGCAGGTGTCACCATACAACTATACTTAAAGTCCAGATGATTCTTCATGACAACTGTAATACAAGAAACACAAATAGCTGTAGCATTGTATTTTAATATTAGTCTACACATAGCTTAGAGTTGATTAAGTTTGGCCTGACTGACAACCTGATGAACTAGCCACCTATGTTATGCCCATCACATGCAGGGTTCTCCATAACCTCAATACACTGTACTAAACTTAGGGAACATACCACGTATATCATTATAATATTATGGTCGTAAGGCCTGAAAGGCACCAATTCCATTGTTATAGGAAGAACTTTTACAGTTGGATATAACTGTCTTAAACTTTTTCCTTCCAACATTTGTCTTTTTGTAGACTCCATTTTTCTCCTTCTAATGCTTCGATTCTAGACTTTTACTTTTTAATATTTTGGGTCTACTTTCATACTTCACTTTTTTCTTCTAATATTTTTAGATGAAATTGTAGAGCAAGTTTTTGAATTCAACTGATATGTGTTAGTAGAGCCATAAATGAGATAAGCATTCTTGACTATGACTCTGCTGCAGGTGTCAGTTTCTGAGCTCACAGGCAAGACAGTGGGTTTATATTTTTCTGCTCATTGGTGCCCACCATGCCGAGGATTCACTCCAAAGCTTATAGAAGTATACAATAAGCTCAAGGAAAATGGAGAAGCCTTTGAGATTGTTTTCCTCTCTAGTGACAGAAACCAAAAAGCTTTTGAAGGATATTTTGCAAGCATGCCATGGTTAGCTCTTCCATTTGGAGACAAACTCAAGAAGGATCTAAGCGAGTACTTCCACATTAGAGGAATTCCATCTTTGATTATAGCTGGTCCTGATGGAGAAACTGTGACAACAGAGGGCAGAACCATTGTTTCTGTCCATGGTGCCAAGGCTTATCCCTTTACTGATGCTTGCGTCGCAAAGCTGCAGAAAGATATAGAAGCAGCAGTAGAGAAATATCCGAAGGAAATAAAGCATGCCCTGCATAAACATTCTCTGGAATTGACTCGGAGGAAGGCCTACATATGTAATGGGTGTCGGGAAGGGGGTTATGATTGGTCTTTCTATTGCAAAGGATGTGATTTTGATCTTCATGCAGATTGTGCTTTGAAGGATAAGCATTCTGATGGAAGTGACAAACAACAGACAGAAGGTAAAGATTCTGATAATGAGGACAAGGCAGCTGAAGTCGTTTGTGAAGGAGATGCTTGTCGAAGGGTTTAAGCAGTTAAGTAAGGCTTTCAGAGGGTTTTCTTTACATAGGCTTCTCATTAAAGTATATGGAAGATTATATAGGCAGTTTGAACATAATATCCCTTTCTTTCTATTGTTTATCTGAAGCTTATTTACTCTCTCCCTCTCTCTGGTTGTGTACACAAGCTTTAATGAGTAAAACTTGTTTAGTATTTTTATGATGTAAACATATCATATGGAACAGGGTCTTTGGCCACTAAATATATTTCATCTGCTTTTGGATGTTTATTCTGTGAGTCCCATGTCTAATCTTTGGTTTTTGAAGTATTATTTGTGGTTTTAACATGCTAATAACTTGCAGCTTGGGAATTTCAGTAAGAATCTGAACCCTGAAATCAGGGACGACGACAGGCTTGTCATGTCTGGAATTTAGGAAAAGAGAATTTCTGTCTAGAATATAATCTATAAAAACATCCAAACATCAATATTCTTGAGAATATGTCAAATTTCTCTATAATTAGGGCATCATCAATAACCAAGTTTAGGGATTGGTTCTCCACCCTCATTGTATTCCCTTAGTGTAAAAATGGATTCTAGGTCATTTCCCTATTTCTATGGTAGGTCACAAGCTTGAAAGATCTTATGGTGGAAACTCTTATAATGTGTAAGCCATGTCATGTAGTTGTATGCCACTCCTTGCTTCAAGCACCACCAAAACACCATTTGGAACTATGTTTTGCAACTCCAAATATATCATATTACTATATGTAACACTTTGCATTATGCAGCATGTACATACTCCTAGGAACCATGCCACATACCTCCATAAAATATCATGGTTGAGTTCCATGCCATATTTCAACCTACCTATATTAGTTTGCATGCGATCTTGAACACAAAAAATAATTTTATGCAACATCACATAACATCATGTTTAAACATATCATACCTTTTAGAGCTATTTTATGACACACCATTTGGCATCATATTACATGACAAAATTTATAATAGTTGAGAAATGAAGAATTACACATGGAAGCCCATCTATGTCAACTGCCATAATGAAATTTGATTGAGTTTTTAACTAGTTTCAATGATTCACCATTTAATTTTTCTCAATCTAGGTGATGTCCAAGGGAATCTATAATACGATCCTAATTTTTGAGAGTAACAAGCTTCTCCTAACTAATTCAAACTTATCCTATGACTAGTTAATCGAAATTAGATTTACTCGATTATTATTGAAATTAAAAAAAAATCTTAAAATTAAATATGGTGAAGTTAAAAAGCTATTAGAAATTAAATATGCAGAAGTTAAATAGACTTTTCTTGAAATAGAAAGAATCTGTTGCATTAAATGGGACGTTTTGAAAGGATTTTTTCTAATATTTAAATGAGATGAATATAGGTCTTTAGTTGAGAATATGAAGATAAGAATGTATCTCTAAGCATGACCATACAAGATAAATACATTATGTAAAAAATAATAAAATAAATTACTCAGATAAAAAATATCACAAGATCTTCTTCTTTAGGTGAGTGAGCCCTAATCCACTTTTGGATCAATATTCTAATCCTTAGATGATGTCAAGATCCATTTTTTCTATTCAAAATTGGTGAAAAATAGACTATTTTACGCTACTTCTACTACTATAAAGTAGTTACTTCCTACTTTGAATTTTGACCTAAATATGCTAAAATATTTCATGGATATTTTTACAAACTATTATGTAAACTTAAAATGGATTGTTACTAAGAATGTAACCAACCTATGATTGTTAGTTCATAAATCATGTGATAATTATTTATTTTTAAAATGAAAACATGAAAGTGCAATCTTCAATCTTAACTGAAGTTTTTCCTAGATCCTAAACAAGTGACACCATTATTCTAGTTGAGTTGAAGTGGTCTTGGTTCTCATGGATGAACTGAAGGTGTTGTTGAAAACAAGGTGAAGTACAACTACAATATAAACTTATGCAAGTGAAACCAAATCTGGAAATAAGATTACCAAATCATATTTAAGTATATTATTACAACATTCATTACAATAGAAATTTAGCAAACAAAATGTGACACCAAATTTATATGGAGAAACCCTTTTGGGAAAAAATCCACACAAGAAAAGAGGGAAAGTATATTATTAATCTTTGAATGAGAGTACATAATAATACACTTCAATAGTGATCTCTAGTCAACTTGGCAACACCATGTTACCTTCAATAACTCATCATGAAACTACCATTTAATGGTTCCAATTTATAGAACTTGTGGGAGGTAAAACCTCAAATAGTAAACCAAAACAAGAGGTATAAAAGCACTAGAAAAAAACCACACCACCTTCTTGAATAACAAAAATTCATGATTAAAATTAAATAAAAATTACATGACTCCAACATGGGCACCTAGCCTGCAGCCTATCCAAATCATATCTTTCCAGATGCTTTGATGACTCTTTTGCTTCCCGATGGACCACTAACATACACCTTTTGTTAGATCCAATATTGGGAGCACCATCCATGACCTTTTAGATTCCCGAAGGGATGCCTAGGAAAGATACCTTATCTATTTTGATGTGTAACCTCCACCAAAATTAAATCCCCTCTTTAAAATATAATTACAATATTGCCAATATTTAATGAATTTCTCTCATGTCCCCTAGAACACATTCCAAGGAATTTGGAGACACATGAATTCCATATGATTACAAGGTTAATGTTGTGTATCCTAACATTCTTCCACTTCAAATTATACATTATAATTACATCCAAGAGATACAAATAATAAATCAAGTACTATGATCAAGGCCCATGGCCTTCCTACATAAAGAAAACTTATCCAAAGTGTCAACCTTTTCAATCAAAGCCTTACCATTCTCAACCATTTGTCACTCAAAGTGATACTATACATCAAAATTCATAGTATGAGAATGATACACAGGATTTTTGACCAAATAAATAGCACTCTAACTATCACATCCAATCCTCACTATCTTGCAATCAAAACCAATACCAATATCAAGTCTTTATAACTACACCACCTCCTTAGAGGAATGTGTAGCAGCCATATACTTTACTTCAATGGTGGAAAATTTATCAATAGGTTTCCTCTTACTCATCCAACTCACAACTCCTCCAAAAAAAGTAAATTCATAGCTACTAGTGGACCTTTGACTATCCAAGTCACCTACCCAATCTACATCCACAAACCCTTGCATGTCTAATAACTTGACCACATCATTAGGACCATGTGATAAACCAAATATTAATTAAAAGAACCTCTCAAATATCTAGATACCCTCTTAAGAAAAGATAGATGATCTCTACTAGGGTTAGACATAAACCTGCTTGGAGCTCCCACTGCTTGGGCTATATCTAGTATAGTGCAAACCATTGAATACATAAAACTATTAATAGAACTAGCATAAGGAACCTTAGACATATCCTAAAAATCATGATCAGAATTAGGACACATATTTAAGCTCAACTTAGTACTAACCAAAAATGGAATACTAACTAGCTTATAGTCATGTATATTAAATCTCTACAAAATGGTATCACCATTCTCACTTTAACTTAACCAAAGATTTATTTGACCTTGATCTCTATTGATCTCCATCCCAAGAATATATTTTGTAGCCACCAAGTCCTTCATATCAAATGTGCCAGAAAGTTGTGTCTTGAGGTCACTAATAATCACCTTGACATTACCAATAAACAACATATCATCAACATATAAGACAATGATTAGAATCTGATCATCAATAACCTTAATATACACACAATAATCCTCCTCGCTCCTAAGATAACCCAAATTCAATGTAAAAGCATCAAAATTTTGATGCCACATCCTAGGTGACTATTTCAAACCATACAAAGATCTCTTCAACCTTCAAACCAATTGTACTATTCCTATCATAACAAAATTGTTAGCCTATCACATATAAATTTCCTCATCAATATCCCCATGCAAGAAATAAAATTTAACATCTAATTTATCTATCTCAAAATCAAAAGCAACAACAATAGATAATAAGAATATAATATAAGTCAATTGAAACAAGAGAGAAAATTTCATTGAAATCAACTCCCTCTCTCTAGGAGTATCCCTTACCCACCAATCTAGCCTTGTACCACTCTAACCAACCATCTATGCCAAATTTATTTTTAAATACCCACTTGAAACCAATGGGTTTCTTTTCTTTGAGAAAAATAACAAGATCCCAAGTTTCACAATTATCTAAAGCCATCACCTCCTCCTACATGGCCTATAACCAAGACGTACATTCCTCCAAAGAGAGAGATCCTTGAAAGGTCTAGGTTCATTGCCCGAACTCAAAAAATCAAATACACAATGGAAACCAGGTGGGCTATACTTATCAACTATATTTTATTGCCTTGTGGATCTCCTTAAGATATGAGTAATGGGATCTACCTATTCTTCTTCTTCTGTGTGCTCATCTTGCATATCCTTTGAAATATTTGAACCCTCTTCTTCTTCTCCATCCTTAGATCCATCTGATTTGTTCTTGCATAAATGCATCTTCCTTCTTGTCAATCTTTGTCTCGAAGTGTGCAATCTTTGTCTTATATTTCTCCTTTGGTTGTTCTTCTCTCGAGTAAGCTCTAAACTCCCTAAAAATCACATCTCTAAAAATGATTATTTTATAGGTTAGGGGATTCCAAAACTTATAACCTTTTATATTCTCACTGTAACCAATGAAGATGCATTTTTGTGCTTTTAGATCTAGTTTAGATTGCAAGGAGTTTTATTAAAAAGAGTTGAACAAGGATATCTATTAATCAAATAACAAGTAGCACCAACTACTTCTACCCACAAGAATCTATCAGGCTTATCACCACTTAATATGCTCCTAGAACTTTCCATCAAGGTTTGGTTCATTATTTTTGTTGCCCCATTTTTGTTGGGGAGTATAAGGAGTAGTATCTTTCCAAGCAATATCTGCATGTTTACAGAACTCATTAAATTCCTTGGAATAATATACATGCCCATTTTTATATCTCAACACTTTTATCTTATAATCTAATTAATTCTCAACTAAGGCCTTAAATTCCTTAAACTTGTGAAAACTTTAGATTTAGAATGCATAAAATAAATCCATGTGTATCTTGAGATCATCAATGAAAGAGCCATAATAGTGATATTTTCCCAAAGAGTCAACATCCACTTGTCCACATACATTTGTATGAATGATCTCTAATAATATCTTTTCCTTATTAATTCCATTAGGAAATAAAGATCTATTATGTTTACCAAACATACAATGCTCAAAAAATATTTTTGGTCTTAAGGATTTTTTAACCAATGTGACCTAATCTATGGTGCTACAACATACATGTATTTTTAATGCTAGTTAAACTGGTAGAGTTACATAATGTAGATGAATTTAGCCTAAACAAAGTCCCTATCTATGATTCTTTAGCTATCACCAAACTCCCTCTTACCAAACCGCAATTAGACTTGTCAAATGTCACATACATTTGAAAATCATTCAACTTGGATGCTAGAAGTAAATTTCTTGCAAGTCTTGGAATATGAAATTTTTTATCAAGAGTTTAATCCTCCCATCATTGAAACACAAACAATAAAACCTTTCCCTCACCAACAATATTTTTTGTGTTATTAGCACCAAGGAAAACATCTCCCCCATCATATGCTTTGTAAGTAACCGATCCTTGTGAGGAGTCATAATGTAGGAACAACTTGAATCAATAAGAAAAGCATCATTACTAATAGAGTTAGTTGAAATAAACAAGGCATAAAAATCATCATCAGAGGAAAATTTCGTGGAGCAATCAACATTCTTTTTCTTATTCTTACATGCCTTCACATTCCCTCTTTTATGACACTTCCAACACTTTACTCTGCTCTTTCTGATGGTATTAGAATGCCCTTTAGATTTATCCCTCTTTTTATCCCCTTTAGGCCCTTTCTCCTTGGACCTACCTCACACATACATGAAGGCATCTTGGGAGCCAACATTCATATACTTTATCCTCACCTCCTCGGAAATAAGTATGCAAATCATGTTGTCTATCTTTGGCTTTGCATTACCACTACTTATGGTAACAATTGGATTTTCCCAAGATTTGAGCAAAGAAAAAATAAACAATATACATTTATCTTCATCTTCTAATTCAACATCTACTGATGCAAGATGAGTTATAATCATATTCAAATGGTTTTTAATAGAATCACCATATTTAAAAAAAATATATATAACTATCTTTTGAGATACAACTTGTTAGAAAAAATTTAGTTTGATATATATCACCTATCCTCTTCCACAACTTGTATGTGATGTCTTGTGTGTAGAATTTTGAAAGGATGGAATCTATAAAACACAATTGTATGGTTCCTCATATCTTCTTGTCTAACTTTTTCCAGTCTTCAACAAACATTGTAGCTAGTTTACTTTCTTATGAAACTTGCAACCATTGTTCTCTCTCTTAAGGGATATCCTCCATTTTTAGTTTCCACATCTCGTAGCTTGTGCCATTGAATTTATCAAAAATTTAGTAAGAGGTATAAGCCATGGTATACAATCCTCTTCACAAAAATTCAATATACCATAAGAGAAAATCTCTCACTATAGAAATAAAAACCTTCAAAACTTTAGAGAAAGTTGTCCCCTTCTCAATAGAACTGTTAGAGATGAAACCAAATGTTGAACAAGGTGAAGTAAGGCTCCGATATGAACTTATGCAAGTGAATTCAGATCTGAAAATAAGATTACCAAATCATATTTACGTATGTGATTGCAACATTAATCATAATAGATAAATCAGCAAACAAAATGTGACACAAAGTTCACATGGAGAAACCCTTTTGGGAAGACACTCCACATGAGAAAAGAGGGTAATTATATTATTAATCTTTTAATGAGAGTACCACAATAATAAAATTAACTATGGACCTTTTATCAACCTCACGTCACCCTATTACTTGCTATAACTTAACATGAAACTACCATTGTATGGTTCCAATTTACAGGACTTGTGGGAGGTAAAACCATAAATGGTAAAACAAAAAAAGAGGTACAAAACCACCTACATAACCACATGCTCCCTTCTTAGACAACCAAAAGTTATGATAAAAAAATAGTTGGAAATTAGAGTACCCCAACATGGGTGCCTAACCCATAGCCTATCCAACTCTTGTCTTTTCAGATGTTGCGATTACTCTTTTGTTTCCCGATGGACACCAAAGGACACCTTTTCTTCTCCAATATTGGGTGCCCCATCTATGACCTTTCATATTCCCAAAGTAGATTCCTAGGAATGATACCTTGTCCATTTTGATGTGTAACCTCCACCAAAATTAAATCCTCTCTTTAAAATATAATTACAACAATGCCAATATTTAATGAATTTCTCTCATGTTCCCTATAAAAAATTCCAAGGACCGTGTAGATAGATGAATGAAATAAGATTACAAGGTTAATGCTACCTATCCTAACAAGTGTAAAACAAAAAAAATAGAGAATGAATGGAGGCATTCCTAAAATAAATGGTTGAGAACTTATCTTAAAGTTACGTGAAATAACTAAATATTAACATATAATTCACACAACATGCACCAATTTTTTTAGGATAAGTGTCACAAGTTGATAGTTTCCATTAAGGTTAATGTTGCATATCCTAACAAGAACTTGGTCAATTTCTTGAAAAAATAAAATTAGAGAATGAATGGAGGAATTCCTAAAATAAATGGTTGAGAGTATCTTAAAGTTAGGTGAAAGAACTAAATATTAACATATATAATTCACACAACATGCACCATTTTTTTTAGGATAAGTGTCACAAGTTGATAGTTTCCATTCTGAATTTATATGATCGTGATTTTAACTATTCTAAAGTTGATTTGTCAAGTCTATAGTTGACTATGTTTAGTTATAAAACCATATGTTATTCCATCCTAGAGTTGGTTGTAATCGCTTTGACAAGTTTTGTAAGAAGAATTATGGATTATCAATCTCTACCTTTAGTTTCTTTTACTCTATTTGCGGTCTTGTATTTTTCATAGAAATATGGATACATACATAAAATAATATTTACATAATTATTTAGGCTAATTCACATTAAGAAGAAACATGCACAAGGACAAATCATATATTCTTGATGCAGAAGCATCTAGGGTGTAAGAGAAATCTTGCATCAACCAAAAAAAAAGATGTTTCTTTTCAATAAGGGCTAAATTTGGAAACTGGGTAAGTGCACCAAGATGGTTCCCAAAAAGGGGACTTAAGTGGACAACTTTTTTCTGAAATCAGGAAATGCTGACCTTGGATGTGAAATTGAGGATACTTAGACTCAAAATTTTGTGAGGAAACAAAAAGAAGGATTCAAGTGCTCTGAGTCTACTTTCTAAACTACTAATTTATTTTGAACATGATTGAGATTAAGGGGTTCAAACGAGGGACGTACACAAATTTGTGTTGTTTCTGTCAGAAAAACATAACATAGCAACTCTTGTACGACCCTCGTATGGTGAATTTTTTTTTAGTATTTTTAAAATTGCAATGGTCAAAAGTTAACTAATAGAATGTAGTTGATGCACAATTTTTTTGATAATTTTTTAATGATTATTTGATTTTTTACTAATTTGCGAAGTGGACATTTCCTGAAAATAGAATTTTGGCCGTGCTACCCCTACAAATTTTGGAAACTAATTGATTTTATTTATTTTTTAAATTTTTTAATTTTTTAGAATGGAGTCTAGTTTCTAAAAATGTAATTTATTTGAAAAATTGATGAACGGTTAATTTATAACGAAAAAAATACCAAACACTGCTTTTTGGCAAAAAAAAAAGACATATAGATAAAATAAATTATGGATGAAAGACTTAACATTTTCAGAAGGTAAAAAAAATTACATCGTTGGATAGCTAAGAGATAACCCAACATTACCCATGTGTTCGATTTTTTTGATATTGAACCACGTGCAATCCTGACGGTGAGCACGAACTCGATTATGAGAAATATGGTGGATTTTTTAAAAACATGTCTCTGGTGATTGGGAATGCCCTCCAAGCCTTTGGGTTGGTATTCCAAGGCAAATACCAAGCCTAAGGCTCGGGAATTCCCAAAGCAAGATATAACGCAAGCATGTTATAATGCACTCACGTTATATCTCACTTTTCACATTGTTTTTGCTTCTGCAGGGATCATGTCAACTAGCGCATAACGCGAGTGCGTTATAACGCACTCGCGTTATGTCTTCCTTTATGTTAAATGCCAATATATTGAATGTATGCTGATATATTTGTATGTTTGTATGTACATGTATGCCATGTATGTATGTAAGATTATATGTACATATGTATTATGCTTGTATGTATGCATTTATGTATGTCTTTAGATAGAGGGAGAATTTAGAGAGAGAGAGAGAGGAGGTGGAAGTGAGAGTTTAAGAGAGAGGGAGTGGGAGAGAAGGGGTTGGAGTGAGGGGGACTTAGCTAGGTAGGGTGGGAGGGATAGAGGGAGGGAGAGAGAGAAAGGGGGGTGGGAGAGAGAGAATTGAGGGAGAGGGAGAGACAGAGATAGAGAGAAAGAGAGAGTTATGTAGGTAGGGTGCCAAAGGGAGAGACTTGAGAGTGTGAGGGGGGTGAGAGGGAGAGACTTGAGAGATAGGTAGTGAGAGGGAGTGTGAGAGAGATGGAGTGTGAGAGGGAGGGAGTGGGAGAGAGATGGAGTGGGAGAGAGAGGGAGTGTGAGTGAGAGACCTGAGAGAGGGAGAGGGTGTGGGAGGGAGTGACCTGATAAAGGTAGAGAAAGATGGGGGTGGAGTGAGAGGGACTTATCTAGGTAGGGTTGGAGGGATAGATAGAGAGAGGGGAGAGAGGAAAAGAGAGAGTTACCTAGGTAGGTTGCCAGAGGGAGAGACCTGAGAGAGAGAGGGGGTGGGAAGGAGAGACATGAGAGAGAGGGAGAGAGAGGCAGTGGGAGAGAGTGGGATGGAGTGGGAGGGACATAAAGAGAGATAGATAGAGGGAGCGAGAGAGGGTGGTAGGGATTGATTGAACGAGAGGTACGTAGAAAGAGGGAGACGGTAGATAGAGATAATTAGAGAGGGTAGGAGGGAGGGAAGGAGGGAGAGGTGAGATGTATAGATAGAGAGAAAGTGATAGGGGTTGAGGGTATAGGGTTGATGGTTTCTAGGGTATTAGGGTTTAAGGTTTAACTGTTGAGGGAATAGGGTCGATGGTAGAGGGTATTTGGTTGAGGGTATAGGGTAGAAGGTTTAAGGGTTTAGGGTTGAAGGGTTTGGGGTTAAGGGTCGGGGGTTTAGGGTTGAGTGTTTAAGGGTTTAAGAGTCAAGATGGTTGAGGGATTAGGGTAGAGAGTTTACTAAGTGGGTTTAAGGGTTGGGGGATTAGGGTTGAGGTTAGAGGGTAGAGGATTGATGGTAGAGGGTTTACAGGTTAGGGTTTAAGGGTTTAGAGTTTAGGGATGAGGTATTAATAGGTTATAGGGTAGAGGTTATAGGGGTTGAGGGATTAGGGTTTAAGGGTTGATGGTTGAGGGATTTAGAGGGTATAGGGGTTGAGGGATTAAAGTTTAAGGGTTGAGGTTTGAGGGATTAAGAGGGTATAGGGGTTGAGGGATTAGGGTTTAAGGGTTGAGGGTTGAGGGTTGAGGTTTCAAGGATTAAGAGGGTATAGGGGTAGAGGGATTAGGGTTGAAGGGTTCAGGGTTTAGGGATTAAGAGGGTATAGGGGTTCAGGGATTAGGGTTTAAGGGTTGAGGGTTGAGGGTTCAAGGATTAAGAGGGTATAGGGGTAGAGGATTAAGGTTGAAGGGTTGAGGGTTCAGGGATTAAGAGGGTATAGGGTTTGAGGGATTAGGGTTTAAGGGTTGAGGGTTCACGGATTAAGAGGGTATAGGGGTTGAGGGATTAGAGTTTAAGGGTTGAGGGTTGAGGGTATATCTCTCAACCCTAATCCCTCAACCCTCTCTCTTTCTCCCACTCTCCCCATCTCTCCCTCCCACTCTCTCTTTCTCCCACTCTCCCCTTCTCCCACTCTCCCACTCTCTCCCACTCTATCTTTCTCCCACTCTCACCCTCTCTCCCTCCCTCTCTATCTCCCTCTCTCTCACTATCTCTTTCTCCCCTCTCCCTCTCCCTCCCTTTCTCCCTCTTTCTCTCCCACTCTCTCTTTCTCCCCCTCTCCCTCTCCCTCCCTCTCTCCATCTTTCTCTCCCACTTCCTCTCCCTCCCTCTCCCCTTTTTTCTCTCTCACTCTCTCTTTCTCCCACTCTCCCCCTCTCTCCCTCCCTATCCATCTCCATGTCTCCCACTTTCTATTTCTAACCCTCTTCCTCTACCTCCCTCTCTCCCTCTCCCTCTCCCTCCATCTCTCTCCCTCTCTCTCTGCCTTCCTCTCTATCTCCATCTCTCCCACTATCTCTTTCTCCCCCTCTCCCTCTCCCTCTCCCTCTCCCTCCATCTCTCTCCCTCTCTCTCTCTCACTCTCCCTCTATCTCTCTCTCTCTCTCTCTCACACACACACACTCACCTCTATCTCCTCTAATATAAGGGTAGAGGGGACAGCTATAGAATTAGGATAGAGGATAAAGACAAAGAGGGAGAAAAGAAATATACAAAGAAAACGATATTTCACATAACGTGCTCGCGTTATAATGCGAGTGCGTGTTGTACTCCACTAAAATGGTAAAAAACTCTATATACTCGTGATTTCAAGGCCCACGGTCTACATATTCCCTTGGTTCTGCGCGTGCTCTGACAAAAAGTAGCTTTTTGATGATGTTGTAAAGTGTGCAAGCATGTTTTTCACATTTCATCACCTTCTCCATGATCTTTCTACCACCTTTGCATGAAATAGCAGAGTTTCCACGTTGAAATACATATAATATCAATTGAAGTTTGAATTCGATTGAAAATGGACATACAATTGAAGTTTGGAGGGGAACAAGCTTTTGAACAAGTCAAATTGTTGTGGAGTTTGAAGAAAGAAGAAGCTAAGGCTACATAATTGGGTTGAACTCCTCCATTTGAAAGTCTGTTTTTTTAGGTATGTGAAGTCTTTACAAATTTTCTTTCATTCTATTATGGCTTGCTTTCATTTTTGCTTGTCATTATAACCTTAGGTTGTCAATGCACATTTTAAATTATTATTATATACACAATTATATACACTTGCCAATTACTATTTTAAACTTGATGCAGAACATCTACCAGGATCCACAAATCATCAAGGGTACTTTTGAACCTCAATTAAATTGAAGAAGATCAATAAACAAACTCAATCATCTTCTCATCAAAACATTAGAACTTGGTTTCAACTCTTTGTCAGACTCAAAAAAATAGATTAACCATTATAAAATTGATTGTAACATAGCATAAAGTTGATTAGAAACTCAAAACCATTCACCAAAATTCATCTTTTAATACAAATACAAGCCTCTCCCATTCCCTTGAAAGGTCAAACACCTTCCAATACCTCTGCACAAACTGATGCAGTACAAAGGAAGAAATCAACACCTTTCTTGACACACTTATTCAACTATATTTCCCTTCACAAAACATTTGATTCGTATGCTCAAATTAGCATTAAGAGTTCCCAATTCCTTTTAAGGACCTTCAAAACACCTTGAAAATCTTGAAAATAATTGATTACAATCAACTAGGTTCCTCAAAACATCAACCAATGATTATGTCATTCACAAGTTGTCTTAAATCTTCCATAATGGCACCATTGTTTACAAACACAAACTATAATTCTTAAGGCACAACCAAACCATTATTTGCTTAATAAATATTTCTTTGAGTTAGTACAACAAAAATGAAACCTTTCAGAAGTCTGCCCTTACACACAAAATTAGTTCCTTTGTTCACTATCCACATTACTAGTAGCCAAGCATCTGCAAATTGTCACATGTATCTCCCAAACCATGCACACACTTCAGACTGTGATACTCATTTTTGATGCAGAGTTAGAGGACTCAAAACCATTGAAGATGTCAAATTTCCTTCAAGAGGAATCTAACAAGATTAAAAAGGCCTAATGGACCAATCCCAACACTCCTCCAAGCTGGACAACAAGCATAAACACTATTTCCCACATTTCACCCTTGGAATCTAGTTACTGTGCAAAACCAATTTTGGGCCCTTAACTCCAAAAATTTCCAAAACACTAGGAAAATAAAAGAATGATTCTAGAACCTATTTCAGAGTTGCAAGACATACCTTAACCCATCACATGACTCCTTTGGGACAACTTTAAGAAAACTGACCTTTTCACTATTTTAGGCCTCTAAGTAGGCCAATTTTGCAAAGGAGATACCCTTAGATCCTCACACCAGACTTCCAAACCAAAAAAAATTCTTTAATTAGGTCTCAAAACAAGATATTTTCTAGGTCTTAGGACCATACCCACTCAACTAGGCTTCCAATACAAAAACCCCCATTTTTCAATGCAAAGAGGGAGGGTTTATAGAAACTCCTATACCCGGGCCTTCCCAGACCATTCCAAAGAATCAAACATCTTTAAAATACCCTGCACAAGGTCAAAAGCTCATTACATAGACCACTCCTTCAACACTTTTTCAAAATCACTCCTTGGTTCCTCAAAGTCTCATGGAAAAGTGCTTGTTTCAGCCTAAGAACCCCATCCTATTGTCATTAGTTTCATTCCAAGGCATGTTCAACAATAAAATACCCTACTCTAACAATTTACATTCCATCCCACCAAGAAACAAGTCATAACAGTAGGTGGGATGGTCATTTCATAATTAAATCCTACTCAAACCCTTGACTGGCTTGAAATGAGCAGTTTCAAAAAATTATCAATTGCTCCCTTCAAACGTACTATTAAGCCCTCAGAACTCATGCATTAGAGAGTTAAGACATGTGCCTAAAATATTATATTATTTTTATATCAAGGGGAGGTTGTATAGATCCGTACAAGTGTAGGAAAGTGCAAAAAAACTAGTGAATTTCTAGAAAACAACATTTTTTAATCAAAAAAATGGATTTCAAAATGAACAAAAATCCTCCCTTCGAGCCAATGGAGGTTGTTTAAAAAAATTTCAATTACAACCAACTCCCCCCAATTCCTATAACTAACAAACAACGTGCCTTTGAAAGCTCATATAACTGGTACATAGAAAATGTCTTTAATGACCCTCTTACAACATGAAGATACCCAAAATTGAATCAAATTTCAAAATGGAAGCATAGATTGTCAAGGTGCTCCTACACCACAAACTTATCAAACAATCACAATTCCATTCACTCATTAGTTTTCAGAATCACCATCATCGTTATTCACTTTTAGTTAGAAATGTGCTCTGGCCAGCCTAGTGCTTCCATAGTTTGTACACATTCGTCTACATGCTAGGTTAACTTTGGTACACGATGATTGTAAGTATTATTTAAATGAAGCCTTCAATGACATATATTTTTCAATTAACTTGAATGGATACATTTGTTAGGAACTAATATTTGTCTCATTACCATGGTACAGATAAAATTATCTGCCATGTTGAAGAAAAAGACAAAGAGGAAACTAACAGACGAAGAGAATGAAACCTTGAAAGAAAAGGAGAGAGTTTGGGTGGTGGCATATCATGAAAAGAAGAAATTGGAAACGATTGATGAAAAAAACCCGATTGTAGAGGAACCTCAACCGTCAAAAAGAGAATGGGAATTGGCAGCACAACAAGCACGAATGCGAAAGCATCGTCGTAAGATAAATTTAGATACCGTAGTTGGAGACACACCCTCTATGCCAAGTGAATATGAAGGGACACCATTAAACACAAGCGAATATGGAGGGACACCATCTAGCACAAGTGCATATGGATGGACACCATCTACTGCAAGTGAATATGGAGGGACACCATGTACCGCAAGTGAATATTGTTGGACAGCATCCAACACATCTCAAGTTGAGAGTACATCATCACTCAAAATTGACGAAGAAGGTATGCCATCATCCCCATGTGAACCTCAAGGTATGTATTCTTCTCCACCCTCGATCAAAGGTATGCAATCTAGCCCACCTCAATTAAACATTGATGAAATTCCTAATGTTGAGATGTATGTACCTAGGAGAACACCACCAAGAATTTTGCATAGAAAGCCAAAGTATTTGATTAATATTGATGATGAGATTTTGCACCTCATGGAAGGTAAGATTTCAACACGCACTTGTAGAAGATATGCTGATAAGATTTGGGAACGATTCTTTGAAAGTCTAAATGAGACTGCAAGATGTCAACTATTTGTTGAAATGATGTGCGGTGTAAAGTATAGGAACATCATGAAGACTCTTGGGTTGAGAACATCGAATGCATCGAGTGAAGACACTATTGTGAAGAATCTAATGGATGCTCATGAGAGTGTGGGTAAGACCTCACGCTCAAAGGATAGTAATGCCACTCGTCATGTCATTACATCGACTTTGGTAAGCTGTCAAACAAAGAGAGCTCGCCTAATTAAAAAGACTAGTGAACAAACGGGAATTAGTAGAAGAACTTTATCAAGAGCCATTCAAAGGCGGCAAAGAATTGAGGGCAATGATACAAATGAATTATGGGCATTCTCGGGGAGACTGTCATGAAAAAGATAAAGAAGTTGTTGAAGCCTTGAGATCACTAATTAAAGATTATTGGAAGAATAACACAAGGCCATCTCCGAATCAAAGGGATGTGGTAAGAAGGAGAATCGGTAGTTGAAATCGTGAGCCACATCCAAAGCATTTTTTGGATATCACTCAAACCCAATTTTTTCGGAAATTTGAAAATGATTATCCTCAAATTGGTATTTCTCAAATATTTTTTGAACTGCTTAAACCTTTTTATGTCAAGATAAATCACACATGCACTACTTATTGTTGTAGACTACATATTGAATTTTCTAGCCATTATGATGTTTATCATTCTATATGTTTAGATTTGCATACTAAGGATGTTTTGCAGGATTGTGGCATAGAAGCCCCACCAAAATCTTCAAGAGAGTTCTCATCAAAAAAATTATGTGAAATAGAGGATGGCCAGATATTCTATAGGCCAACATGCTTGGATGGTTCATGTGAGCGTTGCGGTGGCTTCTAGTGTATGCCATTATGTCAACATATGGAAAGCATAGATGAGGTGGGATAAAAACTAGTAGAGTTTGGGAAGTATAAAACAGTGGTATATGCTACAAAAGATGGGTCTCAAGCAAAAAGGTGTGATTTGGTTATTGAGAAGATTCCAGTGTACCAATTTATGACCACATTTCGTGATAGTATACTATCTGAGTATGCAATGCATACCCATAGAGCCTGATGGTTGGACATGTAGTTCAAGCTATGCAAGGACACCTTTCCAGTTGGAAGCATAGTATCCGTGGTTGAATTTGCAGAGAACTACACTCTACAGCTACAACATGAGGTGTAGTCACAGTATTAAAACTCCACACAAGTTTTGATATTTGTGCTTATAGCATTCATTCATGCATCTGATAGTAGAGATGAGCAAAGGAAGGTATTGAGGGAGTACCACTTTTACATTAGTGATGATTGCACACATTCTCCAGACTTCATGCAAGGTTGCTTCCAAATGTTCTATAGTAGTTTGGCTCAGAGGGGCATAGAATACGATCAACATATAATATGGTTTGATAAATGTGCAGCATAGTTCAAGAACTCGTGCATGTTCTACTGGTTGTGCAGGATGCATGTCATTACATGTGTTCAACATATGTGGAACTTTTGTGAGGCCGGACATGGAAAGGGGGAGCATGCGTGAAAAGAGCATTAGCACAAGAAGAGTTAAAGTATAAAGATGGTGCAAAGTTGACAGATGCAAAATCAATCGTCGAGTGGTGTAATGCTTTGATGGGTCCAGGTAATGAAGGTACATCTTTAGTTCATAGATTTTTTAGGTTGATGGATGATACTAACATTGCACCATATGAAGATTGTTGTACACTAATAGGATCGAGTGAGGTACACTCTTTCCTTAGCTCAAATGCAAGTTCATGGAGTATCGATACACGAAAGATGGCATACTTTTGTTCTTCATGTACAATGCAAGCCTAGAATGATTGTAAGTCAGGGGAGTGGGTTGACAAATGGTTCACAAGTTATCTTAGCCCACTTCACACGTATCGCCCTCCGACGGCATTGAAACTGACATAGATGGAATCATCGATCGACTTTCACCATGTATTAGATCTAGTTCAACCAGGTGATATATCTACTTTCTTAGTTGTTGAAATTCCATATCGTTATCTTACTTTGTACTGTATTCATAATGTTGACAAATTTCAAGAGATTTTTTGCACATATCAATGCAGGGCATGTTTATGCAGTTATTGCAGATGAAGACAATGAAGAGGAAACAAACTATTACTTGTGTCATTGTGTTGAGACAAAAAAAATTGGAGGCCCTAGTTATAGATGGAGAAAAAATTGTATACCCTACAGGCTCAGTTGTGGTTACTGGAACATGGCTTAGAAGGTACCCACATTCAAGTGTTAAACATTGGCTATTTCAGGACTTTGACATGCATCGTAAGATTATTCATTACTCGAACCTTGTCATGGAATCCAATGTTCATCCGAATAGGTATTTTTTTTCTAGGCATGGTCCTGTTTCACACCGAAACATGTGGAATTGCTTTGAGCTACGTTCCACCAGATCGATCCCTTAAGGGTCCAAAGTGCAAAATGGCTGCAAACTTTAGTATGTTATTACTCAGATACCATGATGCTTAGAAACTTCTCATCTGATCCTATAGGATTGTGTTGATCCCGTCTACAAAAACCTCTCTCAGTTTTGGCTATCTCGGAGTGGTTTTGTCGTGGTGGCAGATTTTCACTTGATGGAAAAAGCATCAAATGCAAGCAGTGCAAAGTTGCAAAGTGGTGCAACTTTCGTTCTAAAACTTGTGTGACCAAGCAGACTGTTCCAACATGTCTAAATAGGTATGTTTACGCTAGGAATGGTCCTCTTTCATACCGAAACATGTGGAATTGCTCTTAGCTATGTTCCCCCAAATCGATCCCTGAAGGGTCCAAAGTGCAAAATGGCTGCAAAGTTTAGCATGCTATTACTTGGATACCGTTACACTTAGAAACTTCTCGTCTGATCCTATAGGAAGGTGTTGGGCCCCTCTAGAAAAATTATCTTGATTTTGGCTATGTCAGAGTGGTTTTCTCGTGGCGGCGGATTTTCACTTGATGGAAAAAGTGTCAAATTCAAGCTGTGCAAAGTTGCAAAGTGGTGCAACTTTCTTTCTGCAACTCGTATGACCAAACTAACTGTTCCAACGTGTCTGAATAGGTATGTTTATGCTAGGAATGGTCTTTTTTTTGCACCGAAACACGTGGAATCGCTCCAAGCTATGTTCCACCAGATCAATCCCTTAAGGGTCCAAAGTGCAAAATGGCTGTGAACTTTGGCATGCTATTACTTGGATAACGTGACGCTGAGAAACTTATCATCTGATCCTACAGGATTGAGTTGAGCCCCTCTACAAAAACCTCCCTCGGTTTTGGCTATCTCAGAGTGATTTTCCCGTGGTGGCGGATTTTCACTTGATGGAAAAAGCATCAAATGCAAGCAGTGCAAAGTTACAAAGTGGTGCAACTTTCGTTCTGCAACTTGTGTGACCAAGTAGACTATTCCAACACGTCTGAATAGGTATTTTTATGCTAGGCATAGTCCTCTTTCACACCGAAACACGTGGAATCGCTCTTAGCTATGTTCCACGGGATCGATCCCTGAAGGGTCCAAAGTGCAAAATGGCTGCAAACTTCAGCATGCTATTACTTGGATACTGTTACACTTAGAAACTTCTCATCTAATCCTATAAGAAGGCATTGGGCCCCTTTAGAAAAACCTCTCTTGGTTTTGGCTATCTTGGAGTGGTTTTCTCATGGTGGCGGATTTTCACTTGATGGAAAAAGTGTCAAATTCAAGCTGTGCAAAGTTGCAAAGTGGTGCAACTTTCGCTCTGCAACTCGTATGACCAAAATAACTGTTCCAACGTGTCCGAATAGGTATGTTTATGCTATGCATCATCTTTTTTTGCATCGAAACATGTGGAATCGCTCCGAGCTACATTCCACCCGATCGATCCCTTAAGGGTCCAAAGTGGAAAATGGCTGCAAACTTGAGTATGCTATTACTCAGATATCGTGATGCTTAGAAAAATCTTGTCTAATCCCTTAGGATCCTATTGAGCCCCTCTACAAAAACCTCTCTTTGTTTTGGCTATCTTGGAGTGGTTTTCCCGTGGTGGCGGATTTTCACTTGATGGAAAAAGCATCAAATGCAAGCAGTGCAAAGCTGCAAAGTGGTGCAACTTTCGTTCTGACAAACTTGTGTGACCAAGCGGACTGTTCCAACACGTCCAAATAGGTATGTTTATGCTAGTCATGGTCCTCTTTCACACTGAAACACGTGGAATCGCTTTGAGCTATGTTCCATCGGATCGATCCCTTAGGTTGGAGGAGTCTAAAGTTGCAAATTTGTAAGTTGATTAAAGCAACAAATTTGAAATGCAACGGTTACTTGTTTTGAAAGTTGGTTTTTAGTTAGTTGAGGGCATGGATCAATTAGAAAAGGGTGTAAAACACTATGTAAACCCTTTAGAGGCTCGAATGGAGGTTGTTGATGAACTTTTAGAGAAGATAAGATAAGAATTATTCACACTGTTCTCTATTTTTTAGATTTTTTATACAAACTTGTTGATCCCGTACTTGGTACGACCTCCACCTTCCTGTACAGTCCCAAGGCTGACATGGATTGAAAGAGGGTTGAGTTCACAAGAACCCATCTTTCATGATAATGAATGGCCCACTTAGCACTCATTGCATGTAGGTGATGCTCATAGAGGTGAGGCACTAGGCCTTCCCAGGAGGTCACCCATCCCAGTACTACTCCAGCTCAAGCGCTTAACCATGAAGGTTTTTCCCCAAGGTTAAGCCCACTTAGCTTGCAACCCCATTTGCAAAACCTTCAGCAAGTGTTGTGCCTTATGGAACATTCATTATAGAGCCCTTTAGCTCATCAATTGATAAGTAGGAGGTATTTTCTACAATGTGTCAAATTGTGATATTGCTATCAGGATTCAATTGTGTAATTTTTGAGTATAAAAGAGAATAAGAAGGGAAGATCAGGGTAATCAATTTGTGGACTTATTTTTATTATTGAATTACCTAGTGTGGGATTGGTCTATATGAGAAAAAAATTATAATATGGGAGTATACGTTTCAAGCATATAATCCGGAAATGACTCAAAGTTAGATGCATGAGTACAAAGTATCAATCAGGAAAGGCATCCCAATTCTCAAGGCCTATATATCAATGATAGGCAGATTTATATTCAAAGCTAGCACATGATTTTAATTGATTAATTAGAAACAACTATTATATTTATTTATCAAATTTCCATTATCAAATTAATATTTGAATTAGATTTCATATTCAGAATTTATTTCAACTATAATTTGGGGAGTCTGTTATCTATCTTAATAATATTGGATGACAAACTTTGTCAATCCAATAAGAAATAAATCAAAAATATATTGATCCAGAGCTCGAGTCATTACAGTGGTATTAGAGCGAATGAACCTGCCAGCCTTTGGGTATTGCAACAAATTGACTTTCCCTTAGAAGCATGGCAACCGATGATAGTGGTTGGCATTACTCAAGAAGGATGAACATCTTAAAGACATTTGTGGAAATCAGGACAAGTAACCATCTTGTGGACTTAGGGTTGCAATATTTGATCTACAACATGTTCCACCATTTCTTCAATAAGATTAAGAACACAAATAATGAAGGTGTGTTTGCAGCCATGAAAGATTATGGTTTGAACTATCCAGAAGAGTGATGTTTTATCTCAACCACCCATATCTATAGCATGGTTTTTTTGGAAACAAGGATGGGATGTCTCTTCATCGGCATATACATTATTCCTCGATGTGTTCATACTAGTGTTACAAGACTTGGAATCACCTCAGACTTGACAAGCCAATTTTTTACTTGGACGGGCTCAGAGCCCAGACTCGACAAATAGAAAAACCTAAGAAATTCAAAGATTTTTAAGGATTTAAAATTTGTTTCATGCACCTTTTAATAAATAAACCTTAAAGACACAATAGCATCATGAAATAAAAATTACTATGATCCCATACACAAACATACATCAATCACATAAGTATAAGCATCGATAAAATATATTTGTATTAACATAGAAATTACCTTGAATACACATAACTCATAACTATTGAACCATCAATTTAGAATGCAAATATGGATAGCATCAATAAAAGATATTTGTATTAACCAAATAGCCATGTAGGAATACATCAATATATGTCGATATAAGTATGAAATATATGTACGAAATAGCCATATAGGCTTGCGAGAATGCCATATAGGCATACAATGTCAAATATGTCCAATAAAAAATATGTACAAAACTGCCATGTAGGCATACAACAAAGGACTCTAGAATCAAAAGTCATTGCTCTCCATGCCCTGGAAATAAAATATTTCCCTTTCCTTTTCGCTCGGATGGCGATAGGTCTATCACTCATTTTTGTTGCGCTCATGGAGTGCTCCTACTACTCCTCCTAGGGTTTAGTTCATGGTGAAGTTTTAACTGTTCCAATAAGAATTAAGGACATGAATATATAAAAATTACATTATAAAAAATGATATATTTGACAAAATAATAACTTACAGCCATCTCACGTTCTCTCTCCACGAGGGGAATATTCTCACACCCATGCTCAGGTGTCCTCAAGCCCTGTATAAACCATACAAATAGAAATTAAACTACGTGAATCAATAATGGTTTGATTTTTCATTAACTAAAATCTATAACAACAAATGTAAATGTAAATTTACTAATTTTCCTCATACCTCTTCTGTCAGAGCCATCGAGGATTGTATAGCAGATGTCACACCAATATCTATTGCCCTCATCACATTCGGAGGTGTATCATCTCGCAACAACTGAAAATAAAACAACAAAATATTGAACGTAATCAACGATGTGCATATAAACTACAAAAATCTATTAATTACTTGATTCATTAGTTAAGCTCTTTATTTTATTACCTGCGTGAAGGTTTGAGTAGATCCATTGCCACTGGGAAGTGTTCCATCAAAACCTCTAATATTAGTTTGTTCAACATCCAAAATCGCATATTAAATTACCATTCGTAAAACAATGCTATTAACATGCATTAAATTTATAATTGTTTACTAGTTACATACCCTAGCGATAGGTGTACTACAAAAATAGGTTGGTGGGGGGCTGGCGTATCTAGTCTCAACACTGTGACCCTGCAATTTTATTAAAATCATAAAACATTTTTAGTTAATCTTGCATTTCAAAATCAAAATTTAATAAATTAAATTCAATGAACATGTATAATTTGCACTAACTTTTACCTGACTATCAATGCCATATGCCTCATGCAAAATGTCAGCTTCCCTCTCCATCTCCATAGCTATAGATGGATCCTATGTACCAGTCTCCTGAGTGTTGGTGGGGTCATATGAACAAGTAGCCCCACAAGATTGACACACATGTGTTCAAAGGCCACCACTCGAAGACTCCCCTGGATGGCGCTATAGAATAGGGCTAGTATGATGGATGACACTCTAGGTCAAAGTGTTGATTGCTTGCAATGTCTCTACGTCAGCACTTTCCTTCGTGATGGAAGGCATAACAACGTGCTCACGAGGTGGCCTAGCGAGAGCTCGTCTACCTTGCCGCATAGGATTCGGCTGTGCACCAGGTCTATCCTGAGCTGACCCCCCACCTCTCCCCTGGAAATCCCTCATATCAAAATAATTTGGGATTTTGTTCAATATGAACTCACTGTATAGTTTCCTAAGGAAATATTGCGGGACCTCGCAATTGTTGCATGGTGGGTAATCGAAGACCATGTACCACCTATCATAAAATTGGTCCCTAATATGTTGGTGGTGGCACCAATGGATAGGAAACCTCTTCACATTGAGGGAAAGATTTTGATTTGTGCGTGGGTCGGTGAATAATGAGCACAAATCACCTTTTGTAATTTTTAAATCCTTCACATCCTTGTATGATAGTTTATTTGCATAATAATCCATAGCCACCTGCCTCCTATCTTGCCATCCAGTTATTTGTTTGCTAATTGAGTCTACATTTTTTAACATATCTTTTAATGAATTCGCTAGGGTCATTCCTTTTGCGGTTGAACCATTTGGATCACTCAACCTACTGATCAAATCCTCAATTTTCGTTTTGTTGTTCTCAATTTCACTCATTAAATTTTGTTGATTGCCTGGAGGGGGTTGAGTCATTGGTGGAGGAGGTTGATGTTGTGGTTGATTTTGATCTTGAGGATTTGGTTGGTCTTCTTGTTGAGGATTTTGATTGAAACAAATAAATATCAAATTCAACCTAAAAGTAACAAATTCAACCTAAAATTAACTAATTCAAAACAAAAACCATAGAATCCTTACCTCTCATAGCTCCTCATCATTGTGGCACAATTGTTGTGAAGAAATAGGAATTGTTGGTGAAGAAATTTGTTGAAATTCTCCTCCTAGAACACAAGCGTGAAATTGTGGTGGTTTTGGCTGTGGCTGCAAAAAAAACCCATTGAAATCCTAATGAGAGATTTGCACTTCTTTTTTTCTTTTAACAATCAATAACGTGAGCATGTTATAACGCGCTCACGTTATTGGTTTGTAGTTGCCGAGCCTCATGCTCGGCATAATGAGCCATAACGCGAGTGCGTTATAACGCGCTCGTGTTATGGTTTTTCAAATATTTTTTTAGGGGGTGTCCACGGAATTGCTACCCATTTCCATGCACCCACCCAACTTACCATTTTTAGCAAGTCGGTATTTATTCATGTATGGCACAAAATATTACAAAGAACTTTGGAATGGTAAATTGAAGCCAATGGGGAAGAAATAACTTCAATATCATTTGGTATTTGAGAGATTTAAATTTAAATTTCTGAAAATCTTGTTAAAATATTTGAAGCAATTACAAGCTCCGGATGGGCCTGAAAATTGGCGAAAAAAAGTAGTCTACCTTAGGGGATGTGCCCTCTCAAGAGTTTTCCAAAAGTATATTATAATTAGATTAATCCAATGATCAGATCCAAAGTATCACCCTATGAATTTGTACTACCAAAATTAATAAAATTTTGAAATATATTCTTGAAGAAGTTAAACTTTCCAGAAGATTCTAGGGTGGTTACACCTTCCAAATGAAGGATGTGAATGGGAGTTATAGAGAGAGGAGGAAAAAGTAGCATAGGTGGTGGATTCTATTTGCAGATTTATAGATTTATGTAATTAGAAAACCCATGTGTTGTCAATTGTAATGTTTTGATTTCATTTTTATTTCAGTGATAATAGAAAATCTTTTCTTCCTTCTTGCATTTTTTTAATGCAATTCTTCATTGAACTGTTGTGAGTTTCAGATTGTAATTTTCCAAAATAGAATTGCACCTGTCATCCCTCTCAACATGAAATATAAATTGAAATCATGCAAAAAGCCACCTATAAACGGTAAATCCAACATGACTCCTCAAAAATAGAAACTACAAGTTGTAACTCACAAAACGACATGGGAAATTTATCAAGTTGTAAGAGAGGGGGACCAACCACTGCAAGGCCCCAGGTCACGAAAGGCCAAGAGCAGAAAGGCTTCCCTAGTTTACCTCAGTTTAAAGGATGGTTAGGATAGAAGGGATGGGAATGATGAAGACTATGTGTCCTTCGATCACTCTGCAATCCCAAGAGTTGAAGGGAGACCAAATGAGTTGCTTTTTAAGGTCAACTCTATGTCTCAAGTAGCTCTATGTCAGATGATAGAAGCGTGGTTCTGGGACAACAATGTGGCGTGCTAGCCTCTCACAGGCGCGCTGGTGTCCATACCACCAAAAAACCAAAGAGACGAGGTTAAATCCTCAAGAAAAGACTGCTAGCCTAGTCTAGAGGTTTCTTGAACAACAGAATGAGATTAAGAAGAATGAAACACAAATATAAATGTGATAAAAGAAATATATTACTGCAAGGGTGACGAAGATAATTTCGTAAAATAATCCTCTCGCTAGCTTGCTTCGAGATCTCTCCACCTGCACACAGAAAAAAGGGGGAATGTTGGGGCTGTTTAGGGGCCTGCCTAATTCAGACCCCTGTTTTGGTGTTCCCACCTCCATGAACAACCAAGTTTGCAATGGTATGAATAAAGATAAAGGAAGGAATACGAGCTACATAAACAAAAGACACTACAAAAAAATACATGCTTACTCAACCAAAGACGATAGAGGAGATGAGAGGAGCTTACCACCTCCATTCAAAGCACTCAAGGCTTGTGGAGGAGAAAATGAGAGGAACTCAAGCCTCTGCTGCAATGACGTTTGTCCCATGCTCACACTATTAGAGTGATGGAGTAGTGGATTGCTGTTATGGAGTGAAAAGTGTTGCTACAAAGCTTGAAAATGGATGAATGAAGTGGAGAGAATGCTCAAAATGGTCTCACCAAACTCTGCTTAAGTTTTGCTGAAGAGAAAAAATGGATGCATGGATGAAGAATATGAAGGAAATAATGAAAAACTATCATATTCGGGTTGGCCAGCTAAAGAGGGGTGTTACACTTCGACTTCCAATAGAAAATGTAACATCTTTGCAGTTTCCAGCCATAGGAATCTGCGAGGGATGTAAGTGCGTCGCGCAGGCATCCCCAATAGAAATGCACCCACCGACACACAAAACAGGTGCCAAGTGTGATGTGGACAACAGGCTTAAGTGGAATTAAGCCTTCACCTTAGGTTTTCTAAAGTGCAAGGGTGTAAAAGGGAATATGCGTTAGGGGTGCAAATTCGTGCTTATACACAAGTATAATTTCAAAATTAAATAACTAAACATTCTAATAATAATCAAAGGTTGAGACACCTTATTTAACTATGATTCTCCTACTTTTCAAACACCTTTGAAGATCTAATAGAAAAACAAGATTTAACTACTAGAGGTTGTGAGGCCCATAGGCTTCAAACACCATATAAACGTATTAGTGCTCACTAGCTTTATCAATGTATCTACAATATTCATCAAATTACCAACCTTCTCCAACTTCACCTTTCCAACTTATACCATATATCATGAAAAAATGAATTGAACATCAAAGTGTTTTGTTTTGGCATGAAAAATATGATTCCTTGCTAAAAAATGGCACTCTAAATGTCACACCAGATAGTAACTTGTCCTACATCAAAACAAATATTAGAACACAATACCTCAAGCCAAATGGTTTCCTTGTAAGAATGATTAGCTTCCATGTACTCTTCTTATGTAGTGTACAAAGAGACTACAACCTACTAGTTACTTATCCAATTGATAGCACCGCCAAAAATCGTGAACACAACCATTAGTGGATCTTCTATTGTCAATGCCACTTTCCTAACCTAAATCCATATCCAAAAATACTCACTGAGTGGCGAAGTCTAGTAGGATAACAATGAAAATATAGGAAATACTCAAAAGTACCCGAGAAATATCTAAACTCTCTCTTCACTGCATCCTAATATATCTATCCAAGATTAGCCATAAACTTACTAAAGATTCCCACTTCTTGGGAAATGTATAGCCTCATACATACCATAGCATACAAGAGACTACCAACAACAATTGTATATGGCACTCTAGTCATGTCCTCCATTTCAGTAGGAGATTTTTGATAATCCTCTATTAAAAACTTTGTCCCTTGCATTACAGGAACAACTAACCATCTGCAAGTTGTCATGTTGAACTCTCCAATATTGGATTCACATACTTGTTGTGGCTTAAATAAAGCTTTATGTGAGCTTTTTTTCTTCTAGTCTCCATCCCCAAGATATACCTCATTGTACCTAGATCCTTCATCTCAAACTATGCTGACAACTGAGACTTCAAATCTAAAATCAGACTTTTATCATTCCTAAAAAATAACATATTATTTATATACATTACAATTATAAGAATCAAACCATTATCAAATTTATAAAAAAAAATGGTTATATTTAGATCTCGAAAATCTTAAAGACAACACATAGGTATCAAATTTTTGGTACCATGTATCTTAGGAGATTACTTAAGACCGTACAAAGACTTTTTCAACTTGCATACCAAATGTCTTTTTACCTTTAACCATAAAATTCTTTGGCTATGAAATATAAAGTTCTTTCTCCAAATCACCATGAAGGAATGATATATTCACATCCATCTATTCCACTTCTAGTTCATATGCTTTACTTATGAGCAAATAAACAAATTTCCTTATACTATAATAATTTATGAATGAGACTCGGGATTACAATCATCAAGACATTCAACAATTATTTTAGATTTTAGACAGGGATAACTTTAAGAAACCCCCCCTCGACGAAGGTGTAAAATCCTAGCGAATCCTTCCTTTTTTTTGAAAAAAATATTAATTTTCCTGGCGAATCTATACACATTATTAAAATATATAAAATCTTGGCGAATCTTAATTAATAATCGGTAAAAATAATAATAATAGTGGGAAATCATAGAGAATAATCACTAAAAAGATTAATTACAATGGAAAATCTCTCCTTTAACAATTTGCATAGTTGGTTGACATAGTTCCCCCATATTTTTTTGGTTTTTGTAGTATTGAAGTAGGGGCCTAGGGGCGGCAACCATCGACGGGGTCAAGGGGTAGCACCCCTTGTGGGGGTCAAGGAGGCAGAGCCCCCTTGTAGGGGTCATGGGGGTAACGCCCCCTCACAGGGTCTGGGGCAGTAGCCTCAACACACTCTTGTCGCGATATAGGCGGGGTTGAGGGGCAAAGCCCCTTGCCACCAAGCATAAATTCACTATCGAAAATGCATTGGAGCACACACAGATTAAGTGTTTTTTAAAAATCTCAATTTAAAAGTAAGACTAAATGAAAATTGAAAATGTACCATCGATTAGTTTTTTAGTTAGATGGTTGCAGGTTGATTTCGCAAACTAGTGCCTTTTAAAAGGCACATGCGTATTAGGTTGCAGAATCAACCTACAACCATCCGATTAAAAAGATAATCGATGGCAATAGATAAAAGCCATATTCAAGGCTAAAATATCCCTAAATTAAATAGTAATTTATTATTAGTGGCGATATTTCCCCAAAATTAATTAGAGGAATATAATATTACTGGCGAATATAACTAATATTTTTAATTACAGTATAAACTACTATGAATTAGTTCCAATGATGCATCATTTACATGGCAAATTAATCGAGATGAAATTAAATTGTTGTAAAAACCTCGCGATTTAGTCTCCTTTTTAGCTTGTACTATTCGCCATTTTTGGAGGTCCCGATTTTAATTATTTTCCAATTGGCAAAGATTCACCACTAAAGTTTTCCCTAATTTTAGGGCTCTAAGACCCTTCTCACCAATGTGACCAAGTCGTTGGTGTGTTACACCCCATTGTGCCATTACTTATTTACTTTTACCTAGTTGAGTGAAAATGATTTAAATGTATGTTATTATGCTTTATGTATCTTGGAAATACAATAAATAAATGTTTAATTTAATTTGAATGTTATATAATGATTTTATCTATGAAATATATGATGTAAATGGTCGCAATTCGTTCAACTAACTATGATTGCAATGCACTAAGTTGGATGCAGGGACATATTCAATCCTCTAGAAGAGAGGGGGAGTATCACTCAGGAGAAGAACTTGGTTTGGTAACCATTAATGAGACTAACTAAGCTTTCACACAATCACCTCTAGTTTAGTGATGTTGAGTCAATAGTTTGGGAATTGGTACGTTGTCCTTATCCTTGTTTTGAGATCGATGAGATATATACATAAAATGTATATGTATGTATATATGCATGTATCTATGATAAACTCATACACATGAGTAAATATGTGCATGAGTATATGTAGATAGACATATCTACACATGTCATGGATAGATTACCCTTGTGCATGGGAATATCGATCAAACGAATGGGACATATATATATACACTTAGTGTATATATGTTGATCGATAGGAGTTGTGAATATATGTGTTTAAATATCAAAGCATGGTATATATAGTATATATACGTGTATGAATTGACAATAAGCAAACATCCATTTGAGTATACTAATATACATACATACATATACATATATGTATATATACATACATGTTATTATATGGAATATGTGAATATGAATATGTATATTTGAATATTAAATAATATAAACTTTTAGGTTGATATATACATATTATGGTATGTATATATATATATAATATATATTAAATATATGTTAAATTATTTCAAATAGTACTGAAATGTTTATAGCACGCATATCATATAAACACAACATATGCGATGTATAAAGCACTAACACAAAGGGAATTACATAGTATTTTAAGGTAGTGCATAAACCAAACATTGCATGAAATATTTAAAGTGTTGACAAACATAAACCAAAGGTAGCGCTAATATATGGTCCATAGAAATAAAGTAAACCATAGTATGAATATAGTATAGTAAGACTTAGTCAAATATTGTGAAGGAAGAGAGAATATCAACACATAAAAGATATTTGACCTGGTATTTGCATAGCACAACCAAATAAATAGGGCACATGATGAATTATGTGGCGCCAAAGTATGAATTGTTTACATCTTATAGAAGTCTATTTTGCAATTCATAACTTGTGTATGAGGCAAGTGGAATAAGAGAATTAGTTAAGCATGAAGTTGGTTGGGAAAGGTCAACTTGTAGAAACATTATCCTTGCATTTCTTATTGAAACACTTTATTGTCATGAGAATACAATGATTGGATGAGCATGTGCACATAGTCACCATTTTTAATTCCGCCACCTTGAACCTTTCTAGCTGAGTCAAAATTTTGAGTGTGAGAAGTGGAAAAATAGAGAGCTTGTTTGTAGCCTTAGAGTGCTCAGGTTTTTGTATAAATAGGGGAGAATTCTTCTTCATTGGGATGCATAATTGAATTCTTATTTCCTAATTTTTCTGAAAGTTACTCTATTGTATTTTTGAGTTGTGATTTTTTGATGACACTAAGAGTGAGTTTAGTGAGGATAGAGTGAGTTACTTTGTGAGAATTTGTCAAGGAAAGATAGAAGTTAGGGAGAAGTTGAGTTCAGAAGGAATTGCAAATTGTTTTGGAGAAGGTTGTGCTAGGAAACCTGATTAATCAATTGGAGCTATCTGATTACAGGCATGCTAGTTTTCTACTTTGTTTTATATTTAAGTTGGAAATATTGCATGATTTTGTTTGTTTTGTTTGAATTGATTAGAAAGAGGAATTTAGATGCTTTATATGATTGTGATTATTTACTTCATGAAAAGTATGTAATATGTTTGAAGAGCTATGTTGATTGTTAAACTTGTAAATGGGGATATATTACCATATTATAAATGTAGGAATGAGTGTTTGAGTGTTTACTATAGACTATGTTAAGTCAAGTTTATATAGTTATAGTTTGATTTGTGAAGATGTTTATGAAATTCTGATTTATGAATTAGTTAAAATTACTATAGTTGAAAATATTAGTAAGAGAATATAGGTTATTTCTAGGGTTAGGATAATCCAGTGAAGGGGATAGCCTATGCATATAATATGTGTCTATTCATTAAAAATTGATCTAGGAAGGTGTGTGAATAGGATGAATCTCACTCGAAATAACCGAGTGTTGAATTATTTGGCCAAAGTAGTGTAAGTTGCCACTATTTACACTATCAATTCATTCTAATCTAGTTATGTATGCTAGTTCAATATTTTCATACACATAGGTTGTAGCCACTATATGGGAAAGTTCTAGTTTGTAGGACACAACACCAAGATCAAAAAAGGCTTGTATTATGGGATTACCAAATCATTCTCTTCATTGAAGAGTAAGGCTATCTTACCATTTGGTAGATGTGTGGGGGACCGTAGTAAGTTCTTGGTTGGCAAAAAAGTGCTTGAGTGATGCTTTTCCTGGGTTGTGCTAGCTAGTTTTGTATAGAATATTGAATCCCATAGATATCTAAAGACAAGAATATCCTCCATCTTCAACTTGCATAACTCAAATTTTTCGCTATTAAGATTCTCTATTTCAATTCTATTGGATGTGCTTGCCACCATTTTCCTACAATAAGGTCATGAAATATTCTTCTGCAAAAATCCCACTAAAGCAAAGATTAGCTCAAGAAACCCTTCAAACCTGAAAAATGGAATCAAGGTTGGCTAGGATTTGATATTGACTAAAAGGAATCCAAGTGCATGAAAGATGCTTCCTACACCAATCTAAGCAAGAGAGAGTTGAAAAAAGTTCTTAAAAATCTTAAAAAATCATAGATTTAAATACACATACATATACAAAATAGATAAAACAATGAAATCATAGCACATAATTTTATGTGGTAAAACCCTTTCAGGAGAAAAACCCCTCACTCCAAAAAAATAGATCAATTATATTATTCAACAACAATAAATAAGTTAATTATAATTGCAAAGCTATGCTCTTTCAGGAGTCTTCACACTTCTTATGAATTTTGGATTAATTTTGATAACATAGCAATACTTCAACACAATAACAATCTACAAATCCAAAATACAAGTGGTCAATATATAGGATATTAGAATGCATTAATTATATATTTCTAAAATTGAATTCCAAAGGCCGAAGATGCAACATGGAAAGAACCAAGACCACTACACATGCATAATGGTAAGTTTCCACATGTAATCTTGTAACTCCCAATTTTCACTAAATCTACACATGCAAAACCTACACCTACCTAAATATAACCGCAACACCAAAGCTCACATCCCACACAAACTCAACATTAAAATGACAACAATAGCTATGAGTGACTAGTCTATGCCTACACTAATTCCTTTCATGACTTCTATGTGAAGTTGAGCAATTTGAGTCATATCAACATAGAGTCCTCAAGTATTATAATGAATTATGCACATTCATTCAATCAAAGCTAGCCAATGTCAATATGATGGGAGAAATCTATTTTTATGTTAATTTTATTAAGGACTCAAAACTAATGGGAAAATAGGAAAAATCACATGCACCAAAGAAAATACCTCCTTTAAAGAAGATTAAACATCTAAGATATGTAAATGGTGTGATAGAAAAATATCAATGATCACTCCAACATAGAGTGGATTGTGCAAACAAACATGTTTATATATATAGAAGAATAGGTTTTCCAAATTATAAAAGTGAAGAAAATGAATCCCAAAGATAATTTAGTCTCAACACAACATTTGTGCAGGATGTTGAAGCAAATATCCTATTCCATTTAAAAATATGGATGCAAGGGTAACCATAAGATGTCGATGGTGGTACCATGAGGATTTCATTTCTATAGCCATCATTGTACACCTCAATTCACTAACCATACATCATTCATGTAATCGTATAGTTTAAGGATGAATTATTTCATGGAAAACCAAAGGTATATGTGTTACAAATCAATGCTTCTTCTCATATGCTATTCATAATTTTTAGGAGGAGCTATTATGTGATGTTGTACCAATTTATTCTAATCATATAATCATTGGTAATAACTACTTCCATCATCACTAAGGTGTCTCCATAACTAATCTTCAAAGAATCAATATATTGGTGAATGGTAGGAAATATCATATTCTAAAAGTGATTCCTTGAATCAAACATGTACATCATCTATAATAGATTATATAAGTATTCTTCAACACAATCTAGATGATCATTTTTAAAGAAGGGGGAAATGATATACATGTACCTATGCAAGTTTGTGCTTTTCCTCAACCATTTAAAAATTGATGTGCAACCTTGCATGTACTTCCTTGTACCATGTTGCACGCCCACATTAATCCTTGATTCATTCACCACTTATAAAACTATTGGAACCATGTCACACAACTCCAAATACATCAGATAAATCACAGACACAACTCTACATACTTCATACAAATCATACACAACCATTTTTAATCATGCTACATAGCCCCAAAAATAACTGTCTAAGTTTCATGTCATATCTACACATACACATGTTAATGCACATATAGTATGTAGTCCAAAACTTAGGATACAACATTAGAAACATTGTGAAGCACCATGTATCAACCCATCAAAGATTTAGGAGCACTTTCATGAGGTATAAAATCCCAATGTGCGACGAATTCTAATTTTTAGGAGATGAATAGTCACCCATGAAAGCCTAATTATAAATTTCATAATAACCTTTGTAATCATGAACACGTAGCCTATAAATTTATATCTATAACATAAGCTTGTATAAAACTATATCATAGATATGAGTAAATACACAACCATACATATTCCCCATTTAAAATAGTCTATTCTAGTTCTTTTATTCTTCTCCATCTAAATCGATATCTTCATATTGCTTTTGCATGCTTGCAACACATCTGGGTTCTTATCTAGAGAATTACTACTTTGGCCACCTAGGATTTGGATCAATAGCAATAGTGTTAGTGGTTTCAAATTGAATTGAACTGAAATATTGATTTTAGTAAGATATCATCTTTGCCACTTAGCTATGTCTAGTTGATTAATACTAATTTATGATATTTTAATTTTTCTTTATATTACTAGTTCTTAATTGAAATAGTTTTATGATATATTTTTATTTTCTTTAAATTAATGATCTTTAGTATTATTAAACTGCATAAAAAATATATGTTAGATTTTCCTTGTAAGGAATTTTATATAGTTATCTCTATTAATGCTAATTATTGTTATGATTTAATTTTTAAAAATTAAAATTATTTTGAAAATATTTTTTTTTTCCTTTCCCATAATTTAGTGCACTGCATCATCATACTTGTAACATGCCCATTGTTCTACTTAGTAACTTTCTTATGTAACTTTAATCTTGATAAAATAAAATATGATGACAACAATTAAAGAAATAATTTTTTTCTTTTCAAATATAAAGATAGAATGCACATTTGAAATAAACATCTTTCCAAACTTTCCCATTGCATTATATCAAAGTATTACAACTTTCCAATGTATTGACTTCATAGTACATAATTTCATGATAACAATTCTCTTTTTGATGTAGAGGAAGGACTCAAACTAAACTCACTTTACACATTTGTTCCAATGATCCAATACAAATAATGACTTGTTGCATCCTAATTCATTTTAGGCACCTTTCTCCTATAGCCAATTACACTAAACAAAGAAGAAAACAACATAGCACATGAGTTCTTAGATTGTACTTGATCCTCTTACAACACATTTTACTGATTTACCACCCATTCATGATCAAATAATGCATAGATTTCATTGCACCCTCATGTGAATAGGGTTTCATGACTATTTTCATGTCAATTTAAACACACAAACCATAATAACTCCTTCAAAAATGGAAACTATGAACTCTCCTTTTTCAAAGGTGTGGGAAGTCATGAGATAGATATTCCCACCAAGTTTCATGATTTTTCCACAATGGAAGCTTTGTCCATGAATTTATTTTGTTTTCTGGAAACCTTGGCTAGGGTTTAAGATTGTCAACACTAAAAATGCAATAACTTCTACAAAACTCAATGAAAATTCATGAAACCAAAAGCATTTTAAAGAGTAAAATTTTCTTCAAAATTTCCAAGCAATTGTACATTTGCACCAATCCGTACAAGGGGCATACAATGAAGATCACAGACTAGTTTTTCAAGAAAACACATAGAAAAATATGCAAAATTTTATCTTCTTTCATTCAATCACCTCTTCACATGCTTAGTGTGAGAATACATATTTTTCATTGAATTACATCAATTCATAACTTCCAAATCAACTTCTAGCTCATTAAGAACAAAGTTGTAAAGTTGTAATCACTTTTTGGTTGACAACATTGACAACTTTCCACCTAAACATAAAAATAACCCCAAAATGGTCCAATATGGTCCAATATGACCTTATTTTAAAAAAACAAGCCAAATCAACCCAAAACCAAACTTTTACAAAAGGTCAATGAAAATTGCAAAATGGATGCTACTGCATCACTTTTACAATTTTTCTTTTTCAAAGATATATATATGCCATATACTTGAATACATGTATAACAAAATATATTTATTAAAATTATGCGAACACATTAGTATATATATATATATATATATATATTCCTTACCTTATTATTGAATTTGATTATATATACACATATACGATATATTCATGCAAGCCTTAAATAATGAAAGACACTAGAATCATTTTTATATGTAAACACGTGTATACCCAACACAAAGATTCAAACACACAGAATCTAAGACTGAAATCATAACGAATCAAAGATGACCAAACAAACTCCCCAACTAATCCAAGAATTTGACTAAGGGTTTACTTACCAAATCTTGACTGACTTTGTCTCAACTAACCAAACTAGAAGTGAGTGTGTGAAAGATTAGTTAGGCCTATTAAGGCTTACTAGACCAAGCTTCTCTCCTGAGTGATACCCCCCTCACATACTTGAGGAGTTGTATATGTTCTTGCATTCAACTTAATACATTGGATAAGTAGTTAGCCATTCACATTAAATCTATTTGCATCATAAAACATTTGTATCAACAAAGCATTTAAAGTATTCACATTACAATCCATATTCTTTGATCACATTTCATCAATATAAACATAACCATTCATTCAAGGGTGGAAGCACAAAGTTGTGTCACACTTTCGACCAACTAAGTAGTTTCGAGTGAAACTATTTCCACCTAAACAATTTCGGTCTAACTAGTTTCACTCAAAACCACATGGCATGTACGTGGCACATAGAGTTTCAAGAAAAACCCTTTCACCTGAAATCATATAATTTGAATTTTTCCATTTGTTGCATCGAAATGTAGCTTATTTTATATGTAGGGTTTCAATAGAAAGGGTTTTAAACCCTTTCTACTAAAACTATCTATGTTGCATCCTAGTTAGTAGCCAACTCAACTTTTTTTAGAATTTTTTGAAACTTTCAACTTCAACTAAGTATTTCTTCATTCAAAATATTGTTTTTTTTAAATAAAAAATATTCATTTGTAGAGCTCGGAGTGGTGAATCCAAATATGTAATTTTTTTAATATTTTGATTAGTTTTAGTATATATATATATATTTTTAAATGCAAGTAGGTTGTTAAAGTTAAAAAAGAGGCTGATTAGAAATTAAAAAAATAGTAAACATATTGTTTTTGTTTTTTAAATAGATGGTGCACTAGAGGAGAGAGTCCTCTTCAAACAAATATAATTTGACTTTTGAAAATGATTAAAAAAATAGACAATAGTTGACATCAAATGAAAACTAATGAATTCTGACAAGTTTGACTTTAAAATGTTATTATGAGAAAAATATACATCCAAATTTCAAATTTTTTTCCATGCACTATATATTGATGTTACCTATTTGGAAAAAAATATAGGGGAAAATGACTTGGTTTTTTCTATTTGAACTTCTTGATGCCAAGTGAATGTCACTTTTTCCTAAAAAATTTCAGCATTCCAGAATCTGCTCCTAAATTGATAAAAAAATAATCAAAACAACTTTTAAAAAATCTGAAAAATTACAAGAATAAACTTCATCAATATTTATACATTTCATTAGTTTACATCATTTTAAAATTCAAAACATAAAGACCGCTTTTATGTGGTCGAAGTTTAGAACTTTTTTTGTTGTTGGTCGATTCCTTTATAAAGTGTGACATAGGTTTGTACTTTTACCCTTAAAAGAAATAACATCTTAATACATATTTTAATATTTCATTTATTTGGTAAGCATATTAAAGTCACAATTTGCATTTATCATCATATTTACTTATGAAGGTGAATGTAACTCAATAACTATGAAATGAGGTGTAACATACTTCCCCCCTTGTGAATCATCATCCTCGATGATTTTCAGTCCTAAACATATATATAAAGTCAAATAACTTAGGTTTTACCTTAAATTTTCTCATCATGTAAGAAATAAGTATATTTCCAACTAATATTCCCTCAAAGCACAACCCTTTGCAATATTGTACTTCTGAGACCTTGCACTGAGTGACTATGCTAACGTGTGGGGAGAACTTGTGTGCTTCACACATACCTTCTCTTTAATAACTATAAATTATATTAACTCATTTGTAAATCACTAGTACATTATTGACCATATCCTATATGGCACATATACCCTAGTGACTAGAAAACACATTCTCGCTGGTTAATGCAATTATCCTTAGTGTAACCCAAATAGATAAGGAATTTTGGTGTATTGTACACTGTACCATGGGTCCCATCCTTTCCTTTGATTTTTACACCATCAGACAACTCACAAGATGAGACCGTCTATCATTGACACAATATTTACCTTAAGCATATTAATATTACTTCTTAATCTAAGTTTTGTATCCACAAAGTTTTCTTGATTCTTTTGATCTTTTATTCCACTAAGGTTAATCTTATTCCCTAGCTTCTCCCAGCTTTTATGAATTCAACCCTTGTTCCCATATAATATCTCAAATAGATTAAATTTCAAGGATAGTAGTTATCATAAAAGCACTCCACAAATCCTTCAAGATTTGGTTTATCCCCTTTTTCCGAACTAGCTAACTTAAAGTAATGACTTGAGCATTCATTCAATTGTTTTTTTCATAAGATAATCATGGTTTACACAAACCTTAACATTACTTGCTTGATCCCATCTGAGATAATCTTCTCAAGAACATTAAGCAACTTGTTTTACACAAATTTACTGACTAGGATTGATACTCTATAAATTAAATTTTCCAATCAAAATTGGTTACCTTGGTGAGCCTCTCCACCATAACATTATGCTAGCTCCATCAACATACAAAGATCAAAACTATTTTTAATATCTACCACTTCCTTTCTAGAATTCCTTGAGAGTATACAAGTCCTATTGATGTTAGCATCCCATCTTCATCCTTTGCCATACTGGACATCAACTTGCTACATACATTGCAACATCATACTCTATCCCCTTCCAGATTATAGTGGTTTCTCATTTGTCAATTGATTTTTTCATTACTATGTGCCCTGAGTATGACATCAATTTACCTCATTCATTCTTTTAATCTCCCAAAAATTTGGGTACATAGGTTCTTCTCCGATTCATAGTAGTCCATACCATCTTAGTAAAAACCTCTTCCATGGACTTATACCACATTTGATTCTCAAAATATAATAATTGAATATTATTATAGTTGAGATATAATTCCTTTATCTTACGACATCCATACCATAGATTTATTTCATCCTTTAATCATTTCCAAAATTATAATCCAATTTTGAGCTCAAACTATTTCTTCTAATGAGAATTTATACTAGTTGAGTAACAATCCTCATACATCATGTTGGTTTGATATTATCTTCCAAAAAGTCTCAATAATTATTACATTCCTAGTTACCAAACATGAATGTTTCTTGATTACTCAAAATCATGAGTATATAATTCTTCCCTTTTCTATTGCATAAGCAGTAATCTTGTCTACCTTTTTCAAACATTAATGTTAATAACAAATTGATCTTCAAAAACAATGTGAATAAAATCACGTCGAAAATATTTCTCTCTTAATAGTCAAAATCTTTTGACTTTTCCAATACTTTTCACTTAATAATTCCAATCGTTCTATCTTTGTGGTCATGGAGGATAAGAACCCGATTAAATCAAGACTTATGAGGAAGTCAAAAGTTCTTCCAAATTGAAAATGCATCATTAAATTTTGTATTATGGGATACTTCATATGAGTCTATCTATTCACCTTCTTCCCCCCTTAGTGTGTCCATGACATTAGATCAACTTAAAGTTGAACTCTTAACAATCATCCATTCTCTTCAAGTTGGTGGAATTGATTTAACATTCCTTGTTGTTGGCTCTCCTTAGTTGAATGAATATTACATGCATTTCTTACCCTCCATGGTATGCCTTGAATATACTTTTTCATTCCCAAAATTGGATTTTATCATCATCTTCCAATCTCTAAAATTCACCAGTTGGATCCCCAATAATGAGATCTAATAAATTTAATCAACAACTTTACAAGCTAAGAGGTGTTCTAACGTTTCATACAAATTCTCTCTTCCATGTATTCTAATATCCTTTAACCAAAGTAGAATATTGTCCCATATCTGCAAAGCCTCTTTCATTGGTGTATTAAATGAGCTTTCTTGTGGATCCCTTATGACAAATGTTTCTTCACATAAATGTGTTGTTTCCGAATTATTCTTTTGATTTGACACATAGTGTCCCTCCATATCCAATTTCCTTTTGGAACATTCAAACATAAGTTCACTTTCATTGAAAAGTTGGTAAATTCATTTTGCACTTCTCCCAAACTATGTACTATCCAAGCCCTTGTCAGATTAATCCGATTTACTTTCAATTTTTTGACTCACAATCATCTTTCTAAGTGTTTTTGTCCCATTTCTCGGTACTCTCATTTTCTCATAACCTTAAACACTCTAAAGTTGTTTGGTTTCCTTTTTCCTATTTTAATCAAAACTTCAAATTGACCTTGCCTATTCTAGTTGATGGAAACATGTCAGCTTTCATCTTCTCCTTTTTAAGTTGTTCCCCTTTATTGACCAATCTGGTCTCTAACCTTTATTCAAAAGTGCCAAATTTCACTTTTGATTCCGATTATCATTGAAAGAATTTAACCTTGTATTGAATTAGGTTTGTCAAGGGTTATCTAGTCTCTTGGATACCTCTCTAGATGTTTTTGATTCACAAAATGTTGACTTACTACTTCGATTGAAGTTACCAATTTATGCCAATAATGTTGTTCCATGGAAACTAGTGTGAGGTTGAGGACTTGAACCATGAGGAAGAGCACAAGGATGCCCTTGTTTTGGGATTTGGGGAGATTGAGGTTCATTAAGTCATCATTATCTTTATTGTGATATCAAGGAAATAATCGTTTTTCTAGAGGAGGATCTTGATTTTTGTTATAAATCTTTTGGAGGACTCTTTTGAGGTGCATACTCTTATATTCATAATATCCCTATTTAATCCACAATCCTAGAATTTTTGCAACTACGGGTTTCTATTAATAAGGGAGATTACTTCAATTCTTCCAGTCCCTTAGACTCATTTAAACAATTTCATTGGATGAATGTACCCATTTGTAATTCCCATAAACTTTCTATAGAACTTGGTTTCATAATCTTCCGTAATCTAAAGGTATATTTTAATGAGTTGTTGGTTTAGGAGTTTTCAACTCCGGGGACAATTTATTCCTAATTCCAAACTTAAAAAAGTTTCCAAGAATCTTAACTTCTCTTTTTGTTTCACTTTTTTTTCCTTTACTCTTGCCTTCTTGGTGTAAGAAATTTTCAATAATTTTCTTCCAATGTAATACTTAAGTAATGAGCTCATGTGTTCTAGAGCTGAACCTTGTAGCTCCGATACCACATGTAACATGCCCATTGTTCTACACAGTAACATTCCTATGTTTTAATCTCAAGAAAATGAAATATGATGACAATAGTTAAAGCGATAAATTTTTTTTCAAATATAAAGATAGCATGCACATTTGAAATAAATATCTTTCCAAACTTTCCCATTGCATTATATCAAAGTATTACAACTTGCCAATGTATTGATTTCATAGTATATACCCAATACAAAGATTCAAACACACAATTCAACCAAAGAACTAATCTTGGAATCAAAGACTGAAATCATAACCAATCAAAGATGACCAAATAAACTCCCCAATTAATCCAAGGCTTTGACTAAGGGTTTACTTACCAAATCATAATTGACTTTGTCTCAACTAACCAAACTAGAACTTGTGAGTGTGTGAAAGCTCAGTTAGGCTTATTAAGGGTTACCAGACCAAGCTCCTCTTCCGATTTATACTCCCCCTCGCATACTTGAGGACTTGAATATGTTCCCGCATTCAACTTAATACATTGCATCGGTAGTTAGTTGTTCACATTAAATCTATTTGCATAATAAAACATTTGTTTCGACAAAACATTTAAAACATTCACATTACAATACATATTCTTTCATCACATTTCATCAATATAAACATAATTATTCATTTAAAAGAAATAACATCTTAATGTATATTTCAGTATTTCATTCATCTGGTAAACATATTAAAGTCACAATTTGCATTTATCATCCTATTTACTTATGAAGGTGAAATTAACTTGGTAACTATGAAACGGGGTGTAACAATAATTATTCATTTAAGATTCATATATTGATTTTCTTCAATTAAAAGAAATACCAATTCAAGTTTTATTTGGAAGGGGTATTTGATTACACATATCTTGGGATAGACTTACTCAATAAGATTACTTAGTAAACTTGTAGAAGGAAGATAAAATTTTGTATTACAAAATAGAAATAGAGAGGTCGGATTATTAAACTATAAAACTCTTCTAGCACTTTTGGGTTATTAGTGATTTCAGTTGTACTTTATGGGTCTAAAATGTAGGCTAGCAACACTATAGGAATAGAATGGAGATGAATAGAGCGGATTGAAAAGTGGTTGATTAAAAGAAAATTCTGAATAAAAGTACTAGTTCCTTATGAGCTGCTTCTAGCAAAAATAGACACCCTTTCTATTGAGGCAATAGACTATGGTTCATCTTCTAAGATATTTAAAAAAATTAAATAGATGGAGATAAATAGCTGGCCTAAGATTGTCACTAGTTAAGCCTTGAACAAAAGAAAGGGGTCTTAGATGTAACAAAATAATAAAGGGATGCACAAATGAAATATCAACTTGAATACATGCCCAAATAATAACAAAGAGATAAAGGCTTTTGTTAAGGATAAATTTTGCATTACTGTCCAAAAAGATGTTATCGAAAAAAAAAGAAATATTATCTTGATGAATTTAATCCTATGTGTGACTGCCACTGAAAGGTCTAGATAGGGGCAAATATCATTTTGAGAATGAAGATGCACATAGTCTAATTAAGAACTAAATCACATAGTCTTCAATGTGAAATAGATAGATGAAAGAGACATATATAAGACTGAGAGGAGATGATACATATCTTTTGTAAAACTAGTGTAGTTGAGTCAAAGAAGCCCTTTATGTTGGATTGTAATGTATATAATGACATCTATGCTGAATATGCATATTCGTTAGCAGAGGTTTGTCTACAAGATTTGCTTATAGAGGAGATGGTTGAAAAAATAGAAGAATTTATTATCAAGCTACATAACAATAGATCATCATTACAAAAGACGTATCAACTATCCCATAAACTGTCTTTGACTTCATAAAAAATAAAATTCTTTTATTCTATTCAATTTAACAAAGAGGATAATCACCATTTATTTGCCATTTCAAGAAGCATGATAAATGTTTTTCCAACGGGCACCTGCAAGGAAACTGAAGAAACTGACTATGGGCTTTGACACAGGGAAAATATAATTGCAACATGTACTTCAATTATTCATTCAGAATGTTGTTGCATGTAAATTAGTATCCAAATTGATATAAAACACCATTTGGTTTGTCAAAGAGCACCTTGATTGTGAAAGGTGGTATATTAAATTTAAATGGTTGTGACATTTTCAAGATGCCATGGAGAATAAAACCAAACAAGAAAAACAGAAATTTGAAGCAAACCCAAAAGAAAACAATAGAAAGGCACCAAGGAAGGCGTTAGGAACTTGGTCATCAATAAATTAAAAAACTCTCTTTATCCATGTTCTCTCTCAGGCTACTGTAATATAGAAGGGAGGATAAGAGTGTTCATAACATATTGATAAGTTTGGAAGCCAAAGAAGAAGTTTTGTTAAGAGGCAGGAAGCATAAAGTTGTATACAATGGCGGAGCCCGTAACCCAACAGAGCCTGAGGTCTCTGCTCTGCAGTGACGAAAGAGATTATTTCTTGATCAGAAACAATGGAGACCAGGTGTGATTTTTATCATTTGGGTGTTTTTTATTTCTCATAAGTCACCCTGTTCTTCTGATTCAAAGCTTCCTATACTTAGCTTTCTCTCCTTTTTTTTTTCTGAATTTGGAATATGTTAGCTTTCTCCTGTGTACATATGGATGGACAAAATTATATCTATTTGGATCAAATTTGTTATCGAGTATACAAAGCTCTATTCTTTTAAGATTAAAAAAGCTATGGTGTAGACACTATTCTGTTCTTTTAGATTAGATTTGCTATTTGGTATTCTGTGTACAGAGGCATGCTAATTTTTTGAGATTTACTAAGATTAAATTTGTTATTGTCTGTAAATTATTTGGTTGTTTTAGATTAAATTTTCCTACTGGGTATAGGGAATTGTGTTCTTTTCATTGCCAGCAATTTACCCAAGGAAAATTCACTGTCAGCGATTCACTATCATGGAAAATTTATTGATGGAAAAATCAGTCACGACCGTGGAAAATTAACCCCATTAATATTTTTTAATATATATTTCAAAAACTTTGATTTTATTAAAAATATTAATGCAGTTAATTTTGGGCCGCGGTGAATTTTCCATGGTGGTGAATTGCTGGTGGCTGAATTTTCCATGGTGGTGAATTGCTGGTGGTGAATTTTCCTTCGATGAATTGCTGGGATGAATGATGCCATATTATTATGTTTTTTAAATTAAATTTGTTATTTTGTAATAAAATATTATTGTTGAATTAAATCTGTTGCTGAGTATACAATATTATTCTTATGTTAATGATGGATCAAGAAGTGTAGTTAGTCCAGTAGCATATAAATTAGTTACATAAATCTATTGCATAATTTTCATTTTTTAATTTCTATTAAAACAAATTTCCTAGTAGAATCAATTCAATTATATCTCATTTGATATATAATTGATTCATCTACATATCTTTAACAGTTCATAATTCAAGTTTTTGATATCATAATTTAAAATGCAAAATAAAACATAACATCATTTGGAGGGATAAAAAATGAGATGTAACATTTATTTCTACAAGAAAGTTCCATTATAGTATTAAAGACATGTAGGGCTAGATATCATCTTAACAATCATATAATTTAAAATATACACTTTTGATCACTATACGGGTCACTTGACTTCCATCCATGTAGAGGCATGTGATTTGTAGTTGAAGTATTATGTATGTGAAATAAGCAACATTGATCAAATAGATCATTACTAAATCTAAAAATTTGTATCATTCATTATAAAAATCATTGCTAAATCAAAAATATTGTATCGTTGATCATAGAGATTATTGTTAAATCTAAAAAATATTGTGATGTTGATCACAAAGATTGTTTGTAAATCTAAAAAGCTATATCATTGCTTGAATAGATCATTATTAAGTCTAAAATTTTATAGCATTGATTGTGAAGATTATTGTTAGATCTATGAAGATTTTGATTGCAAAGATTATTGCAAATGGTAAACAATATAATGAGTGTTATCTCCTTAAAGTTGAGTGGTGGTGACAACTTAAAAATACCTTCATTAGATGAAAATTATTTTTCTCTTGCGAGACTTCACCTCCTTTATTGATACGACTATGAAAGACATCTTGTTATTGATAATGATGAGAAGAGGAAAGGAAAGGTTTGGTAGTATTGCAATTGTTCTGGTCATCTTGAGAAGTTTGTACACTTTCAAAAAAGTATTGGTTTGAAATGTATTTTCATTTGTATATGGGTAACTAATAAACCTATATGTTATAGGTGGTCCCCATCATCTAGTTAACATATGTGATAAAATAAAGTTTATGGGAGAACGTTAAAAAATGCAAATTATATTTAAACACACCTCAAAGTATTTTCGTATAGAGTCATGTCTCAATTAGAGACACATTTGTCCATACATGTTATTTATTTAAAGATCTTTTATATCCATAAATTTAATTAAAATTAAATCTATTCAAATTCTCCAATTTCAACTATATAAACAGGTGACAATGCAAATGTCACCATACAACTATCATTAAAGTCCAAATGACTCTTCAATGACAAATGCAATACAAGAAACATAAATAGCTATAGCTTTGTATCTTTAATATTAGTCTAGACATAGCTTAGAGCTGATTAAGTTTGGCCTGACTCACAACCTGATGAACTAGCCACCCATGTTATTCCCATCACATGGATGGTTCTCCATAACCTTGATACACTCTACTAAACTTAGGGAACATACCACTTATAACATTATAATATAAATATTATAGTCGTAGGCCTGAAAGGCACCAATTCCATTGTTAAAGCAGCAACTTTTATATTCAGAATGTTTTTAGATATAACTGTTGAATTTTTTCCTTTTAACATTTGTCTCTTTCCAATGTTTCGATTCCAGATTTTTATTTTCGAACATTTTGTGTTTATTTTCATATTTTACTTTTTTCTTAACATGTTTAATCTGTAGTTGGTATTAATTTTCCACAGTTCATGAAGTTGTAAGGCAAGCTTTTCGATACAATTATGTATGCATTTTAATCGATGTTCTGGATCACATTCAGTAACTTTCCTCTTCTTGATAATGAATCATTGAGTGTGATCTGAAACGTCAATTAAAAAGCATACACAGTTGAATCCAAAAACTTATGCTACAATTCCTAATCTATGTTTTCCTTCGAACTAATCTGAAGTGGGGAACTTGAAACATAAGAAAGAAAAAATCCTAACACAGCTGTTTCCAGATACACTCCTGAAATGTTTACACATGGAAATCTCAAATCATTAAATTTCATATTTTTTTAAGGTGCTGCAGTTTTTCATCTCTGATCAAACACCTTCGCTTCCATAAACAGAAGATTTACACAAGAACCAAATCGTTTAATGCTGTAATAAGTTTCGATGCCCATCTGGAGTTAACGACTTTTAAGTTTCAAATAACCCTTTGCATTGTAATGCGTGCAAGCCACTGGTATGTGTTAGTAGAGCCATAAATGCGATGAATATTCTTGACTATGACTCTACTGCAGGTGCCACTTTCTGAGCTCACAGGCAAGACAGTTGGTTTATATTTTTCTGCTCATTGGTGCCCACCATGCCGAGGATTCACACCAAAGCTTATAGAAGTATACAATAAACTCAAGCAAAATGGAGAAGCTTTTGAGATTGTTTTCCTCTCTAGTGACAGAAACCAAAAAGCTTTCGAAGGATATTTTGCAAGCATGCCATGGTTAGCTCTTCCATTTAGAGACAAACTCAAGAAGGATCTAAGCGAGTACTTCCACATTAGAGGAATTCCATCTTTGATTATAGCTGGCCCTGATGGAGAAACTGTGACAACAGAGGGCAGAACCATTGTTTCTGCCCATGGTGCCAAGGCTTATCCCTTTACTGATGCTTGCGTCGCAAAGCTGCAGAAAGATATAGAAGCAGCAGTAGAGAAATATCCGAAGGAAATAAAGCATGCCCTGCATAAACATTCTCTGGAATTGACTCGGAGGAAGGCCTACATATGTAATGGGTGTCGGGAAGGGGGTTATGATTGGTCTTTCTATTGCAAAGGATGTGATTTTGATCTTCATGCAGATTGTGCTTTGAAGGATAAGCATTCTGATGGAAGTGACAAACAACAGACAGAGGGTAAAGATTCTGATAATGAGGACAAGGCAGCTGAAGTCGTTTGTGAAGGAGATGCTTGTCGAAGGGTTTAAGCAGTCAAGTAAGGCTTTCAGAGGGTTTTCTTTATATAGGCTTCTCAATAAAGTATATGGAAGATTATATAGGCAGTTTGAACATAATGTCCCTTTCTTTCTATTGTTTATCTGAAGCTTATTTACTCTCTCCCTCTCTCTGGTTGTGTACACAAGCTTTAATGAGTAAAACTTGTTTAGTATTTTTATGATCTAAACATATCATATGGAACAGGGTCTTTGGCCACTAAATATATTTCATCTGCTTTGGGATGTTTATTCTGTAAGTCCCATGTCTAATCTTTGGTGTTTAAAGTATTAATTGTGGTTTTAACATGCTAATAACTTGCAGCTTGGGAATTTCAGTAAGAATATGAACCCTGAAATCAGGGACGGCAGGCTTGTCCTGTATGGAATTTAGGAAAAGTGCATTTCTGTCTAGGATATAATCTATAAAAACATCCAAACATCAATATTCTTGAGAATATGTCAAATTTCTCTATAATTAGGTATCATCAATAACCAAGTTTAGGGGTTGGTTCTCCACCCTTATTGTATTCCCTTAGTGTAAAAATGGATTCTACCATTTTCCTATTTCTATGGTGGGTCACAAATTTGAAAGATCTTATAGTGGAAACTCTTATAATGTGTAAGCCATGTCATGTAGTTGTATGCCACTCCTTGCTTCAAGCACCATCAAAACATCATTTGGAACTATGTTTTGCAACTCCAAAAATATCATATAGTTGCATTATGCAGCATGTACATACTACTAGGAATCATGCCACATACCTTAATTATCATGGTTGCGTTCTATGCCATATTTCAACCTACCCATATTAGTTTGCATGCAATCTTGAACTCAGAAAATAATTTTGTGCAACATCACATAACATCATGCTCAAATATATCATACCTTTTAGAGCTATTTTATGACACACCATTTGACATCATATTACATGAAAAAATTTATAATAGTTGGAAAATGAAGAATTACACATGGAAGCCCATCTAGGTCAACTACAATAATGAAATTTGATTTAGTTTTTAACTAGTTTCAATGATTCACCATTTAATTTTTCTCAATCTAGGTGGTATCCATGGGAATTTATAATACAATCCTTATTTTTTGAGTAACAAGCTTCTCCTAACTAATTCAAACTTATCCTATGGCTAGTTAATCGAAATTAGATTTATTCTATTACTGTTGAAATTAAAAGGTTTCTTAAAATTAAATATGGTGAAATTAAAAAGCTATTAGAAATTAAATATGCAAAAGTTAAATAGACTTTTCTTGAATATTTATTAAAAATCTGTTGCATTAAATGAGAAGTTTCGAAAGGATTTTTTCTAGATATTTAAATGAGATGAATATAGGTCTTTATTTGAGAATATGAAGATAATAATGTATCTCTAAGCATGGCCATACAAGATAAATGTGTTATATAAAAAAATAATAAAATAAATTACTCAAATAAAAAAATATCACAAGATCTTCTTCTTTAGGTGAGTGAGCCCTAATCCACTTTTGGATCAATATTCTAATCCTTAGATGATGTCAAGATTCATTTATTCTATTCAAAATTGGTGAAAAATAGACTATTATATGCTACTTCTACTACTATAAAGTAGTTACTTCCTACTTAGAATTTTTGACCTAAATATGCTAAAATATTTCATGGATATTTTTACAAACCTTTATGTAAACTTAAAATGAATTGTTACTAAGAATGTAACCAACCTATGATTGTTAGTTCATAAATTATGTGATAATTATTTACTTTTACAACCAAAACATGAAAGTGCAATCTTCAATCTTAACTAAAGTTTTTCCTAGATCGTAAACAAGAGACACCAAATGTATTCTAGTTGTGTTGAAGTGCTCTTGGTTCTTATGGATCAACTAAAGGTGTTGTTGAAAACAAAGTGAAGTAAAGCTACAATATGAACTTATTCAAGTGAAACTAGATCTGAAAATAAGATTACCAAATCATATTTAAGTATGTTATTACAACATTCACCACAATAGAAAATTAGCAAACAAAATGTGACACCAAATTTACATGGAGAAAACCTTTTGGGAAAAAATCCACAAGAGAAAGGAGGGAAAGTATATTATTAATTTTTGAATGAGAGTACACAATAATACACTTCACTAGTGATCTCTAGTCAACTTGGTAGCACCATGTTACCTGCAATAACTCATCATGAAACTACCATTTAATGGCTCCAATTTATAGAACTTGTGGGAGTTAAAACCACAAATAGTAAACAAAAAAAAGAGGTATAAAACCACTAGAAAAAACCCACACCACCTTCTTGGATAACTAAAATTCATGATAAAAATTACATGAGTCCAACGTGGGCACCTAGCCTCCAGCCTATCCAAATCACGTCTTTCTAGATTCTCTGATGACTCTTTTGCTTCCCGATGGACCACCAACATACACCTTTTGTTCTCCAATATTGGGAGGCCTATCCATGATCTTTCAGATTCCCAAAGGGATGCCTAGGAAATATACCTTATCTATTTTGATGTGTAACCTCCACCAAAATTAAATCCTCTCTTTAAAATATAATTAAAACATTGCCAATATTTAATGAATTTCTCTCATGTTCCCTAGAACACATTCGAAGGAACGTGGAGACACATGAATGGCATATTATTACAAGGTTAATGTCATGTATCCTAACATTCTTCCACTTGACATTATACATTATAATTACATCCAAGAGATACAAATAATAAATCAAGTACTATGATCAAGGCCCATGGCCTTCTTGCACGAAGAAAACTTATCCAAAGTGTCAACCTTTTCAATCAAAACCTTACTATTATCAACCATTTTTCACTCAAAGTGATATTGAACATATTTAAATTCATAGTATGAGAATGATACATAGGATTTTTGGCCAAACAAACAACAATCTAACTATCACATCCAATCCTCGGTGTCTTGCAATAAAAACCAATACCAATATCAAGTCTCTATAACTATACCACCTCCTTAGAGGAATGTGTAGCAGTCATATACTCTACTTCAATGGTGGAAAATGCAATAATAGGTTTCCTCTTACTCGTCCAACTCATTTCTCCTCCAAATAAAGTAAATTCATAGCCACTAGTGGATCTTTGACTATCCAAGTCACCTTCCCAATCTGCACCAACAAACCCTTGTATGTACAATAACCTGACCATATCATTAGTACCATGTGATAAACCAAATATTAATTAAAAGAACATCACAAATATCTAAATACCCTCTTCAGAAAAGATAAATGATCTATAATAGGGCTAGACATAAAACCTGCTTGGAACTCCCACTGCTTGGGCTATATCTAGTATCTAGTGCAAACCATTGTAGACATAAAACTACTAATGGCACTAGCATAAGGAACCTTAGACATATCCTCAAAATCATCATCAAAATTAGGACACATATTTAAGCTCAACTTAGTACTGACTGAAAATGGAATACTAACTAGCTTATAGCCATGTATATTAAATCTCTACAAAATGGTATCAAAATTCTCACTTTAACTTAACCAAATATTTATTTGACCTTGATCTCTATTAATCTCCATACAAAGAATTTGTTTTGCATCCACCAAGTCCTTCATATCACATGTGCCAAAAAGTTATGTCTTGAGGTCACTAATAATCACCTTTTCATTACCAATAAACAACATATCATCAACTTTAGAATGATTAGAATCCAATCATCAATAACCTTAATGTACACACAATGATCCTCCTCGCTCCTAAGATAACCCAAATTCAATGTTAAAGCATAAAAAATTTGGTGCCACATCCTAGGTGACTATTGCAAACCATACAAAGATCTCTTCAACCTGTAAACCAATTATTCTATTCCTTTCATAGTAAAATCGTTAGGTTGTAACATATAAATTTCCTCATCAATATCCCCATGCAAGAAATAAAATTTAACATATATTTTCTCTATCTCAAAATCACAAGAAACAACAATAGATAATAAGAATCTAATAGAAGAATTTAGAAACAAGAGAGAAAATTTCACTGAAATCAACTCTTGGGTAAGTGCATGGATCTGCGACACAATTTTGGCTCTTAAGATGCCACTTTTTTTTCCAGAAATCAGCAAAATCTAATTTGCATGAGAAAATGAAGATAGTTATGCTCAAAATTTCAAGATGCAGCAAGAAAAAGAGTTGAAGTGCTTCAAGTCTAGTTTCTAAGCTACTAATTCTTTTTGAAATTAATGAAGATTAAGGGTCTCAAAAAGTGGGGGTGGCCCAAAACATGTCCTGTTTTTATCAAAAAAACACAATAGCACTTGAGGGCTCCCCCCTTTTTGATTAAATTTTCTTAGAATTTCAAAAATTTGAACGGTGAGAAATTATCTAACACCATGAAGTTTATCCTCGTTCTTTCGAATAATTTTTTATATGAACATATAATATTTTATGAATTTTGAAAGTGGACACATCTTGAAAAGATGATATTTGAGTGTTCTCCCCCCTAATTTTTTTGAAAACTAATCGAAATTTGATTTTTTTTCATCATGTGTAGAATGGAGTCTAGTTTTAAAAAATGTAATTTGTTTCACGTTTCGATGAACGAGTAAAAATCTATCCTAAAACTAGCACATGTTGGTTTTTGACAAAAAATAGAGGCATTTACAATAGAAGTTATGGATCAAAACCTTAACTGAATAAAAAAAAAGAATTATATATTTAGATAGCTAAGAGAGAGGTTAACACCATCATGGCTTTTTTATAAACTTGCATTGAAAGATGTGAAAATGTGACAGTGAGCACAAACAAAAATATGAGGAAATTCGGTAAATCCTGTCAATTCACTCGTCTAAAGCAGGCCATTTGGTGAGCGCCAAATTTGGCACTTGCCAAATAGAATATCACATTTGGCAAGTGCCAAATTTGGTGAGAAAAAAATTTGGCGTGCGCCAAATGACCCGCTTTGAAGAAAATATAAATTTCCCCTCTCTTTGGTCGACCATTTTGATAATGCTGAGAGTGTATGGTTTATGATAGTAGATGGATAGTTGAGGTTTTACCTTTCATATGCTCTCTGCTTCCTTACCCTAATTGGATAACTCTATATCCCTCTGAATTCTCTCTCTCTCAGATCTCACTCCCTCCCACGCTACCTAGACTACTCTCTCACTCCAATCCCCTCTCTCAGGTGTCATTCCCTCCCACCCTACCTAGATAAATATATCTCACTGTAACTGCTTTCTCACACTCCCTCTCTCTCCCCCTCTGGTGTTTTTGTTTCTTTCACTCCATCTCCCTCTCTTAGGTACTTATATATCTTTATGTCTCTCTCTCTCCCAAGTCTCTCCCTCCTACCCCCTCTCCCTCCCTTAGGTCTCTCACTCACTCCCTCTATATCTCTCCCACTCCCTCTCACTCTCACTCTCACTATCTCTCCCCCTCTCTCTCTCACTCCCTCTCAAGTATCTCCCTGCCACCTCTCTCTCTCTCTCTCACACTCATCTCTCTCCTCCCTCTATCTCTCTCCTCTCTCCCTCTCTCCCTCCCACTCCCTCTCCCTCTCTCTTTATCTCCAGAGTCTCTCCCTCCTACCCCTTCTCCTCTCTCTCTCTCTCAGTGTCTCCTCCCAACCTCTCACCTCTCTCTCTGATCCTCCTCTCACTCCCTCCTATCCGCTCTCTCCACTCTCTCTCAAGTCTCTCCTCCCACCCCTATCCTCTCTCTCTCTCTCCAAGTGTCTCCCCTCCTACCCCTCTCCTCTCCTGTTTGTCAAGTCTCCCCTCCTGCCCTCTCCCTCCTCGGGTCCTCCCTCCTGTCTCTCTCCCATCCTCCCTCTCCTCCTCCCTCTGTCTCTCCTTTCTCTCTCCCTCTCTAGAATTATCCCTCTCTCTCTCTCTCGGTCCCTCTCTGCTCCTCCTCTATCTCCCTCCCCTCTCTTTTGTCTCCCTGCTCCTCTATGTCTCTCCCCTCACCCCCTCTCTCTCCATCTAGTTATCTCCTCTCACCCACCCCTCCCCTCTCTCTCTCTCTCCCTCTCTCTCAGGTATCTTCCCCACCCCCTATCTCTCTATCTATATATATCTCTCTCACTCCCTCTATCTCTCTCCCATCCCTCTATCTTGGGCACTATGTCTCGCTCCCACCTCGTCTCCCTCTCTCAAGTCTCTCTCTCTCTCATTCCCTGTATCTCTCTCCCATCCCTCTATCTCCCACTCCCTCTCTCTCCTACTCTCTCAAGTCTCTCCCTCCCACTCCCTCTCTCCCACTTTGTCTCCCTCTCCCTCTCTCTCAGGTCTCTCCCTCCCATCCTCTCTCCCTCTCCCTCTCTCTCAGGTTTCTCCCTCCCACCCCCTCTTCCCCCCTCTCTCTCTCAAGTCTCTCCCTCCTACCTCCCCTCTCTCTCTTGGGCTCTCTCTCCCACTCGCTCTCTCTCTCACTCCCTCTATCTCTCTCTCTCTCTCTCTCTCTCTCTCTCTCTCTCTCTCTCTTAGGTATCTCCCTCCCACCCTCTCTCCCTCTCCCTCTCTCTCTCTCAGGTCTCTCCCTCCCACCCCCTCTCCCTCCCTTTCTCTCTTAAGTCTCCCTCCTACCCCCTCTCCCCCTCTCAAGTCTCTCTCTCGCTCTCTCACTGACTCCCTCTAACTCTCTCCCACTCCATCTCTCTATCTCTCTCCCTCTGTCTCTCCCTCTCCCTCTGTCTCTCTCACTCCCTCTATCTCTCCCCCATCCATCTATCTCCCACTCCCTCTCTCTCCCCTCCCTTTCTATCTCTCCCTCTCTCTCTCTCTCCCCCTCTCTCAGGTAGGAGGGAGAGACTTGAGAGAGAGTGAGAGGGAGTGAGAGAGAGAGAGTGAGAGAGAGAGAAAGAGGGTTGAGGGTTTAGGGTTGAGATTTGAGTGTTTACGGGTTTAGGTTATAGGGTTGAGGGATTAGGTTTGAGGGTAGAGGGTTTAAGGGTTTACGGGTTGAGGTTTGAGGGTTGAGAGGGAGGAATGGATGGAGGGAGATATGGAGGGAGAAGTGAGATAGAGAGAAGGAAAGAAGAGGAGGGGGGGACAAATATAGATGAGGGTTGAGGATCCAATGTTTAGGGTAGAGGGTTGATAATTGAGGGCATAGGGTTTAGGACATATAGGGTTGATGGTTTAGGGTAGAGAGAGAGAGGGAGATGGTTTAGGGTAGAGGGTAGAGGGTTTAAGGGTTAAGGTTAGAGGGGAGAGGGGAGATAAATAGAGGAAGAAATAAAGGGAGAGAGAGAGAGAGAGAGAGAGAGAGAGAGAGAGAGAGAGAGAGAGAGAGAGAGAGAGAGAGAGAGAGAGAGAGAGAGAGTTTAGAGAGTAGGGTGTAGTTGAGAGAGGGGTGTGGGTAGAGGGTAGAAATTAAGAGTATAGGGTGGCAGTTTAAGAGTTTAGGGTTTAAGGTTAAGGGTAGAGGGTTTAGGGTTTAGGGTTTAAAGGTTTAGGGTTTAAGGGTACAGGGTTTAGGGTTTAGGGTTTAGGGTTTAAGGGTTAAGGGTAGAGGGTAGAGGGTTTAGGGTTTAGGGTTTAGGGTTTATGGCTTAAGGGTTGAGGGTTGAGGGTTTAGGGCTTAAGGGTTGAGGGATTGAGGGTTGAGGGTTTAGGGATTAGGGTAAAGAGTTTAGTTGGGTTTAAAAGGGTTTAAGGGTTGAGGGTAGAGGGTTTAAGGGTTGAGGGTTGAGGGTTGATGGTTTAGGGTTTAGGGTTGAGGGTTGAGGGTTGAAGGGTTGGGGGTTGAGGCTATATAGTTGAGGGATTAAGGTAGAGAGTTTGGTTGGGTTTAAGGGTTTAGGGTTTAGGGTTTAGGGTAGAGGGTAGAGGGTATTGTGTTGAGGGTAGAGGGTAGAGGGTAGAGGGTAGAGGGTAGAGGGTTTAAGGGTTTGGTTTTAAGGGTTTAGGGTTGAGGGTTTAGGTCTCCCATCCCTCTATCTCCCACTCCCTCTCTCGGGTCTTCCCCCCCACCCTAACTGAATAACTATCTCTCCCTCTCAAGTCACAAGTGTCTCTCTCTCTCTCAGGTCTCACTCCCTCCCACACTACCTAGACTAATCTATCTCACTCTAATTCCCTCTCTCACACTCCCTCTCTATCAGGTCTCATGTACCTCCCACCCTACCTAGACAAATCCATTTCACTCCAACCCCCTCTCCAACACTCCCTCTCTCTCTCCCCCTTTGGTCTTTTTTTATCTCTCAAGTCTCATCCCTCCCAACTTCTCTCTAGTTGTTAGGTCTTTTCCCCCACCCTAACTGGATAACCCTCTATCCCTCTCAAGTATCTCTCTCTCTCAGGTCTCACTCCCTACCACACTACCTAGACTAATCTCTCTCACTCCTATCCCCCATCTCTCTATCTCAAGTCTCACTCCCTTCCACTCTATATTTCGAAAAAAATTCAAAGCAACACATTTGGTGAGCACCAAATTTGGTGAGCACCAAATGTGTTTGTACCTTGAAACAGTAAAATAGGGCTTGAACCCATGATTTGGGCACACATGCTTCTACATTTATCTGGTTCAACGCTTTAACCGACTCAGAAACGCCTTTTTTATGTAGTTGACTCCTTGTTGTACCAATCTATGCTTGATCCATCACCTTTTTACCACCAATTTGCATGCTAGACAACATAGAAGAAGACATTTTGAAGTTTCTACATCATTTTACATTATCTTAGGTAATACATTCATTTTGGTAATATTGAAATATTTTTATTTAGTATATTTTTTTGTTTTTGAAAATATAAACTAAATTCCTTTCATGATTTTATTTATCATAACAATTTGACATAGAATTCAACATTGAATTAGATGTGAGTTGCATAAAAAAGCTTATTTTTTATGAGTTTGAAGAAAAAAATGAAAAACATGACATAATTTAGATGAATTCATGTTTAAACTTATATAAAGGACATCAACTTAACACAAATTTGCATTGCTTAAAGTAGTCCATTTCCAACATGGCTAGTGGAATTCACTCTATTTAATTTTAGGTAGATGTTTATATTGAGTTTTTTTTGTTTTGTTTTAAAAATTTATAGACCATTCATTTGATGATTTTATTAATCTTCATTGTTACACATAGAATTCAACATTAAATTAGATGGATCTTGCATGTAAAAGTTTAATATTTAGGAGCTTGAAGATAAAAAATGGAAAACATGACATAATAGATTCAAATTCATTATTAGTGGTGGTTGTGGGAATTTTTTTATTTTCAACTAATTTGGAAAACCTAATAGCTTTCATCAATGTTAATGCAAGTTTCCATTAATTTTTTTGTGCCATAAAAATTTCACCTTCATCATGTGCTTAGATAAAGTCAAGTGACTTGACATAGTTGTTAATGCAAGTTTTCATTCATTCATACCATTTACCTTTCTAAGAAATAAAAAAAAGGAATTTTTTTGTGCAATTGAAAATGCCTTTCTCTAAGTTACCTCATTGCCAAAGAAATAGTGAATAATTCCAAGATATAACATCACAAACCCTTATTTGAATTCATGTTCTTCATGGATTGGTTGACAGTCACAATGTGGTTTTGACAACAATAAGCACAAGATTCTCTAGTTTTCAAAGGTGGCAGCAACTTATACCCTAGGCTTGACACTTATTTTCTCCTAAGCACTTGTCCACACTCCAAATACTCCCGTAAAACCCTTCTTAACATTGATCAACACTTACATGAAGCAATTTTTTACAAATCCCTCAAAGTAATAGGTTTTATACAATATAGTTGCAAAAAGAAACAAACTATCCTCAATAACTCACACAAAATGATTATTTAGCAACCCTTATTTTTTCAGCACATGCATATAGACCTACAAAAATATAGTACCAAGTTTCATATTTTTCACCAAACACATCAAAATTTATGGGTTTTTTGAAGATTGCTATAAACCCTAGGTTGGGGACATCAATGTTTGATAAGATATGCAATGTTTGATAAGTTACATTAGTTATGCAATGTAAAGTAATGCATTGATTTTTAAAGATATGCAATGTTGTAATCAATGATATGAATATGTTTCATAAAATGATTGGTGTGTTTCATAAAATGCAATGTAATCAATGGTATGGATATGTTTGAAAAAATGCATTACTTACTTTTCTTGAAGTATAGAGGTAGACATGTATGAAAAATGTTGTAGCATAGACATGTTTGATAAGATGCATTGGTAGACATGTTTGGGAAATGTGGTAGCATAGAATAAGGCAATGAGTTGTTTGAAAGAATGCCTCAAAGAAATGTGGTCTCATGTTGATGTCCATCACCATGAAACCACATTTCATGGAGGCATATTTCCAAATAGCTCATTGTCTTCTTTCATAAAATGCTTTGGTGTGTTTCATAAAATGCAATGTAATCAATGATATCAATATGTTTCATAAAATGCATTACTTACTTTTTTTCTATATGTTTTTGTGAACATGTAACATTCAACATTATGCCAAGGAAATGACCAAAGCCTCTAACACCAGAAGAACGTGAAGTTAAGAATGCAAGGAGAAGAGAATAAAGAATTCAATCTCGTGAAGAAAAGGAATTGCAACCCATACAACAAGAAATTATCGTGCAATCTAAGAGAGATGTCCAATTGGTAGCACAAAGGGCATGAAAGAATTTTTTTTATGAAAGGACACAAATGGATCCCAAAGTTGGGGGCATATCACCAACCATAGGTGAATTTCAATGCACATCTCCGATTGAAGACACATCGGCAACAAAATGTGGTTTTCCAAGTACATCAGAAATCACATCTCCAATTGAAAAAACACCATCAACAACATTGGGTTTTGAAAGTACATCAGCAAACACATCTCTATTTGAAGGAACTCCACGCACGACATCTCAAGTTGGAGGTACAACATCGTTTACATGTCAATCTCAAGGTTTGTCATCAATTGCGCCTCTGATTGAAGGTACATGATCTATCCCTGATGTTGTTGACATTCCTAACATTGACACAAATTTACATTTGAGAACTCCTAGATTTTTGTATAGAAAACCTAGATTTTTGATTCATATTGATTCCAATGTTTTGAAATGGATGCCTAATAAGATTAAAAAATGTACATGTCAAAGATATGCACAGAGGATATGGAGTTTATTTTTTGAGAAGCTAAGTGAGGGTGGAAGATGTCAACTATTTGTTGAAATAATGAGCAACTCAAATTTAGGCCCACCATGAAGGCTCTTGGGCAAAGAGTTTCAAATGAATCAAGTGAAAATTCCATTGTAAAGGGTATATGCAGGATCATCATGGAAAAAATAGGCCCTTAAGTGGTGATGAAAATTCAGAAAATCAGAGTTAGGCGACTTGATGCAAAAAAATGAATAAGTTATCTATATTATTTCAAAAATATGTAAGAGTAGAATCTGTAGAAAATTGAATGTAGTTTCTAAACTACTAGGTTTATTTAAAAAAAATTCTATTTGTTGAAAATTTGAAATTTCAATGCAGTAGTACTTAAATTTCAAGGAAAAAATAAGAAGTAGGTGTTTGTCTGACCACCCTAACCACAATAAAATGAGAATATTTTTTTATAAGATTTAGATATAAGTAGAGGACTCATGTCCCTATGTGATACATATTTTTTTGTAATTTTTTTCCAAGTAAATAATTAATTATAATTTTTTATTACAAATTTTTAAAAATATAAAAACTCCTATGTCTGACCACCTTAACTTGATCAAAACTTCATGAATTTTTTATTTTTTTAATCCTATAGTATACGAAGCATAGAATGTGACACATGTTTTGGATTCAAAAAATGTGATACCATTTGAAAGCTATAGATGTTTTTCAATCAGGCTATCAATCAAGACTTTAGTTGTAATTCAAATAGAAAATGAATAATAGTTATTTATTAAATTCAAAGTAAAGCATAATTTATATTGGTGGAAAGCTGAGAATCTCCTTTAAAAACCATTTTCATTTCATCAATTTTGGGTAAAAAAAAGTTGTCAGCCACATGGGCCATCATATCACTTACATATCACCACTTTTTGGCCCATCATGATCCTGCACACACCTGAAAGAACTTGATGAGTGCATATGAGAGCGTGGGTTCTACCTCATGAACAAAGGGTAGTTGTGCCACACGACGTGTGATGAAAACATAGTTAACCAGTCAAACAAGGAACAAGATGAACCTTACAAAGACAAGTAAGTCTTTGAAAATAAGTAAAACATCTCTAATGAGAGCCAAAGGAAGGCATGGAAGAGTGAAGGATCCAAATAGCAATGAGTTATGGGTATTCTTGAGTAGAGTGCCATAGAAAGATAAAATAATTTCTCAAGCCTTGAGATCTATAATAGTATATTATTGGAAGGATAACACAAGGGTCTCTCCAAATCAAAGAGATGTTGTAAGAAGGAGAATTTGTAGTCAAATTTGAGAGCCACATCCAAGGCATTATTTGGATACCACTCAAACCCAGTTTTTTGCTTATTTTGTATGGAAGTTTCCTCAAATTAAAATATGTCAAATGTATTTTGAAATGCTAAAGCCTTTTTATGTCAAAATAAATCACACATGCACTACTTGTTGTTGTAGAGTACATATTGAGTTTTCTAACCATTATGACGTTTATCGACGTATATGTGTAGATATGCATACTAACAATGTTTAGTAGGAATGTAACATAATTCCTCACCCTAAATCCTCAAGGGAATTCTTATCTTCCATTTTATGTGAAAGAGTGGATGGTCAATTTTTTTTACAGGAAGTCATGTTTGGATGGCACATGTGATCATTGTGGTGGCATGCAACATTTTCCAATTTGCCAACACATGGCTAGTACACACACAATTGGAAATAGAATTGTGGAATTTGGAAAATACAAGATGGTGGCCTACAGTCTAAAAGATGGGAAAGAAGCAAAGAAGTGTGAATTCGTCAGTGATAAGATTCTAATGTATCAGTTTATGGGAATTTTCCATGATTAGGTGGTTGATGAGTATGCAAGACATACACATATATCGATGGTTTGACTCGCATTTCAAGTTATGAAAGGACACATTTCCACTTCATAGCATAGTTTTAGTTGTCGAATTCGTAGAGAACTACACACTACAACCACATAATGAGGTGAAATCACAATACTACAACTCCACACAGGTTACTATATTTGTGCATATAGCATTCATTCATGCAAATGATAGTACAAAGGATAACAGGAAAGTATTGAGGGAGTATCACTTTTACATCAATGATGATCCCACACATTCTATAGAGTTTGTGCAAGGTTACTTTTAGATGTTCTGTGCTAATCTGGCTAGTAGGGGCATATCATTCAGTCAACATATCATATGGTCAGATAACTGTACATCACAATTCAAGAACTCTAGAATATTTTACTAGGTGAGAAGGATGCATAGGATCAGTGGTGTTCCCCATATGTGGAACTTCTTAGAGGTCGAGCATGGAAAGGGGGAGTATGATGGAGTAGGTGCATGTACCAAAAGAGCCTTAGCACAAGAAGAGTTAAAGTACAAAGATAATGTAAAGTTGATAGATGCAAGATCAATTGTTGAGTGGTACAATCATGCAATGGGTCCAATTAGTGAAGGTAATTCTTTAGTTCATATATTTTTTCATTTAGTAGATGATACTAACATTGAAAAATATGAGAATTGTTGTACACTAGCAAGATCAAGCGAGCTACACTCTTTTAGAAGCTCCAATGCAGGTACATGGACTATCCATATGCGAAAGATATAATTATTTTGTTCCACATGTACACTTCAAGCATGTAATGATTCTGAATCAACAAATTGGGTTGATGAATAGTATGTAAGAAGTCTAACCCCACTTGACACTTATCATCTCCTGATAGCTCTACAAATCATGGAGATGCAATTATGCATTGAATTTGATCATGTATTAGACCTACTAGAACCAGATAATATATCTTACTTTCAAGTTTTATTTTGATATTCATTAAATACATCTAACAAGATGAACATATCAATGTAGGGTATGTTTATGCGGTGATTGCAGATGAAGACAATGAAGAGGATGTAGATTATTACCTATGTCGTTGTATAGAGGCCAAAAAGAAATTGGAGGCCCCAGTTATAGATGGAGAAAACATAGAATATCCTATAGGTTTAGTGGTTGTTATTGGAACATGGATTAGAAGGTACCCAGTTAAGAATATTGCATTTTGGTTATTTGAGGACTTCGACACACATCAGAAGATTCTTCACTACTCAAACTTTGACATCGTAGCCAACGTTCATTTGATCAAATATAAGGGAAGATGTGTGAACAAGAACTTGTGGAAATTGTGTGAGTCTGACCATGAGGCAATACTTGACACAATAAAGAGTAGAGTAAACCTGAATGGTTCCCTGGATTGATTTGTAAGTATGCACATTGAATTTGTAAATTCATATTATTGACCACTGCTTTCTTTCAAGTGTTTAAGTTTGATTGTAGAAGGATTTGCAAAATTGCAATATTGTTAATTTGCAAAATGATAATTATATGTTGCTCTCTACTGGTGTTTGATGTCATATGCATTTAGGACTGTCATTGATGCATTTGTGACTATATTTTAACCCACTTATTAATTATATGTTTGATTTAGTGAAGAGATATGCAAGACTAGTGAAGGAGAAAAAAGGAAAGGCTTCATTAAAGATTATCAACTTAAGAAAAGAACAACATCGATTGCTAGTGCAAGTGTTTAGTGGTATGAGAAATATCAATTTATCGTGCATTTTTTGGTTTTCAATCTTCTCTTTCTTTTCCATTTCATAGATTTCTTGGATTCTTATATGCTACATGTTTTATGTTAATAATGTTTATATATCTTTGAAATTTATATGTAGGATCATCGAGAGATGAGAAAGTAGCGAAAGATGGGCCACATCACCATTGTAGGACCTTCAATCGATCTACTTATAGCATGCATGAAGGTGATAATAGATCTAGTCAGAAGGTGTATGTCTGACATTATTCAATTATTGGTCTTTTAATGATTTTTATGTGAGTCCATGTCTAAAATTGTTAGGATTTTGTAGGTTTTTTGTGGACCAAATTCCAATGAGAGTACACAACCATGGAAGAGGCTACTACCCATGTGTTTCCAAGGGAGTAGGGGATGTACATGTTTTGAAGAATTTTGGAATGCAAATAACTGGGCCACGTGCGATGAATTGGAGAAAAAAAACTGGGCAACAACTCCTTTTGTTTCTTCTTGTACAATATATTTCATGATCTCGGCTACAAATGGGAGGATTATTTCCCTGCATGTATTGCTAAAAGTATCGAGAAATGGGAGGATTTTCAAGATGTTCTTCCATCACTATTGTAATATTTGTTATTGATTTAGTGTATTTTTTGATATACAAAAATTATGAGATATTAATACATGAAAATGTGCATATTCCTTAATATATGCCTCAATTAAAAGCATATATTACATTTAAATTTAGTTGTAATGGTTTATGGTTTACATTTAAAGTTGTCTTGAAGGAAAATCATAATATATCATCATGATTTGTCTCTTTACATTATCTTAGTCATGTAATGGTTTATGGTTTACATTTAAAGTTAGTTGTAATGGTTTATGGTTTACTATCATCATGATCTATCTCTTTACATAATCTCATCCACCCTTCAAGGGATTCATTGAAAATAAATGCACAAGACATCTTAGTACACCTTTCCACCATTGACAACCTAGCCTAGTGGGCATCCAAGGAAGGAAAAACACACCAACAAGGGAAGAACACCATGAATAGTGGGGGAAATAATGTTTCAACACCCTCCAACACCTTTGATAACTCCAAAAAATTTTTCAACCAACCAATCTATCCAAACAGTCACTTGGCATTTGGTTCTCTTGTCAACTTTGGCAACATAGTCACATGGCCAATAGCACAAACAAAGGATTGAAAAACATGAGCGCATATCTTGGGTTGGCTCGGGTTATTAAAAACATATCACAATGGTTCTCAACCATTTTTGGACTCAAATTTCCATGATACAACGTTCCAAGGCACAAATCAACATTATGGTTTATTGACACAATGCATAAATGATGTACTATTACTGATCCAAACTCAAAAATAAAATATGAAACTTAATCGCTTTTCACTCGTGCATGTGGATATCATGAAAATAAGCCCCATGAAATAATTAAAACACATTTTTAATGCTTTTTTCATAAAATAAAAGACCTTTAACTTAAATACTTTATGGTTGTTCTATGAGTATTTCCTTTTCCTTTGTGTATAATTTGACGATCCTTTGCATACTTTATGGTGGTTGTCTATTTATTGTCATTAAAAGTGAAGTTGAAACAAAAAACTTCAAACAAAAAAACTTAAGTGATGGAAAAGTTAACTTATGGTGGTTGTCTATTTATTGCCTTTTATTGCTCTCCATGGAAATGTGTGTTAAAGTGAAGTTGAAACAAAAAAATTAAGTGATGGAAAGGTGGTAGTCATTAAAAGTGTGTGTTTTTGCAATTAGAGTCAAACAGTCAATGGAATGGACTTCCAAGTGAATGTTTCCAAGACACTTCATTTGAAGCAAGGAAATTTCCAAATTTTCCAAGGATTTACACATGTAGTAATAAATAGTTTTTTAGTAACTTTTAGCTTATTTAGGTGAAGCATTGGTTTTCACTCTGAGCTATGTTCAACCAACATAATCCTTTATGAGTCCAAAGTGCAAAATGGCTGCAATCTTCGATGGGTTGTTACGCAGACACCGTGATGCATAGAAAATTCTTGTTTGAGGCTATGGGATTGCATTGGGCCCCTCTATAATAACATCTCTTGGTTTTTCTATCTCAGAGGCTTTTTTTCGTGGTGGCGAATTTTCACTTGGGGAAAAATTTGTCAAATGCAAGCAGTGTAAAGTTGCGAAGTGGTGCAACTTTCATTCTGCAACTCAGGTGACCAAAAAAATTGTTCCAACATATTTGGTGGGTACGTTTACGCTAGGAATGGTCCTATTTCACACCCAAGCACATCGAATCGCTCCAATCTATGTTCAACTGACAAAATCCTTTTTGAGTCCAAAGTGCAAAATATCTGCAATGTTTGATGGGTTGTTAATCAAACACTGTGATTCTTAGAAACTTCTCATTTGAGACTATGGGTTTGTGTTGGGCCCCTCTACAATAACCTCTCTCATTTTTTTCTATCTTAGATAATTTTTCCCATGGTGGCGACTTTTCACTTGGGGAAAAAGTTGTCAAATACAAGCAGTGTAAAGTTGCAAAGTGGTGCAACTTTCATTCTGCAAATTGGGTGACCAAATGAATTGTTCCAACGTGTCTGGATGGGTAAATTTATGCTATAAATGGTCCTCTTTCGCACCCTAACATGCTGAATCGCTTTGACCTATGTTCAACCGGTAGAATCCCTTAAGAGTCCAAAGTGCAAAATGACTGCAATCTTCGACATGCTGTTACTCAAATATCGTGACACCTAGAAACTTCTTGTCTGAGGTGATGAGATCATGTTGGGCCCCTCTACAATAACCTATCTTTTTTTTCACTATGTCAAAGGTTTTTTCCTGTGGTGGCAACTTTTCACTTGGGGAAAATGTTGTCAAATGCAAGTAGTGTAAACTTTCCAAAGTGGTGCAACTTTCATTCTGCAACTCGTGTGATTTAAAAAAAATGTTCCAACACATCCAGGTGGGTATGTTTACACTAGGCATGGTCCTCTTTCGCACCCAAACACGCTGAATCGCTCTGGACTATGCTCAACCGAAAAATCCCTTATGAGTCTAAAGTGGAAAATGGCTGCAATCTTTGACGGGTTGTTACTCGGTTACTGTGATGCTTAGAAACTTATTTTTTGAGCCTATGGGATTGTGTTGGACCCCTTTGCAATAACCTCTCTTAGGTTTTTCTATCTTAGAGGTGGGTATGTGCAGGATCATGATGGACCAAAAAGTGGCGATATGTAAGCCATATGATGGCCCATGTGGTTGACGACTTTTTTTTACCCAAAATTGATGAAACGAAAAGGGTTTTTAGAGGATATTCTCAGATTTCCACCAATATAAATTATGCTTTACTTTGAATTTAATAAATAATTATTTTTTATTTTCTATTAGAATTACGAATAAAGTCCTGATTGATAGGTTGATTGAAAAAAATCTATAACTTTCAAACGGTATCACATTTTTTCAATCTAAAAATGCATAAGATTCTAAGCTTTGCATACTATAGGATTAAAAAAAAAAGAGTTGAATTTCATGAATTTTTGACCAAGTTAAGGTGGTTAGACAGACGAGCTTTTATACTTTTTAAAAGTTGTAATAAAAAATTCATAATTAATTATTTACTTGGAAAAAAATTATAAAATAATATGCATCACATCGGGACATGATTCCTCTACTTATATCTAATATCTTATAAAAAAAAATTCTCTTTTTATTGTGGTTAGGGTGGTCAGACATACAACTACTTCTTATTTTTACCTTGAAATTTAAATACTACTGCATTGAAATTTCAAATTTTCACCAAATAGATTTTTTAAAAAAAATAAAGGTCTAGTAGTTTAGAAACTACATTCAATTTGCTACAGATTCTATTTTTACATTTTTTTGAAATAATATAGATTACTTATTCAAATTTTTATGTCAAGTTGTCTAACTCTGATTTTTTGTCTTTTTATTGCCACTTAAGGGCCTGTTTTTTCCATGATGATCCTGCACATACCCAGGTGTTTTCTTGTGGTGGCGAATTTTCACTTGGGGAAAAAGTTGTCAAATGCAAGTAGTGTAAAGTTGCAAAGTGGTGCAACTTTTGTTCTGCAACTCACATGACCAAAAAAAAGGTTCCAACACATCCAGGTGGGTACATTTACACTATGCATGGTCCTCTTTCACACCCAAACACGCCGAAGCACTTCGAGCTACGATCAACCTTCAAGATCCCTTATGAGTCCAAAGTGCAAAATGGTTGTAATTTTCAACAAATTGTTACTTGGATATCATGATGCTTAGAAAGTTCTTGTCTAAGCCTATGGGATCAAGTTGGGCCCCTCTACAATAAAATCTCTCGGTTTTTGTTAAATTGGAAGCGTTTTCCCGTAGTGGTGACTTTTCACTTGGGGAAAATGTTGTCAAATACAAGTAGTGTAAAGTTGCAAAGTGGTGCAACTTTTATTCTGCAACTCGAGTGACCAAGCAAACTGTTCCAACATGTTCTAGTGGGTTTTTTTATGCTAGGAATTATCCTCTTTCACACCCAAACATGCCAAATCATCTGAGCTATGTTCAATCGATAGAATCCCTTATGAGTCCAAAGTGCAAAATGGCTATAATCTTCGACATGTTGTTACTTGGACACCTTGACACTTAGAAACTTCTCATCTAAGGATATGGGATCATTTTGGGCCCCTATAAAATAACCTCTCTCGGTTTTGGCTATCTCAAAGGTGTTTTCCCATGGTGGCGACTTTTCACTTGGGGAAAAATATAAAATGCAAGCAGTGTAAAGTTGCAAAGTGGTGCAACGTTCATTCTGCAACTCGAGTGACCAAATGAATTCTTCCAATGCATACAGGTGGGTAATTTTATGCTAGGAATGGTCCTATTTTGCACCCAAACACATCGAATCGCTCTGAGCTACGTTCAACCAGTAGAATGCCTTATGAGTCCAAAGTGCAAAATGATTGCAATCTTCAACAGTCTATTACTTGGACACCGCGACACTTAGAAAATTATTGTTTGAGGATATGGGATTATGTTGGGCCCCTCTACAATAACCTCTCTCAGTTTTCTCTATCTCAGAGGATTTTTCCCATGGTGGTGACTTTTCACTTGGGAAAAAAGTTGTCAAATGCAAGCAATATAAAGTTTCAAAGTGGTGCAAATTTTGTTCTACAACTCGAGTAACCAAATGAATTATTTAAAAATGTTCGGATGTGTATGTTTACACTAGGAATGGTCCTCTTTTGCACCCAAACATTTTGAATTGCTCTGAGCTACGTTCAGCCGATAGAATCTCTTATGAGTCCAAAGTGCAAAATGATTGCAATCTTTGACAGGTTGTTATTCGAATACTGTGATCCTTAGAAACTTCTCATCTAAGCCTGTGGGATTGTGTTGGTCTCTTCTACAATAATCTCTCTCGATTTTTGCTAACTTGTAGCTATTTTCTTGTGGTCCTGACTTTTCACTTGGGGAAAAAGTTGTCAAATACAAGCAGTGTAAAGTTGCAAAGTGGTGCAACTTTCGTTCTGCAACTTAAGTGACCAAATGAAGTGTTCCAACGTGTCTAGGTGGGTAAATTTATGCTAGGAATGGTCCTCTTTCACCCCCAAACATGTCGAATCACTTTGAGCTACGTTCAATCGACATAATCCTTTAAGACTCCAAAGTGCAAAATGGCTGCAATCTTCGACGGGCTATTACTCAGATACCGTGATGCTTAGAAAATTATAATTTGCACATATGGTATTGCACCGGGCCCCTCTACAATAACCTCTCTTAGTTTTCACTATCTAAGAGGCATTTTCCTATGGTGGTGAATTTTCACTTGGGGAAAAAATTGTCAAATGCGAGCAGTGTAAAGTTGCAAAATGGTGCAACTTTCATTCTGCAACTCGTGTGACCAAATGAACTATTCAAACGTATTCGAATGGGTAGTTTTATGTTAGTAATGGTCCTCTTTCACACCCAAACATGCCAAATCACTCTGAGCTACGTTCAACTGACTGAATCCCTTAAGAGTCCAAACTGTAGTTGTTGTCACCGAATAGTGCACCCTTGCTGAGATACAAAACTCAGCCTACTAGTGAAACATTGGATCCAAATATTTGATATCCATGACGTATGATTTTTCATGTTCTAGAGTTATAAAACATGATGTGGCGGTAGTTATAGGACCATGTTTCCCAATGATTTGTCATGTTATTTCACGCATAGAAAATGGAAGGAGGTTTTCTAACTTATTTAAATGATGAATATGGGAGAAATGTGATAACTACGCATGGGTGATGCATCTAGAAATCAAGCTTATATTGTTGTTCATGTACATCTAATATCTTCAAAATATCATTAAAATAGACTTGTGCATTGATTTCATTTAATGAGATGTCAAGTGTTGTGATATTAGTAGATGCAAATAAATTTTGTTGGTTGGATCAACAACTATCATGTGTTTTGATGCACATTCATACAAGTTCATAGAGGTATATATATATGTCTGTGAGTTTTGAAACATCCACTTGTTCTATAGATGCAAATGCAATGATTGCTAAGCTTTAGAATCATAACCATTAGTTGTTGGATGCCAACCTCAACCATGAATTGAAAGAAATATATTTTTCTATGATATTTTTTTATGGGAAGGAGCTCTTACAATTCATTTGAAACCTTTTGGTGTTAAAATCCTTGCCACTAGACAACAATAGAACTCAAGAAGCATGAATCATACACACAAATACATGAAGTATACACATGAATCATGAAGAATACACGTGAAAACATAAATTATACATTGGAAGAATGAAGCATAAATGTGAATACATGCAATATACGTGAAGTACACATGTGAATAAGTGAAGCACAAGTAATTGAAGTATTGCAAAGAATACAAACTACCAAGAATGTAGCTTGTTTACACAATACACATTATATGGAGTTTATTGAGCAATTAACAACAATTATTTAAGCATTAGATGTAAACAAAACCCATGTCTACAATGTTCAAGCATACAATTTACACAATACACATGATAACATCATTCAAGAATGTAAATAGAAAAATAATATGTTCTTTAATCAAAAAGCCATAAGGCTATACAATGATATGTATTGGTAAAATTATATACAATATAACCAAAAAAGCCATATAGGCTTACTACAAAAGAGCCATATGGACATAAAATATCACATATATATCGATAGTACAAAACATATGTTCCAAAATTCCACATAGGCATACAACAAACGACCCTAATACATAGTCATTTCCCTCTATTGGAAGGAAAAATATCATGTGATGCCTTTGAAATTCGGCTAGATGAAGTGCATGTTGGTTCTCTTGTCTTTCGAACATGCTCGCTAGACCTCCTCTCTAGAATCCTCTAGAGCTACACCTGATACAATAAAAAAAACATTTGTTAATACATAGAAATTGAATTATGGAATTCCATATAACAAAATATAGTCACTTAACAGATACAAATAGTCATCATGCACATTTACAACATTACCATGTCCATGATCTGGAGTGACATTCACCTGTAGCAACCATCAAGATAGAAATTAAACTACATGTAGAAGTATCATGAAAATTTTAAATACTAGACCATAAAAGAGGAAATATAATGTCAAATCGACTAATTTGTTGCATACCTCTCTCAAAGGATCAAAACTGGCTATTGTTGCAATAAATCCATGATCCATCATACAACCAACATCGCTAGGACTATCTAATATCAACAAGTGAAAATGAAACAACATATCTAAGAGTCATATAAAGAAGTTCAGGTAGTCCCTTTATAACTGTCATAAATGAGCAGCAAATGAAAATGAAAAGAGCAATAATATGAATGTCATAAATGAGAAGGAATTAAAAATGTAAAAGTGCATCAACTTCATAGATAAAAATGCTGAAAATTCATGCATCATGAGTGCAAAAACTTTTGAAGGAAGCTAGTCAACAATGGTGATACTGATAACAAAATTTAACACAAGGTAAAGGTCAATGAGAGTTGAAATAAATTGAAACACAATGTTAAGAAAAAATTGAAGTGATGGTAGTCTATGCAACAGTACAATCCCTATTGGTGGTAGTGACCTTGCATGAAAGACTAAATGGTTGGCCTCAGTTGAGAGTACAATATAGTGCTTATAGATCACATAATGGTGAAAGTACTAAGTCCACTGGGATAGTCCAAACTCTTGCAAATTACCAAGTTAAGTGCTCATTGAGATTCAAATTGCATATGCTGATGAAGTAATGTTAATGAGGACATGTCGTAAACATAGTGATAATGCCACAATGAATTTAACATGAATGAAGTGAGATTTACTATGTTACTAGTAGATTTCAAAGGGATGATGGAACATACGATGAATTAGGACATGTCTAGGTTTTTACTATAGCACATGAAATTGGTTGTTGAGGTGTGCAGTAGTAATGGAGAAGACAAATTTGGTCAATAATGAGTGGAAGGAAATATTTCTTGTAACAATACATGTGTATATGATAAAACTTGGATGGAGGTGCTATAGTATAGAATGGATAAAGAGACAAAACCAAGAGGGGATAATGGAACATATGGTGAAATAATAGAGGGTACAATAGGATGGGAATCAAATGTGATAATTAGTATAGATTAGTGTGATGGTCCAAGAGTGGATCATAGAACGTAGGGTGAACTATTAGAGGTTAATGGGATGGGATTAGTAGGGAATAAAGGAACATAGGGTGAATCAAGGGAAGATAATGGGAAAAGACCAAGAGGGGATAATGGAACATATGGTGAAATAAGAGAGGGTAATGGGATGGGAATAGAAGTGGTCAATGGAACATAGGATGGACTATAATAGAATAATGGGATGGGATAGGATGGGATAACAAAATATAACGTAAACTATTAGAGGTTAATGGTATGGGATTAGGAGGGAATAAAGGAACATAGGGTGAATTAGGGGAAGATAATGGGACAAGAACAAGAGGGGATAATTGAACATATAGTGAAATAAGATAGGGTAATGTGATGGGAATAGAAGGGTTTAATGGAACATAGGATGGACTAGTATAGCTTGATGGGATGGGTTAGGATGGGATAACAAAATATAGGGTGAACAATTAGAGGTTAATGGGATGGGATTGGTAGGGAATAATGGAGCATAGGGTGAATTAGGAGGTATCTAGGGTTTGACTATAGTACATGAAGTGGGAACTTGACCTGTGTGTAGAAATAATAGAGAAGATTTATAGGATGAAACATGGATAAAGATGGTATAACATAGAATGGGGAAAGGAACATAGGGTGGAGCATAAATGGGATAATGAAACATAGGGTAAAATAATAAATGGTACAATAATATGGGAGTAGAAGGGAATAATGAAACATAGGATGGACTAGTAGATATTAGTGGGATGGGCTAGGAGGGGATCATGGAAAATAGGGTGAACTATTAAATGTTAATGGGATGAGATTAGGAAGGAATAAAGGAAAAAAAAGTGAATTAGAAGAAGATAATGTGACAGGATCAAGAGAGGATGATGGAACATAGAATGGACTAGTAGAGATTAATTGGATGAGCTAGGATGGGATAATAAAAAAATTGTAAGGTGAACTATACTAGAGGTTAATGGGAAGTAATTAGGAGGGAATATTAGACAATAGTGAATTAGGTGGTGTCTAAGGTTTGAATATAGGACATGAAGTGGGAAATTGAGGTATGTAGTAATAATGTATAAGAGATTTGGTCAATAATGAGCAGAAGGAAAGGTTTCTTGTAATGATATGTGTATAAGATGAAATATGGAGGAAGGTGGTATAATATATAAGGTGTTAAAGATTGGGATATGCGATATAAAATGGTTAAAATATGCATGATGAAAGGAATGGAAGAATGATATGGATGTTGAATGTAAATATAATTAGGATCTCACAAGACCAACCAATGTTTGTGTTTCTCATCAATCTTTTAGATTTGTATATGCAAAATTATGAAAACTAGCTAACATTGTTTTACAAAACCATTAATGAATAAAGGTTACCTGAGTGAAAGTTGTTTGAGGAAATGAATTGTGAGGTGTGGAGCTTGAAGGTCCACCAAGAAAATATTTGACATCCAAAGCATGTTATGAGGCAAACATTCAAATATAACATTCAACTGTTCAAATGCAATAATAATATCTTTAATACTAGTTGCATACTTGTGGACTAAACATACAGAACGAATAAGGGTCTACAAGAATGGAGCACGCACCATGAACACTCTGACCCTAAAATTTCATCATATTGATTCTACTAATTTAGTTATTCTTAAATTTAAAAATATAATTTAATAAACAAAATTAAATGAACTTGCTGAATTTTACCTAAGTATCAATGTCGTATGTATTAATCAACAACTCATCTATCATAGCCATCGCCTCTACAACAGATGTAGACTATGCAACTGCATCCCAAGCACTCTGATAATCATATGTAAAAACAACACTGCAAGCGCCACAATGGTGGGGTGGAGCTTGGGGCCTACACATCTCCTCCACATCAGGCTCTACTAGAGGCCTCACACACTGTATAATTGTCTGGGTGAGCAAGCTAATTGACTCCAATGTGTCCACCTCTACACTATCCTTAACAATAGAAGGAACGATGACATGATCCACCATGGGTTTGGCCAAGGGTCTCAATGCCAGCTGTGGATTATGTCATGCACCAAGTTGATCATGTGTGGAGCCCCCACCTCTACCCTGAAATTCTAAGATGTAAAAATAATTTGGCATCTTATTGAGGAAAAAATCACAATAGAGTTTCCTCAAAAAGTATTGTGGTACCTCATGGTTATTGCATGGAGGTTGGTCAAATACCATCCACCACTGCTCCTAAAATTATTTTTAATTAATTCACGGTGGCACCAATGGATGGGGAACCTCTTGCATGCATGAGACAAAGGTGTGTTGGTTCTCGAGTTTGTAAATAGGGCACACAAGTTAGATTTGCTAATTTTTTGTTTTTTCACATCTATATATGAGAAACCACTAGCATAAAATCGTCTCAACTCATGCCTCTTATTTGACCAAAAAATTATTTTCTCGCTCATTTCTCCTACATGAGATACAAATGAATTCAATGATTTAGCAATCCCTCTCCTATAAGGGTGGATTTCACCATGCTTGATTAATCTTCCAATTAATTGTTCAATGTCTCTTTTATTGTTTTCAATTTGATTTAGGATATTTTCTTGTGTTCCTTGGGGATGCATATGAATTGATGGAGGGGTTTCAGTTTGTTCTTGTATAGGAGGCTCTTCGTGAGGGGGAGATTATGAATTCTCAATGTTTGGAGGTGGAGATTCATTCCATGAGAATTAGAACAAAGTTTTATTAAAAAACCTATTTCAATCTACATTCTAAATCAAATTCGAACTACAAACAATAAAAATACATACCTCTTCGCAATATTCGACCTCTTTGACGTGTTGGTGACATCCTCGTGAAGAATTGCAAGCTAAGAGTGCAAAAAATGAAAGAGATTTGGCGAGTGCAGAGCTAAAAACCTCTAAGCCAAGCCGCGGGTGAATACAAAATATGGTTAGAAATGCATTTTTTTGGTTTTAATAGAACTTTTCTATTTTTCACACACCAAATTTGGCATGTGCCAAATTTGGTGCTTGCCAAATTTGGAGTGTGCCAAATGCTCTTTTTTGGTATTTTTTGCGTTATTTTTCAATTTGGCATCAGAATTGTGTCACAGATCCATGCACTTACCCTCCCTCTCTCTAGGAGTATCCCTTACCCACCAATCTGACCTTGTACCACTCTAACCAACCATCTATGCCAAATTTATTTTTAAATACGCACTTGAAACCAATGGGTTTCTTTTCTTTGAGAAAAATAACAAGATCCCAAGTTTCACAAATATCTAAAGCCATCATCTCCTCCTACATGGCCTGTAACCAAGACTCACATTCCTCCAAAGAGAGAATCTCCTTCAAATGTCTAGGTTCATTTTCTGTACTCAAAAAATCAAATACACAAAGGAAATGAGGTGGGCTATACCTATCAACTAGATTTTATTGCCTCATGGATCTCCTTAAGGTAGGAGTAATGGGATCTACCTATTCTTCTTATGTGTGCTCATCTTGCACATCCTCTAAAATCTCCGAACTCTCTTCTTCTTCTCCATCCTCAGATCCATCTAATTTGTTCTTCCATAAATGCATCTTCCTTCTTCTCAATCTTTGTCTCGAAGTGTGCATTGTCTTTGTCTTATATTTATCCTTTGGTTGTTCTTCTCTCAAGTAAGCTATAAAATCCCTAAAAATCACATCTCTAAAAAAGATTATTTTATTGGTTTGGAGATTCCAAAACTTATAAGCTTTTATATTCTCATTGTAACCAATGAAGATACATTTTTTTTTCTTTTGGATCTAGTTTAGAATGCTTCTCTTGAGGCACATGGGAAAATATTCACAAACAAAGACCCTTAAGTGTGAAACAAAAGGATTTCTACCTATCCACACTTCATAAGGAGTTTATTTAACAAGAGCTAAACAAGGATATCTATTAATCGAATAACAAGTAGTACCAACTAAGTTTCTACCCAAAATAATCTATTAGGCTTATCACCACTCAATATGCTCCTAGCTCTTTCCATCAAGGTTTGGTTCATTATTTTTGTTGCCCCATTTTTTTGGGGATTGTAAGGAGTATTATTTTTCCAAATAATACTTGCATGTTTACATAAATCATCGAATTTCTTGGAATAATATTCATCCCAATTTTCATATCTCAACAGTTTTATCTTATAATCTAACTAATTCTCAACTAAGGCCTTAAATTCCTTAAACTTGTGAAAAATTTAGATTTAAAATGCATAAAATAAATCCATGTGTTTCTTGATATCATCAATGAAAGATCCATAATACTGATATTTCCCCAAAGAGTCAACATCCACTAGTCCACATACATTTGAATGAATTATCTCTAATAATATATTTGCCTTATTAGTTCCATTAGGAAATAAAGATCTATTATGTTTACCAAACACACAATGCTCAAAAAATTATTTTTCCAACAAAATAATTAGAAATACTAACAACCAAGTTTTTATTAAGAATGGTCTTAAGATTTTTTAAACCAATGTGACCCAATCTACGGTGCTACAACATACATGTATTTTTAATGCTAGTTACATTGGTAGAGTTACATAATGTAGATGAATTTTTCCTAAAAAATGTCCCTATCTATGATTCTTTAGCTATCACCAAACTCCCTCTTACCAAACTACAACTAGACTTGTAAAATGTCACATACATTCTAGAATCATTCAACTTGGACACTAAAAGTAAATTTCTTGCAAGTCCTAGAATATGCAAAAAACTATCAAGATTTTTAATGCTCCCATCATGGAAACACAAACAATGAAACCTTCCCCTCACCAACAAAGTTTTTTGTGTTATTATCACTAGGGAAAAAATCTCCCCCATCATATGCTTTGTAAGTAGTAAACCAATCCTCATGAGGAGTCATATGGTAGGAGTATCCTGAATCAATAAGCCAAGCATCATTACTAATAGAGTTAGTTGAAATCAACAAGGCATAAAAATCATCATCAGATGAATTTTTTGTGGAGCAATCAACATTATTTTTCTTGTTCTTACACTCCTTTGCATTCCCTCTTTTACAACAATTCAAACACTTTACTCTTCTCTTTGTGATGGTCTTAGAATGCACTTTAGATTTATCCCTCTTTTTATCCCCTTTAGGCCCTTTCTCTTTGGACCTACCTCACACATACAAGACATGTTGGGAGTCAAAATTAATATAATTTCTCCTCACCTCCTCGGAAAGAATTATTAAAATCATGTTGTCCATCTTTGGCTCTGCATTACCACTACTTGTGGTAATAATTATATTTTCCCAAGATTTGGGCAAAGAAAAATTAAACAATATACATTTATTTTCATCTTCTAATTTAAGATCTACTGATGCAAGATAAATTATAATCAGATTCAAATGGTTTGTAATAGAATCACCATCTTTAAAAAAAATAAAATATAAATCTCTTTTGAGATACAACTTGTTAGAAAACTTAAATTAGTTTGATATATATCACCTATTCTCTTCCACAACTTGTATGTGATGTCTTGTGTATATAATTTAAAAAGGATGAAATCTATGAGACACAATTGTATGGTTCCTCATGTCTTCTTGTCTAACTTTTCTAGTCTTCATCAGACATTGTATCTAGTTTACTTTCTTGTGAAACTTGCAACCATTTTTCTCTCTCTTAAAAGATATCCTCCATTTTTAGATTCCACATATCATAGATTGTACCATTGAATTTATCAATACCTTGGTGATAGGTATAAGCCATGGTATACAATCCTCTTCACAAATATGTAATATACCATAAGACAAAATATTTCACTATACAAAGAAACCTTCAAAACTTTATAGAAAGTTATCCCCTTCTCAATAGAACCATTAGAGATGATACCAAATGTTGAAAACAAGGTGAATTAAAGGTCCAATTTGAACGTATGCAAGTTAATTCAGATCTGAAAATAATATTACCAAATCATATTTATGTATGTGATTGAAACATTCATCATAATAGATAAATCAACAAACAAAAAGTGACACTGAATTTACGTGGAAAAACCCTTTTGGGAAGAAAATCCACATGAGAAAAGAGGGAAAGTATATTATTAATCTTTGAATGAGAGTACACAATAATAAGATTCACTATTTATCTTTGATCAATATTGCATCACCATATTACTTTCAATAACTCAACATGAAATTAGTACCATTATATGGTTCCAATTTATAGAACTTGTGGGAGGTAAAACCATAAATGGTAAACCAAAAAAAGAGGTACCAAACCACCTGCATAACCCCATGCCCCCTTCTTAGACAACCAAAATTCATGATAAAAAATTGGAAATTAAAAGACCCCAACATGGGTTCCTAACCCTAGCCTATCCAACTCTTGTCTTTTCAGATTTCATGATGTCTCTTTTGCTTCCTGATGGACACCAAAAGACACCTTTTCTTCTCCAATCTTGGGCACCCCATCCATGACCTTTCATATTCCAAAAGTAGATTTCTAGGAATGATAGCTTATCCATTTCTATGTGTAACCTCCACTAAAATTACATCCTCTCTTTAAAATATAATTACAACATGTCAATATTTAATGAATTTATCTCATGTCACCTATAAAACATTCCAAGGAGCATGGAGACACATGTATGAAATAAGATTACAAGGTTAATGTAACCTATCCTAACAAGTGTAACACTTTAGTTATTTCTAGTTAGAGTGGTCAATTTATTAAAAAGAAAAAATAGAGAATGAATGTGTCACCAAAAAGTGTAGTCTTTGGCACTTTTTCACTCATTTTGGCCTTGTTTTACCTTGATTTAGTCTTGTAAGCTTGCAATTCAACAATGACCTAATAGTGTTTTACCAAGGTGTTGTGAAGTGTTGTAGTACATTTCCTCACTTTTCTAAGACCCTTTCAACATAATTCACCTAAACAACACCCTTTTACCCCTTTCCAAGGCTTGTGGACCAAGGTGTTGTAAAGTATTGTAAGGCATTTTCACACTTTCCTAGGCTTATCATCCATTGATTAACCCTTTTATTATGCTAATTTTTCTCCTTAATGTACTTTTAGTCCCGACTTAAGTGTGTTTTAGGAGGCAAAGCTGATAAAATTCATTAAACATTATTTAATTCCTAACCACCACTTGGATTTGCCCAAGTAGACTAGGTCGCCACTTTGGGTGACCCAGTCCCTTTTGACATAAATTTAAAATTTAAAACAAAAACTAACATGAATCTTGCCTCCTAAACCCTAGTGTCGGCCTATCATGTTGCATTTCAAGAAAATTAGGGTTTTCACCTTATTTTTCCTCTTACACTCTTAGTCTCTCCCAAGCTCATTTTTACATCTCTCCACAATCACTCTTGCACTCCTATCTTCCAAAGCAAGCAATCAAGCACAATGGTTGCACAAGAAACCTCATTGGAGTTGTCCTTGTATGTTACAAACCATCAACAAAAAAGGTTTGGTAAGTGTTTCCATTAATTTCATCATTCAATATTACTCTCCCTTGATTTGTTTCTCATTTGGGTTTAGCTACCATCAAAGGGGTTTGACTTCGGAAAACCCCTATTCCCTAACCCCAACATTCTCTTGGTCTTTGCATGTGTTTGCAAGTTTGTACTCAAATTTGGTGAGGTACAAAGTGTTGAAGAAAGTACAAACATTACACTCAAGTCACATCAAAGTATCAAACCCTAGAAGGAGAACCAAGACAAGTTACAGGTCATTTTTAGGAGTTTCAGACACAGATTGCTGTAGAAATGGGAAACATCAACTGGGACCCACAAAATCAAAACCTGAATCCTCAGAAAACATCAAGAGGACTAGGACACCACTATTGGAGACCTTGTCCCTGTGCTAAGCCTGGAAAAAGGTTTTTGCATTTTTGGGTACCCTTTTCCTCGAAACCCAGTCCAACATATTTTCTTGACAGGAGGACTAGGTCGCCCAACTTGGCGTAAGTGTCGCTTTGTTGATTTTAGACATTTTCTAGAATATTTGAAGACCTCTCATTTGCAACATCGTATTTCCAGGTGCAAAAGTTCTCAGATTTCTAGTTACTTCCTGTTTTGCATACATTTAGGGCATATAGTTTACTTAGTTTGCATTAGTTTAGATTAATTTTATTTACATTTCATACATTAGATTAGTATCATTTTATTTCAGTTTTACCCACACAACACACACACACATCACAACCTTCATCAATCAGACCTCCCTTTGAATGAAAATACCGAAAATCCCATAACCACCAAGCAGAAAGAGTGTCATTCCCACACACTAAGTGCTCCTAGGGTGAAGAACCCTAGGGACCTAGTAAAGGGAATCCTGTTTCCCTAGGTCTAGTGTTATATTTTTGGTGGTTCAGAATGGAAGCATTCCTAAAATAAATGGTTGAGAGTATCTTAAAGTTAGGTGAAAGAACTAAATATTAACATATAATTCACATGACATGCACCAAATGTTTTAGGATAATTGTAACAAGTTGATAGCTTCCATTCCAAATTGATATGACCACGATTATTAATATTCTAAATTTGATTTGTCAAGTCTATAGTTGACTATGTTTAGTTCTAAATCCTTATGTTAGTCTATCCTAGAGTTGGTTGTAGTCACTTTGAAAAAATCTGAAAGAGGAATTATGGATTATCAATCTCTACCTTCAGTTTCTTTTACTCTATTTGAGGTCTTGTATTTTTTATAAAAATATGGATACATATACATAAAATAATACTTGCATAATTATTTAGGGTGATTTACATTAAGAAGAAACATGCACAAGGACACATCATATATTATTGATGCAAGAGCATCTAGAGTGTAAGAGCAATTTCGCATCAACCAAAAAAAATGTTGTTTCTTTTCAATGGGCTAAATATGGAAACTTAATATTTTTAGTAAGTTGGTATTTATTCATGTATGGGAACAAAACATTACACAAACCTTCAGAATGGTAAATTGAAGCCAATGGGGAAGAAATCACTTCAATATCATTTGTCATTTAAGAGATATTAAAATTTCAATTTCTAAATTTTTTGTTAAAATATTCGAAGTCAATTTTGAACCACTTTCGAAAATTGGCAGAAAACAAAAGTATTCTACCTTAGGGGATGCACCTTCTCGAGAGCTTTTCAAAAGTATATTACAATTGAAAAATCCAATGATCAGATCAAAATTTATGACCCTACGAAGTTGTACTACCTAAATTAATAAACTTTTGAAATATCTTCTTGAGGAAGTTGAACTTTCCAAAATATTCTAGGGTGGAATCAACTTACAAATAAATGATGTGAATGTGGGTTATAGAGAGAGGAGGACAAAGCAACATAGATGGTGTCTTCAATTTGCAGATTTATGTAATCAAAAAGCCCATGTGTTGTCAATTGTAATGTTGTAATTTCATTTTCATTTCAATGATAATAGAAAATATTTTCTTCCTTCTTGCATTTTGTTTATGCAATTCTCTCTTGTTGTTGTGAGTTTCAAATTGTAATTTTGAAAAATATAAATGTACTTGTCCTGCCTCTCAACATGAAATATAAATTGCCTTCACGCAAAACCACATATAAATGGTAAATCCAACTTGACTCCCCCTTAGAAATAGAAACTACAAGTTGTAACTCACAAAACAACATGGGATAATTATCAAATATAATTTCAACATTAAATAATTAAAAATTCTAAGAATAATCAAAGGTTGAGACACCTTATTTTCCTATGATTCTCCCACTTATTGAACACCTTTGAAGAGCCAATGGAAAAACAAGATTTAATTGCTAGATTTTGTGAGGCTCGCAGACTTCAAACACCATCTAAACTTATCATTTCTCACTAGCTTTGTCAATGCATTTGCAATATTCATCAAATTACCAACCTTCTCCAACTTCACCTTTCCATATTCTACCATATATCATGAAAAAATGAAATTGAAAATCAATGTGTTTTGTTTTGGCATGAAAAGTAGGATTCCTTGCTAAAAAATGGCACTCTGAATGCCACACCAAATAGTAATTTGTCCTGCATCAAAACCAATATTAGAACACAATATCTTAATCCAAATGGTTTCCTTGCAAGCATGATTAGCTTCCATGTACTCTTCTTGTGTAGTGTACAAAGAGACTACAACCTACCACTTACACATCCAATTGATAGCACCGCCAAAAATCATGAAGACATAGCCATTGGTGGATCTTTTGTTGTTAATGTCACTTTCCTAATCTAAGTCCACATATCCAAAAATAATCACTGGGTTCTAAAGTCTAGTAGGATAACCAAGAAAACATAGGAAATACTCAAAAGTACCCTAGAAATATCTAAACTCTCTCTTCACTACATCTCAATATATCTATCCAATATTAGCCATAAACTTAATAAAGACTCCCACTTCTTGGGAAATGTTTGGCCTCATGCATTCCATTGCATACACTTGACTACCAACAACAATCACATATGGTACTCTAGTCATGTCCTCCCTCTCAGTAGGAGATTTTTTATAATCCTCCATAGAAAACTTTGTCCCTTACATTACAGGAACAACTAACCATCTGCAAGTTGTCATGTTGAATCTCTCTAATATTGAATTCACATACTTGTTGTGGCTTAAATAAATCTTTATGTGTGCTTTGTCTCTTCTGATCTCCATCCCTAGAACATACCTCACTACACCTAGATCCTTCATCTCAAACTATGTGGACAACTGGGACTTCAAATTTAAAATCAAACTTTTGCCATTCCTAAAAAATAACATAGTATCTATATACAATAAAATTATAAGAATGAAACCATTATCAAATTTGTAATAAACAAAATGGTCATATTTAGATCTCAAAAATCTTAAAGACAACACATAGGTGTGAAATTTTTAGTACCACATCTTAGGAGATTACTTAAGACCATACAAAGACTTTTTCAACTTGCATACCAAATGTTTTTTTACCTTTAACCACAAAATTCATTGGCTATGAAATATAAAGTTATTTCTCCAAATCACCATGAAGGAATGATATATTCACAACCATCTATTCCACTTCTAGATCATATGCTCCTACTAGTGATAATAGGAACCCAATAGATGTTAACTTCACAACAAGAGAGAATATCTCACCATAATCAATTCCCTCCACCTAAGAACACCCCTTAGCGACCAACCATGCCTTATGCTTCTCAAAACTTCCATCAGGACCATATTTTCTCTTGAACACCCATTTGCATCCAACAGGTTTCCTTCCTTTAGGAAAATGTACCAAATTCAATGTATTTTTTCTTTAATGCGACCATTTCTTCATCCATGGCTTTCATCCAAGAATCTACATCACTCATACCAATAGCCTATCTAATAGCCTTATGCTCATTTGGTGTTATTAATCAAAGAAAAAATGAAAGTAGAATCCAACAATGAATAACTAAACCTATTAGGTTGTCACCTATCTCTAGTAGACCTCTTGAATTATTAAGGTTGAGATTATTCTGTTTATTCAAAACTTTCATAGCTTCTTAAACTCTCCCCATCATCAGGTCCACTAGGAGTACACAGTTCTTCTTTCATGTGATTAGGTGAAATCTAAACTACCTTCTTTTGTTTCTCCTCTTTCTATGGCTACAACTCAATTTTGGAAGGTTTCATCTCTTGAAAATCACACTTCTATTGTAAATAACCTTTTGGGCCACTAGATACCAAATATTGTACTCCTTCACACCACCACATCTGATGAAGATATATTTAACTGCCTTCTTCTCCAACTTAGACCTCTTCTCAATTAGAACATAACATAAGATTAAAAGCCAAATATGCTAAGATGTCTCATCTAAGGATTTCACCAAACCATGACTCCATGGGAGTATTTTCAACAAGAGACGATGTAGGAGATCTATTGAGTAAAAATAACATGTAGTTGCTATGGCTTCAGCCCAAAACTTGTACTCAAGGCCAAGACCACTCAACATACTCTTATCCTTCTCCATCAACATCCTTTTCATCCTCTCTAAAAATCTATTTTTTCGTGGGGCATATGGATTTGTCTTATGTCTCTCAATCCCATGCTCTTTAAAGAACTTATTAAATTTTGTCAAACAAAATTCATTGCCATTTTTAGTCCTCAAACACTTATTATTTCTACTAGTCTTATTTTCAACAGGAATTTTAAACTCAAACTAACTAGAGAATTAAGCTTTACTTATGAGAAAATAAACAAATTTCCTTCTATTATAATCATTTATGAATGAGACAAAGTACATAGATCTAGATAATGAAGGAACATTCATAGGAACAAACACATTTTCATGCGTATAGCCCAAAAAAGTAGAAGACTTATGAGAATTGTAATAAAAAGGAACACATTGCTTTCCATATACACAATTTTCATAAAATTCAAACTCGAGATTACAATCATCAAGACCTTCAACAATGATCTTAGACTTTAGGGCTCTAAGACCCTTCTCACCAATGTGACCAAGTCATTGGTGTGTTACACCTCGTTGTGCTATTACTTATTTACTTCTACCTAGTTGAGTGAAAATTATTTATTTATGTATGTTTTTATGATTTATGTATCTTGGAAATATAATCAATAAATGTTTGATTCAATTTGAATGTTATATAATGATCTTGTCTATGAATTATATGATGCAAATGGTTGTAATTAATTCAACTAACTACTATTGCAATGTACTAAGTTCGATGTAGAGACAAATTCAATCCTCTAGAAGAGAGGGGAAGTATCACTTAGGAGAAGAACTTGGTTTGGTAACCCTTAATGATCCTGATTGAGATTTTACACAATCACCTCTAGTTTAGTGATGTTGAGAGAATAGTTTGGGAATTGGTAAGTTGTCCTTATCCATGTTTTGAGATCGATGAGATATATACATAAAATGTATATATATGTATATGTATGTATCTATGATAAATTCATACACATGAGTAAATGCATGCATGATTATACGTAGATAGACATATATACACATGCTCATGGATAGATTAGCCAGGTGCATGAGAATATCGATCAGACAAATGGGACATATATATATACACTTCATATATATATGTTGATCAATAGGAATTGTGAATATATGTGTTTAAATATCAAATCATGGTATCTATATATAGTATATATATATTAAAGTACACGTATGAATTGACTATAAGGAAACATCCATACAAGTATATTGATATACATACATACATATATATATATGCATGTGTTGTTATGCAGAATGATGAGCTCGAAATATGTTCATAATTTGAATATTATGATATATTGTTAATACCCTTACTCTTTTATTGATGATTGTTTAAACTCATTGATTAAAGACTTTTTATCCAAAATCGGGTAGTATCCTGTTGCAATAGATTCCTATATTCCTGCAGCTTAACATCTCTGTGTGTCTATATTTATTGCCCTGTTTGACCTCCCAAATGACTAATATAATGCATGTGGATTTTGGATAATGAAATGGATTTAATGTGTGATTAATGAATGTGTATCATGCTATTATGTGCATGCTTTCTTTTGCTTTTGTCGCCATGTGTATTGCAAGTTGTTGAAAGAGGCATGAATGAGTCAAAGCGCAATAGATCTTGGCCTTGCATTAAATTCCATTTCCAGCATGACATCGAGGAAGTTGTTCTAGCAAAGACTCTCTGACCGGGTCGTTGGGAGGAAATCTAAGTGATCATTAATCTAGGAAGAGTGGAATGCTAGATTCTCTCTGGATCGGTTGAACATATATGCTCTCATTTATGAGAAGTCTGTTCCTCGGCGTCAGGAAGCATTTATGTCCATGTCTTTCTCTGTTAGTTAGTTAGTTAGTTTCTTTTCTATAAATAAGTGTTCCTCTTGCACGAGTGAACATCTTAGACTAGACTAGAGACAACAAAACAAAGTGTATTAAGATTAGTATGATAAACAGAGTTTTGTGTTAGTTTTCTTACAAGCAGAATGATCAATGTATATGATTCCAAGTTTATGAATAAAAGCCGATGAAGTTTTGAGTTCAATTCTTGCATAAAGTGGTTGATGCTTGCTAAGGGGACCCACTTAGTGAGTATCTATAGTTAGTTGTTTATTTCCTGTTGATTATAAGTTAGAATTTCATTCCTAAAGGTTTCAATGCAAACTCAATCTTATATTATTCCCGCAGCATCGGGAATCCATCCCCGTGTTTGTTCCTGGAGCATAAGACCAGTTCATGGTTTGTTCCTTGGTAATAGTCGTCATGATTTCTGATTTAATTAAGTTATGCTCAAGTTAAGAAGACTTTACATTATGTTCCTGCATCATAAGTAGAATTCCTTTCCAAGCATTTATTTCGAGTAAATTGTGGCTGAAACTGGTTCTTAGTGCACATACAGTGTTGCTCCATTTCAAGTGTGCGTTCCCTGGTTTGACAATGTAAATGAACGACCATAAGAAGATGTTAGTCACTTGCTAGAATGTCCAATTCCCAGGTTAGGATTTTCCATGAATTTTATATCCTTTTGTGGGTGACAACCATGGAATATGTGTTCATATGAATATGTACATTCAAATATTAAATAATGTAAACTTTTAGGTTGATATATATATACATACTTTGGTATGCATATATATAATATACATTAAATATATGTTAAATGATTTCAAATATCGCTGAAATTTTTATAGCTCACATATCATATAAAACACAACATATGCTATGCATAAAGAATGGATTATATATATAGTATAAAGTGCTAAAAGAAAGGGAATTGCACAGTATTTTAAAGGAGCACACAAACCAAAAATTGCATGAAATGTTTAAAGTGTTGGGAAATATAAACCAAAGGAAACACTAATATATGGTGCATGGAAATAAAGTAAACTATAGTATGAATATAGCATGGTAAGACTTAGTCAAATATTGTGAAGGAAGAGAGCATATCAACACATAAAATATATTTGACCCGGTCTTTGCAAAGAGAAACCAAATAAATATGGCACATGATGAATTATGTAGCACCAAAGAATGAATTGTTTACATCTTATAGAAGTCTATTTTGCAATTCATAACCTACGTATGAGGCAAGTGGAATAAGAGAGTTAGTCAAGCATGAAGTTGGCTAGGAAAGGTCGACTTGTAGAAACATTATCCTTGCATTTCTGATTGAATCACTTTGTTGTCATGAGAATACAGTGATTGGTTGAGCATGTGCATTTAGTCACCATTTTTAATTCTTCCACCTTGAACCTTTCTAGTTGAGTCAAAATTTTGAGTGTGAAATTTTGCAAAATAGAGAGCTTGTTTGTAGCCTTAGAGTGCTCAAGTTTTTGTATAAATAGGGGAGCATTCTTCTTCATTGAGACACATAATTGCATTCTTATTTTCTAATTTTTTCTAGAGTTACTATGCTACGTTTCTGAGGACTGAGAGTGAGTTTAGTGAGGATAGAGTGAGTTACTTTGTGAGAATTTGTCAAGGAAAGATAAAAGTTAGTGATAAATTGAGTTCAAAAGGAATTACAAACTGTTTTGGAGAAGGTTGTGCTAAGAAACCTGATTAATCAATTGGAGCTATCTAATTATAGGCCTGCTAGTTTTCTATTTTTTTTTATATTAAGTTGGAAATGTTGCATGATTTTATGTGTTTTGTTTGAATTGATTGGATAGAGGAATTTAGATGCTTTGTATGATTGTGATTATTTACTTCATGAAAAGTACATAAGATGCTTGAAGAGCTATGTTGATTGTTAAACTCGTAAATGGGGATATATTAGCATATTATATATGTAGGAATGAGTGTTTAAGTGTTTACTATAAATTATGTTAAGCCAAGCTTATATACGTATAGTTTGATTTGTGAAGAAGTTTGTGAAATTCTGATTTATGAATTAGTTGAAATGTCTTAGTAAGAGAATATAGGTTATTCCTAGGGCTAGGATACTCCAGTGAAGGGGATAGCCTATGCATAGAATATGTGTAGTCATTACAAATCGAGCTAGGAAGGTGTGTGAGATGACTCTCACTCGAAATAATTGAGTGTTGAATTCTTTTGCCAAAGTAGTGTAAGTTGCCACTATTTACACTATCAATTCACTGTGATCTAGTTATGCATGCTAGTTCAATATTTTCATACACATAGGTTGTAGCGACTATATGGGAAAGTTCTAGTTTTTAGGACACAACACCAAGATCAGAAAAGGCTAGTATTATGGGGTTACCAAACCAATCTCTTCATCGAAGGGTAGGGCCATTTGACCATTTGGTAGATGTGTGGGAGACTACAGTAAGTCCATGGTTGGAAAAAAATAACTTGAGTTATTCTTCTCCTCATTAGTTGGTGGCCAAGGTTTGAAGGGGGATTACCTGGACCATATGCATTTCTACTACTAGAAGCTCAAAAGAGCTAAGTATGTACTCTTGTATCCATTTATATGGAGGATTGTAAACATGAGATTTATCAATATGAAATCAATACTTTGGAAAGATTTTGATATTACAATGAAATGCAATGAAAGTTTGGAATAGGGTTTATTTCAAATTTGCATGTTATCTTTGTTTTAGAAATTTTTATTTTTATTTTTATGTGATGGCATCATGGTTTATTCATTTATGGTTAAAACATAGGGAATTTTTTGAGTAGAACATTGGGCATATTACATGGTGCCACAAAATTTTCTTCTCTATAGGAAGCTTCATTTACAAGGAATGAACACCCTTAGGTACCCAAGATGAAAAACCATACGATTTAGATGCTACAATCCTCTTCTCTACTCGATTTGATGGTGAGGATGAAGATTCTAAAGGTATCTTATTTGACTTGTCACAAGAACTATTGCATTGAATCATGCATGCATCCAACTTGTACAAAGTTATGATCTAAACATTGTTATCCAATAACATAGCTCCTCTCATCATCTTATATCCTTCACTAAATAAAATAATCTACACACTCAAACATTCAATTTACTCACTGAGAGTAGGGTTCATGCCAAACCTGGATATGTAGGAAACCACCAATCCCCTTGACTCTACCATTAGGGAATATGATCTTGACTCTACCATGTCCAACAATCTTTAGATGAGAGTCATTACCCAAATACACCTTCCCACCATCATATTCTTCATACTTTGAGAACCAATCTCTATGTGAGATCACATGGAAAGAAGAACCCAAGTCTATTAACCACACATATTCCGATGCATGGTTTTCCAATATTGCAAAAAAATAATCTACATCATCTTGAGAGGATTTGTCAAATTTGGAGTCTAAGAAATTATTTTTACCTTTTTTTTTCTTCTCCTCTTTTCACTCTTTTTGAAAAAGACCAATTTTTTCATAGTTCCAACATTTTTCCTTGGAATTTCCAAGAGACTTAAATACCCCCAAAGATTTGGATTTCAACTTCTTGTCCTTTTTCTTGTCTTTCTCTTTATATTTTCCATAAAAAACAAGAGCCTACTTAGCCATCTTAGAAGATTTCCCCCGCATGTCTTTAGATAATAACAATGCAACCACCTCATCCATATTGAAATTGGTGTTAGTACTCCCAATGGCCATTACTAGATGATCCCACGAGTCTAACAAAGAACATAATAGAAGCATGCAATGATCCCAGTCATCAATTTTGTCACCAACAAAACCCAATCGTGCTATCAAAATATTAAAGGAATTCAAGTGATCTGTAATAGACCCTCCATCTTCCATGTTTAGATAATACAATTTATTCCATATGAATAACTTGTTTAGTAGGGATTTAGCCTAATAAAAATCACCAAGTTTCTTTTAAGAGATTTTGCAGTCTTTTCTTCATGGATGTTTAGGAGCACAAAATCAGGCAAATAGAGTCTTATCAAACCCTTAGCTTTCCAATCCATCTAATCCCAATCTTCTTGGGTTGTGCTATCTATTTTTGTATAGAATATTGAAGCCCATAGATATCTATACAAAAGAATATCTTCCATCTTCAACTTGCATAACTCAAAGTTTCCATTATGAAGATTCTCCATTTCAATTCTATTGGTTGTGCTTGCCACCATTTTCCTACAAAAAGGTCATGAAATATTCTTCTACAAAAATCCCACTAAAACAAAGATTAGCTCAAGAAACCCTTCAAACCTAAAAATGGAATCAAGGTTGGCTAGGATTTGATACTAACTGAAAGGAAGTTAAGTACATGGAAGATTCTTCCTACGTGCCAATCTAAGCAAGAGAGAGTTGAAAAAAGTTCTTAAATACCTTAAACAATCATAGATTTAGATACACATACATATAAAAAATAGATAAAACAATGAATTCATAACACATAATTTTACGTGGGAAAAACCGTTTCGGGAGAAAAACTCCACACTCCAAAAACATAGCTTAATTATATTATTCAACAAAAATGAACAAGTTATAGTATAATTACAAAGCTATGCTCTTGTAGGAGTCTTCACACTTCTTATGAATTTTGGATTAATTCTGAAAACATAGTGATACTTAAACAAAATAACAATCTACAAATCCAAAATACAAGTGATCAATATATAGGAGATTACAATGCATTAATGATATATTTCTGAAATCAAATTCCAAAGGCCAAAGATGCAATATGGAAAGAACCAAGACCACTACACATACATATTGGTAAGTTTCCACATGTAATACCGTAACTGCCAATTTTCACTAAATATACACATGCAAAACCTACACCTACCAAAATATAACTACACCACCAAAGCTCACATTCCATGCAAACTCAACATGAAATAGAAATTTCCTTCATACACAAATCCACCTGTAAACACTAACTTCCAACTTGAATCCTCCTCATAAATAGAAATTGAAAGTTGTAACTCACAAAGCAACATCATGGGATAATTATCAAATATAATTTCAACATTAAATAATTAAACACGCTAATAATAATCAAAGGTTGAGACACCTTATTTTTCCTAAGACAAACCGCATAGATTACAGATGAATTTATATATTTTTATGTTTGAGGTTAAAATAAATATGAATATAGTAGATAATTTGTTAGATAAGCTAGTCATATTTCTTTATGAATATTCTTTTTTTTTTACAATAAAAGATAAAAATCATACTTATTAAAGTCTCGTCACTTGTTAAAAAGTGGTGTAAATTTTAGGATTTATGGATGAAGGTCCAATAAGAAGGAATATTTGAGATATCTTAGGAAAAATTCTCTAAATCCTTCAAGGAAAAATACTATCGTTAATATTTTTATGATGATTATTATATATTCAATTAAAATGAATAAAATAGGGCTATGAGTGTCTAGTCTATGCCTACACTAATTCCTTTCATTACTTATATGTAAATTTGGTCAATTTGAGTCATATCAACATAGAGTACTCAAGTATTATAATGAATTATGCTCATTCATTCAATCGAATCTAGCCAATGTCAATATGTTGGGAGAAATCTATTTTTTATGTTAATTTTATTGAGGACTGAAAAACTAAAGGGAAAATAGGAAAAATAACATGCACCAAAGAAAATACCTCCTTTAAAGAAGATTAGACCATCTAAGATATGTAAATGGTGTGATAGAAAAATATCAATGATCACTCCAACATAGAGTGGATTGTGCAAAAAAACATGTTTTTATATATAGAAGAATAGGTTTTCCAAAATATTGAAGTGAAGAAAATGAATCCCAAAGATACTTGAGTCTCAACATAACATTTTTGCAAGATGTTGAAGCAAATACCCTATTCAATTTAAAAATATGGATGCAAGGGTAACCAATAGATGTCAATGGTGGTACCATGAGGATTTCATTTTTATAGCCATAATTGCACACCTCAATTCACTAACCATACATCATTCATGTAATCTTATAGTTTAGGATGAATTATTTCATGAAAAACCAAAGGTATATGTGTTACAAATCAATGTTTCTTCTCATATGACATTCATCATTTTTAGGAGGAGCTATAATTTGATGTTGTACCAATTTATTCTAATCATATATAATTATTGGTAAGCACTACTTCTATCATCACCAAGGTGTGTACATAACCAATCTTCAAATAATCATTATATTGGTGAATGATAGGAAATATCATATTCAACAAATGATTCCTTGAATCAAGCATGTGCAACATCTATAATAGAGTATATAAGTATTCTTCAACACAATTTAGATGATCATTTTTAAAGAAGGGGAAAATTATCTACATGTACCTATGCAAGTTTTTCCATTTCCTCAACCACTTGTGTATTGGTGTCTAGCCTTGCATGTACCTACTTGTACCATGTTGCACACCCACATTAACTCCTTGATTCATTAACCACTTATACAATATTAGAACCATGTCACACAACTACAAATATGTGAGGCCCACCCCTATGCTACACTAGTACTTGGATTGTTTTGAGTTTGGTTATTGTCTATGCCTATTGATACCATTGAATGATAGGATATTTAAATGTTTAAGTTCATATGATGATTTGATTTTGACTATGCTACATGCTTAGTAATCTGATTATGATGATTGATCTAATTTATGTTGGTTATTGAGTTTGTTTAATTTGAATTTGGAAACTTAATGATGAATGAATGAAAAAAGTGATGTGAACCAATCATTTTGCAATTAGATGAGTATGAAAATCATGGCTAATGAAAATGAGATAAGATAGGTGGCTAATGATTTTTCAATTATGTTATTGGATCTTTATGCTATGTAAATTATGAAACTTGTTTGAATGCAATTGTTTGATTTTTATATGAATATGATTTACTTGGATGGATTAACATTTGCATCAACTGTGCAGGTACACTTTCCATGGCCAATGGAAATTGGAGGTGACCCTTGGGAACCCTAAGTAATTTAACCAGTGAAACCAAACTGTAGTCCATTTCGAAGGACTATAGTTTCATTTTGTGATGTATTTTATTTGTGATGTAAAGTGTGAGTGTTATTAAATTGATTTTTATTGCCATGTCATTCCATCTAGGAGGTGAGTTGTCCATCCAAGTGGACAAAATCGGATTTGAAATTTTAGGCACTTTTTGGGGATTGAAAAGTGAATTTTTTTAATGTGTTTTTATGGATTTAAGGTTCCTAGGGAAGGCACCTATGGGTTAGGTACCTTTTTAGCTCAAAATATTGGATCAATCTCAATATTGGGAACTATTTCTGAGGCCTTTAAGAGTTTTGACGAAAATAAGGTTTTGGGAAGTGGGATGGGGACTAGTCTCTTTCCATTCCCACTTCTCCAAATTGCCTTGGAAGGATCCCAAGATCTCACACATGCGTGAGAACACATGGGTTAGTGTACCTGGGAAAGTGAATGGGAGATTGAAAAATGTCAGCTCCCTATTCAAAAGAATTCAAATTTGAGTTCCTATAAAATAAACTCAAAAATAAGGGTTAGGGGATCTTCTTTTGCATTCTTGATTTTAGTTGAATTTTGGGGGTTGAGCAGATTGAAGCAAAAGCTTGGAAGAAGTGGAGTTGTGTGGATCCTCAACTCATCCTTCCCTAAGATTGATTTTGAGGTAGATTCACCACTTTCTCTATTTCTTTATGTTTTATTCGAAAGATTATATGTGTATGTAAAAATGTGCTTGGTATTTTATCACTTGTGTTTTGCTTGTATATTTTTTTCAAAATGCTTTTCGTGCTTGTTTTCTCGTGTTGTTGAATGTGGTTAATGTGATGGGAAAAGGGTTGTATAGGGATAGGCTCACCCAAAAATTGGGTAGAGCATCCCTCGTTGGGGATGGTATGGAGTAGGAACCTCCATGGGGAAATATAATCCCTTCTTGAGAGGAGAGGCTCAAAAAGGGTTTGAGTACCCATATGTAGTTATAAAATGGTAGAAATGGTTTTGGTGGTATGGGTTTTGGAGAAATAAGAGGTATTAAAAGAAGGGTTGCATGTGAAATGATGGGAGTATGATATTGACTTGTTCTTGTTGCTATTAGTATGAGTCCCCATATGGAGTGTGTAGTCCACCCTCCATTCCCCACTTTGGATTCTTGATGGAATCCTAAAGTTATGTGAAAAAATCCCTTAGGAGGGTGTGAAAATAATATTGTGTGTATCGTGTGGGTCTAAATATTGTTTTGCTTGGTTTTGTTTGTACCCGGTTTCCATAGTCACCTCCTAGCTCGGGGGTGGTTGGTTTTCCAACCAAAGGTTGGGAGGTAGCACTACCTTGGCTATGGAAAAGTATGGTGTTCTTTGTGTAGGTTGGAAGATTTGGGATACATGCAGAGTTTGAAGAAATCAAATTTGTTGTGCCTTTGCAATCTTGATGAAAATGTTGTAGTTGTCATAAAATTTGCTTGATGAACCTTTGAAGATGTAATGTAAAAGTTGTGTATGAAATGTTATATATAGTATGTGGTACTCTTATTCCTCCTACTTTTCAAATGAAAATCTTATTATATTTATCTACCCTTTGACGAAATTCAAGAGAAAGAAATATGTGAATATAGATACTATATTTATTTTGAGGGTCTCATTGTTCAATGGGTGGAAAGCCCATGTCAAGATTTGTACCATGTTATACATCTATATTACTATGTTGAAAATGACCTCCTACATTCTTTTGACATTAAGAAGGGAAGATTTTCTTTGTTGCATAAAAGAAAGAAAGGTATATTTGGTTTGTTTGAGATAGTAACTATTATTCTGCTTTGGAAATAATCTAAAATGGAAAAATAAAAATAAAAATAAATTTACATTTATAGGTTTGAAAAATGTAATATGATTCTTGTGAAAGCTACATGTAACGTGTTAAGAGAAATCTCATGAAATAAAAATACAGTCAGTAAATTACTGAAATATCATGTAATAGGAATACAGTCAGTAAATTATTTCAGAATAAAACCAGGTGTAATTTTGTTAAAAATGTATTACCATCTGTAAAACTACATTTCCTGTCCTAAGATATTAGCTCTCTGATACGTGAGGAACAAAGCTAGATAAATAGTATCTATTTCCTGAAATAGTATGATTAGAGAGGCATTTAGAATGATAGTACCCTTTTAGAAATTTTTATTTCCATATACTATTTTCATTTCAATAGCTACAGGAGTGAATCTTGGAAGGAAACAAGAAAAAATAAAATAAAATCGATAGCATCTTTTAATACCAGCCCACAGTTTAACTACTCAAGCTACAAAGCGGGACTGTATATTTCTTTTTACATAGTTTCTCTGTTCAGTTAGCGCATAGTTCGAAGGAATGTTGTGTAGTATTCATTTTATTCCTTGTGCACTTTGCAATAGTGTAAAACAAGGGAGAAATAACGTTCTTCTTGGAAGAAAGCAAAAATAATGGTCAAACCTGTTCACAAGTTCAATAGTTTTTGATCTTTATTTTGGCCTAATGGTGGAGAACTTGTACTCTTGAAAGAGAGGTCACAAGTTCAAATCCTGCAGGGGGTAAGGTATGTATACCTCGTATTGTGGAGCACGAGTTAGGTACCTCCTTCATATTGGGAGTACGAGGAGTCCCATTTACTACAAGTCATCTGTAGACCCAAAAACAGACCGCCCGGTATCGTAAACTATAAAAGGACCTTTCCTTTCCTTTTTTCCACTTCCTACATATACCAATTGATACTACCATCCATGTCAATGTTCTACTATGGAAGCAACAGATAGATGCTTTCAGATACCCAAACGTTACTCTGCTTTGAAAAAAGGCAGCAAACCCAAAGGAAAATAAAGAATAATGGAGTAATAAGGGCAATATAATAGGGGCAGAATAGGACTCCTTTAATGCGCCCAGGTACACGACTTGGAGTTTTTACATAGCTGGAATAGGCCAATATAGAATCCACCATGCGCCCTATCTTTACTCTATCTTCACGAGCTCTGTGTCACCATAGTATGCTAAAGAATAGCCTATAGTTTTGCACTCAGTTCTGTTTGGTAGAAGACAATTAAATAGAAAAGAAAGATATTAATAAACCTGCCCTCTATCCTGGTCTATTTCCCTGAGGGCCAACGCTCTAGCAAACTGTTCATATGTCCCCCTTCCCATAAAGTCTGGATATGAAATAATCCTCTGACAGTAAGCGGAAATCTCTTCACTCGCAACATTTCAATGAATAGTCAAGTCTTTGTGCAATCCAATAATAGCTGAAGGAGAATGACAAGTTTAATAGCATGCAGAGAGATATTTAAATAAATTTGGCTGAGTAACTAATAGCTCTAGCACGTGAGAGGGAGAGGTCATGAGGGTGCTTCGATCAGATCTTCTGCTTCCTATCTAGTGTTGGGGTGTCTGTGCTTTATGAATCTGAGCGTTGGGTTTTAGCATATTTTATTGGATGATCAGACTGGCATGCTATGGCAGACCCTCGAACCTGCCCAAATCGAAAGGAATCTTGCTATTGATCTATTGTTTTATGATCTGTCTTTTCCCTTCTATCAACTCGTGACTCTGATTGACTTTTGAAATCAAGTCTATTTGCTGGCGAATAGAAAGAGAACTAATCGTCACTTACCAGGTTTCTTGGAGATCACGTAGGTGCGTTGTAGTTAGCGTTAGACTATCTTTTGGCATGGCTTGTAAATGTGTAGTGACAGCGAAATTATTATCTAATAAATAACATTAACATAAGATTTAAAGGTGCAGTCTGTACTGGAAGGAAATGTTATATAAAAAAATGGGTACAGACTTATCTGTGGGTAGCAGCATCAGATCAAGACTAAATGGATACGGGGTTGCTCCATCCAATTTGAATTTATCTTCTGTCATAGGTGTATCTCACGTATCTAGTAGTCACAGGACAATCACCATACAACTAATATTCGTAAGTCAAAATAAAATAAATAAATTTAATCCACTTCTATGAAACCCCTGTTCAAATGTGCAACCATATTCTTGCTTGTTATATAATCAGAAGGTAGAGTAACAGGATGGTATCAACGACATTATTATACCGATTGCTGTTGATGGCACCATGGGAATAGTTTAGTGCAGTTTTATAATATTAAATCCTCACTGATAATAATAAGATATGATAATTATTCAGGACGCTGCACTTAAATATATCCATCAAAATTTAACACTAATGTTTACTTCATCCGTTAACAGCAAAATTATCTCCTTATTATTTTTAACGAAGATACTTTTAATTTCGTATGTGCGCTACCTTTTATTGTGCGTTATCAATAATTTTAATAACTATCATCTTCTATTGGTAACGTGGATATGAATAATATCAAGCTTAATATTGTAGGATGATAACAGTACTAACTAAGGATATAAAGATATGTCTCTACGTATAAATTAACTATCTCTAAAAGAATAAGAGAAAAGTCAAAGAAAAACAGAGTCTTAAACTTCTTTATTTATATGGACCACATTTATGGGCACTTTTCTTTATATATGTTTTTTCTTTTTTCTTTTAATAAATCCTCATTCTAAGTTAGGAAATGCAGGTTAAGGTTCTCTTATTTGTATTTTATATACGTGAAATGAAATGTGAGGTCTAATTAATAAATAAATAACTAAAACAAGGAATCTAGATTATTTATATATATTAATATTTCTATTATAATAGTAATTGTAATAAATGAGGTATTTATGTTTTATAAATATTTTTAATTTTTTTAGAATAAAAGATCAAATAAATTAATATGTACACAAGTACATAATATTTACATATAATTATACATTTATTTTAATGACATAAAGTTAGAAATTTAAAAGAAAACAAGCAAATAGTTGTGTGATTGTTGATGTATATGTTGGGGTAACAACATAGGACGCAAAACCTTACTATCCAATTGGGGTCTGCTCTGACAGTGGGACTAATGATTTAAAGTAATTGCTATTAATCTATTCGCTCTTATATTACACTCCAATTAAAATGGTATGTAGGGTCGAGATGTAACTTTGCAAAAGGAGTTCAAGGCAAGTCCATATATCAATTAAATATTATATATATCAATGGTGTTAAAGGTTCAAATGGCTAGGTTATCATATTTTCCTCTTGTAGATTAATCTATTAACATGTTGCTTGATTGACTTGACCAACCCTATTTATCATAAAGACATCATTTAATTCAATGCTAGTTAGTTCGTGGTAAACTAAAGTGTAATGTTAGAATATTAGGGATTTTCTTTCTAGTTATGTGAAGGTGACATGTATTCATGTTCATTATTCTAGCAACTTCCCCACTCCCCACACTTGGGTAATGAGTCAGTGATGATGTGCATGCATGATGCCACTTGAAGCATATAGCTTGCTAAATCTATATTTTCTATACATAATGATTAAAAAAAAATAGTGCCATTTTTCCTTTGGTCAAATTATGGGCATTACAAAATACATATTATAACTCATGGAAACAACTCTGCATACTTCATACAAATCATACACAACCATTTTTAATCATGCCACATAGCCCCAAAAATAAATTTGTCTAAGTTCCATGTCATATCTACACATACACATGTTAATGCACATATAGTATGTAGTCCAAAACTTAGTATAGAACATCAAAAATATTGTGAAGCACCATGCATCAGCCCATCAAAGATTTAGGAGCACTTTCATGATACACTACCTAAAATCCAAATGTGCAATGAATTCTAATTTTTAGGAGACGAATAATCACACATGAAAGCCTAATTAAAATTTTCATAATAACCTTTGTAATCATGAACACATAGCCTATAAATTTATATCAATAGAATATGCTTGTATAAAACTATATGATAGATATGAGTAAATACACAACCATACATCTTCCCCATTTAAAATAGTATATTCTAGTTCTTTTGTTCTTCTCCATCTAAATCAATATCTTCATATTACTTTTGCATACTTGCAACACATATAGGTTCTTACCTAGAGCATTACTACTTTGGCCACCTAGGATTTGGATCAATAACAATAGTATTAGTGGTTTCAAAGTGAATTGAACTGAAATATTGATTATAGTAAGATCTCATCTTTGGCACTTAGCTATATCCAGTTGATTAATACTGATTTATGATATTTTAATTTTTATTTATATTACTAGTTCTTAATTGAAATGGTTTTATGATATATTTTTATTTTCTTTAAATTAATGAACTTTAAGATTATTAAACTGCATAAAAAATATCTGTTAGATTTTCTTTGTAAGGTAAATTTTATATTTATCTCTATTAATTCTAATTATTGTTATGATTTAATTTTTAAAAATTAAAATTATTTTAGAAATAAATTTTTATTTTTTTTCCTTTCCCATAATTTAGTGCATTGCATCATCATACTTGTAACATGCCCATTGTTCTACTTAGTAACTTTCTTATGTTTTAATCTCAATAAAATAAAATATGATGACAACATTTAAAGCAATAAATTTTTTCTTTTCAAAAAATAAAGATAGCATGTACATTTGAAATAAACATCTTTCCAAATGTTCCTATTGAATTATACATAATTTCATGATAACAATTCTCTTTTATAATTTTCCTTTCTCAAAGAGATATATATATAACATAATACTTATTTAAATTATGTGAACACATTAATATATCTATATTTCTATTTATCAACTTTGATGATATACACACATATATGAAATATTCATTCAAGCCTTAGACAATGCAAGACACTAGAATCACTTTTATACGTAATTATTTGTATAGCCAACACAAAGATTCAAACATGCAATTCAATCCAAGAACTAATCTTGGAATCAAAGACTGAAATCCTAACCAGTCAAAGATGACCAAACAAACTCCCTAATTAATCCAAGACTTTTACTAAGGGTTTACTTACCAAATCCTGACTGACTTTGTCTTAACTAACCAAACTAGAAGGTAGTGTGTGAAAGCGCAACTAGGCTTATTAAGGGTTACTAGACCAAGCTCCCCTCTTGAGTGATACTTCCCCTCACATACTTGATGACTTGAATATGCTCATGCATTTAGCTTAATACATTGAATAGGTAGTTAGCCATTCACATTAAATATATTTGCATCATAAAACATTTGTATCTACAAAGCATTTAAAATATTCACATTAAAATACATATTATTTCATCGCATTTTATCAGTATAAACATAATCATTCATTAAAGGGTAAAAGCACAAAACTATGTCACACTTTTGGCCAACTAAGTAGTTTCAAGCAAAATTGTTTCTACCTAAATTGTTTCGGTCTAACCAGTTTCAACCAAAACCACATGGCCTATATGTGACACATAGAGCTTTAGGCGAAACCCTTTCACTTGAAATCATAAAATTTTAATTTTTCCCTTTGTTGCATCGAAATGTAGCTTATTTTATGGGCAGGCTTTCAATAAAAAGGGTTTTGGTCAAAACCCTTTCTAGTGAAACTATCCATGTGGCATCTTAATTAGTAGCTAACTCAACATTTTTTAGAATTTTTTGAAACTTTCATCTTCAATCAAAATGATTTAAAAAATAAAAATAAAAATATCCTTTTGTAGAGCTCAAAGTGGTGAATCCAAATATATATATATTTTTTAATATTTTGATTAGTTTTAGTATATTTTATTTATTTTTAAATGCAAGTAGGTTGTTAAAGTTAAAAAAGAGGCTGATTAGAAATTAAAAAAAAATAGTAAAACATAATAACTTTTTTGAAAAATAAATGGTGCACTAGAGGAGAGAGTCCTCTTCAAAAAGGTATAATTTATTTTTTGAAAATAGTTCAACAAATAGAGAATAGTTGATGTCAAATAAAAACTATCAAATTCTAACAAGTTTGACTTTAAAATGTTATTATGAGAAAAATATAGATCCAAATTTCAAAATTTTTTCCATTCACTATATATTGAAGTTAACTATTTGGAGAAATTAAATTAGGTGAAAATAAAGTTTTTTTCTATTTGTTTCTTGACATCAAGTGAATGCCACTTTTTCTTGAAATTTTCAGCATTCTGAAATTTGCTCAATTAAATTGATAAAAAAATTTAAACAATTTTTAAAAAATATGAAAAATTATAGGAATAAATGTCATCAATATTTCTACATTTCATTAGTTTACATCATTTTAAAATTTAAAACACAAAGAGCACTCTCATTTGATTGAAGTTCAATATTTTTTTGCTTTTGGCCGATTCCTTTATAAAGTGTGACATAGGTTTGTAATTTTACCCTTAAAACAAATAACATCTTAAATCATATTTCAGTATTTCATTCATTTGGTAAACATATTAAAGTCACAATTTGCATTTATCATCATATTTACTTATGAAGGTGAAAGTAACTTGGTAACTATGAAACAGGGTGTAACATACTTCCCCCCTTCTAAATCATCATCCTTGATGATTTTAAGTCCTAAATATATATATAGAGTCATTAAATGTTTTACCTTCAATTTTCTCATCATGTAAGAAATAAGTATATCTCCAACTAATCTTTCCTCATAGTATGACCCCTTGTATTCTCGTCCTTCCAAGACCTTGCACTGAGTGACTGCACTAACGTGTGGGGAGAACTTGTGTGCTTCACACATACCTTCTCTTTAATAACTATAAATTATATTAACTCATTTGTACTTCACAAGTACATTAGTGACCATATCCTATATGGCACCTATACCCTAGTGACTAGAAAAAGTGTTCTCATTGGCTAATGCAATTATCCTTAATGTAACCCAAATAGATAAGTGTTTACACCATTAGACAACTCAAAAGATGAGACCATCCATCAGTGACACAATATTTACCTTAAGAATATTAATATTGCTTCTTAATTTAAGCTTTGTATTCACAAAGTTTTTTTATCCTTTTGATCTTTTATTCTATTTATGACAACATTTTTGGTCTAAGGTTAATCCTAATCCCTAGCTTCTCCCAGATTTTATGAATTCAACCCTTGTTCCTATATAATATTTCAAACGGTTAAATTTCAAGGATAGTAGTTATTACATAAAAGTATTCCACAAATCCTTCAAGATTTGGTTTATCCCTTTTTTCTAACTCACTAACTTAAAGTAATAAATTGAACATTCATTCATTTGAATTATTTATAAGATGATCATGGTTTACACAAACCTTAACATTAATTGCTTGTTCCCATATGAGATAACCTTCTCAGGAACATTAAGCAACTTGCTTTAAAAAAAATTACTGAGTAGGAATGATACCCTATAAATCAAATTTTCCAATCAAAATTGGTTACCTTGGTGAGCCTCTCCACCATAACATAATGCTAGCTCCATCGAAATAAAAAGATCAAAACTATTCTTAAGATCTACCATTTCCTTTCTAGAATTCCCTGAGAGTATACAAGTTGTGCTAATGTCAACATCTTGTTTTCATCCTCTGGCATATTGGACATCAAATTGCTACATACATTGCAACATCATACTCTATCCCCTTCTTTTGATGGTCAATGTAACACAACAATGTTAACACAAAATATTGCTACTCTATTTCTCCTGAAAAAGACAAACAATCTAAAACCATCTATCTTCCAAGGTCTCTGTAGTTGGTTTTCAACTATGTTGTCATCATTTAGTGGCCTATGCAACTATAATGTTCAAGGGGCCTACTGGTGAAGGAATACAAACTGAATAGTACAAACTAACCTAACATTTTGGGGGGGTTGTAAATAAACAACAAAGGATAGAACAAGATTTAGAATAGTAAAACATGAATACAAATTTCTTTAAATTCAGACATGTAACTTAGTAATGAGCATTTTTAGACTAGTTAAAACCATGGAATAACACAACCTACAGAATAATCCAACTATTGCATTCATTCATAGTGCAAATTTTAAAGCATACAACCATTCATCATCACTTTTTATTTAAAACTTTCTTTTTAAACAACAAAATATCATAAGCTCATTATCAAAATTAACAGATCAACAAAAATAAAGAAACATCATACACAAATAATTCAACAAAATGATTTCAGATTCAAAATATTCTATTGATTTTCATCAAATAAGAGACATTTATGCACAAAAAATCTCACTCACATACGAATAACCATTGTTCATTGACATTATCATTGAGCTAAAACAACTACTTCTATTAAAATTGTAAAAAAATGTCTATATCTTGCATGAAAGCTGTAAAATAACAATAAAAGCTAAAAATTCTAATCCCCAGGAAGCTAATCAGACTTCAATTATCTGATCTTTACAATGAGGAGATAATTCTATAATATAGAAGAAATTAGCATTCATCTCTCCCATCAAAAATCAAGATCCATAAATCTAGGGCCTAAATCCATAATTGTAGGGATGCCCAATTAACTCCAAGTGTTGTCTCTATTGGAAACTGTAAGTGCCAAAAGGGATGCCACATTCTCTCTTTCCCCATCAAAAATCAACTTCTAGTTCTTCTTCAGTTCTCTGTTGGCCACTATGAGTCATTTCTTGTTTATCAAAACCGATCTGAAGTTGCTCATTTTCTCAAAAATTGTTACGACAATGTTGTTGTTCAAAAATAAAGGTAGCTGAAATAATTCCTTTTATTTATCACCTTCATGATGATATTAATCATACTTATGAAAAAGTTATTTTATTGCATCATCATCAGGTCCATCGACCCAGTCAACTTTAAACTTTGTGTCTACAAACTTCTTATCCACTATAGAAATGATGTCTCTTAGTTGGGTGATGTCTACGACTGCCCATTGCATGTCACTCCAGATATCCAGTAGCCTATCCATGAGTGTGGGCTCAACAGTAACTCCTTCCTTCATTATTCCGCTAAGTCTTTCCTCCCAAGCATCTTTTGTTTCTCCCAATGATTCAAGTCTTTGATCTGGAGGTAAAGTTTTATCAGTGAGTTTTGCAATGATGTCTTCAAAGATACCTACTTGTTCCCATATATCATGAATACTTTTGAGCATCTGTATTCTTTGTTCAACAAGATTTTGTGTTTTAAAAACAAATATATTAAATGACTTAGAAATAAATTCAAGATCCTCATCACCCAAAATCTATGATTTAATCAATTCTTCTTCGGTCATCTTTTCTATCACTTTCAGCTTCCCCAAATAATGTCTAAGTTTCTCTTCCACTTCCCACCATTTCCTTATAGATTCTTCAATATTTTTGACCAAAGAAAGACTTCCAAAATAATGTTTGAACCTCACATCTATCTGTTCATCCATATCAGCCTTGAAAGCACTAAACCAATTGTCAAACCAAGTAGCCTTTTTTCTCATTTGAGTCAAATATTCTATCTCTTTTCTGCTCATTAAAATAGGAGCTTCTGAACTTGTTGAGGGATATGATAAATAAGTAGTTAATTCCTTCAAGAAATTCTTCACCTGTCCCAACTGAGCTTTAAGTTTAGCTTTTTCCTTCTTATCCTTTATTAACCTAGACTTAGTGGTGGTAGCGACAATATCAATCAAATTCATTTGCTGACTTCTGGTATGATTTCCCCGATTGACAATGCTCATTTGATAATCTTTAGCTTGCAATTCTTTGTCATCTTTATCAACAATTGGAGTCAAAATATCAGATATTATATCCCCCTCACCAGTCAACTTTGTAGAGTGGACAACACTTGGGTTTTACCTTCTCAATTTCCTTTACCATATCATACCACACTACAGGTTGGGGCTGAATTTTCTATCTTTTCTCCAAATTCAACCTGAGCAATGTAGGAGTAGTTGGATGAGTAGTTACCTGTTGAACACTAGGCAGTGTTGAAGACAGAGGTGTAGAAGTAGTTACTACAATGGTCTGTTGGGAAGAAGCTTTTTGTCGATCCTCTTGTTCTTTTAGCAACCTTTCTTGTTCCATCATTTCATTGTGGACCTTAATCTCTTCTATTTTTCTCATTTCCTCTTCTCTATTAGTAGCCTCCTCTTCATCTCTCAATCTCTATAATTCCAATTCCTTGGCCGTTTGTTCATCTATAGCTTCCTTTTCTACTTGATCTATTCTCAGTGCTTCAACTGCTCCTTTTTCTCTAGCTATCTCTTCATCTTTTCTTTCTTGTTCTTCTTTTTCTTCCTAAGCTAGTTGTTCAGTAGCTAACTTTCGTGCACTTTCCATTAGCTCTTCTTATTTCCTTTTCTATTAAAAAATCATTTAGCTGTAATTGTTTGTTGTTCAAACTTCCAAGTTCAAACTCGACTCCTTCTTCACCCAGGTCTTCCTCAACCTTTGTCAGATATTCCTCCCATTCAGGTCTTTCTCCTTCTTCAAATGGAGTTCTTTTTGAGTCTAAAGGGGGAGGCGATTATTGTTACATTGATTAATGGAGCCCTTTCCTACTCAACAATTGTCATTCCTAATGTTGATGGTGCAATAATAGGGTCTCTTTGACAGGTTGTTCTCTAGGGTATACTATAGCCAAAGGTGTAGCACCGAAACCCAAAACAACTCCCACAACAACTGCCTCATAAGTTAATTTAGCCTTCTTCAAGGCATCATCAATTTGTTGTAATGATATCTATTCTCCTGCTGAGGCGGGGTCTTCTATGGTTGCCTCTATTTCTACAACAATTCTCTTTAATATCTTACATTTCTATTTTATTTCTACGGAGGAAACAGGTTCACTACTAGAACCTCTTTTCTTGGGAGCTTGCACCCTTGGTTGTTTGTGATGGAGGTTAAACCATTTATTACTTCTTTTGACAACTATATATGTCCTTGGTTGAATCTTGGTTACATCCTTCACCATCCAATCAATGGGATCCAAATCCTTTGTGGCTACTTCATCCATTTTGTAACGAGTATCTAAGGTAATCCCATCATTAGTGACATCCTCTGGAATATCTACAATAACTTCAAAATCCTTCATTTGAGGGATCGTTAACATTTCATATCCCCTCTTTCTTACCTCAAATTTATCATGCAAATTGGCCCAAAAATCCTCTAGCAATGGCCTATGAAGAGGGAATTGTGGAGCATAAAGACTATACATCTTCTTTTTAGGATCAAAGTCCTTCCTTGAAGTGTGGTGTTTGAAATTTAAGGCCTGGAATTCTTCTGTTGCTATCTTTTCCACTATGGAAGAACTACAAGAATAAAATCCTAATTCCATGGAGGAGAAAGAATGGAAAATAGCTTTGTGTTACATAGAAAATATTGCATTTACTTCAACAGATTGACAAGCAAACTCCATCAAGATCCAGTGTCACTGCAACACCTTGGCAATTTGAATGGGTGATCTTCAAACCCAAACAATATGATATAAGTAGACTTGGGGTATTGGATAAACAAATAACCTGAAGGTTCAATGAATTCCATTGCCAATTGAGATAATCTAAAGCCAACATCACCTATTAATTGATTGATAACTACATACAAAAATGCACCATTGACCCTTTTGAAATGATGCTCTACTTCTTTTAGCTCTAATTGGTCATAATATTCCCACACTTTCTTTTGATCCGGGCCACTATCCATAGACCCTATAGTATTCAATCCTGGGAATTGACCCATCCTTGCATCACAGTAAATAACATATGAGGTCATATAAAAGTTCTTCGTCTCAACCACTTTTGACAATTAGTTGTGAATGTTATCTAAAACAATTTGTGCCCAATCCAAATACTATTTTCCATCAAGAATAAGTTGAATAAATAGAAACATCCAATATTCAAAGCTACTGGAATGCTTCTTCCCAAACACTCGTGACAACAATGTGATTATGTCACCAACCTTACCTGTGAATTCAAATTTCTTAAACTTAGGTGGAAATTTATTTACTGAATTCTTATGTGTTGTTAACCACCTCTTATTCATTAGTGCCTTATTTCCTTCCTCATATGTTGTCCAACATGCAAGTGCTTCATCTTTCGGCATGATCTTGGGGTTAGGATGAGGAGGTGGATAAAAAATCAGCCTGATAATTGTAGGAGTTAATTCAATAATCACATTTCCTTGTGCATCAATGCACTTCCTTTGAGTGGGGTTGTAGGTCTGTGCAGCAGTTAAGATGAACTCAAGGCATTATACAGAGATGGGGAATGAGGCTAAATGTGCTAATCTAGAGTTAGCAATCATTTTGGCTCTTGGAGTAGCATCTGGTGAAAGTGTCTTTCTAAAATTGATCCAAATCCAAGTGTCCAACCAATGTATCTGTAATATTCATCACTTTAGAGCCAAACTTAGATGACACTAGGTTTCCTTGAAACTTATATTTCATTGTGACGGGGATCTCTTCTAGCTTCAATCTCTTAGGCTTCTGCCCCTTGGATGTTCCTTTTAAGGTCAATTCTTCCTCTGAAGATGACATTTGTTTGTTATCTTGCAACATTGACAACTATCAGATAAAGAAAAGATATATAAACAATAATATATCACCTGTACTTGTATTATACCAGCCTTAGTTCAATCTGGAACTTTATTTAACAAGTTAATCAAGCATCTTCGGGTTTCGGGTTCGGGATAAAACCAGGAACCCTGACCATTTTAAGCAAAAAAATGAATTTATCGGACTTTGGGATAAGGTCCTAACTTGGAACCTACACCTTTGAATAACAGTAAACATGATATCCTATCACGACTCGATCTTGCAATGTATTTGGGAATCGGGTTCGGGTTATCATTTAGAACCGAACTTGATTTTGATAAAAAATGCATGTCGCTTCCCGAGTTCTGATCCTAATATGATGTCAAGGATTGAGTTTGGGTCTTTCTTAGGCACCTAGACATGTGAGGGTAAACAAGATGGGTACCAATCCTCAGTTCGATCCCGCAGTGTGATCGAGAGTCGAGATCAGGTCATGACTAGGAAGTGGTACTTAACCAAGGAAGTCAATGAAGGGAATCTTGTAGAGTTTTGATCCCTATTTTGAACGAGAAGTCAGGATCGGGTTGTCATCCGAGACTAGACTTATTCAAAATGGGCAAGTGTGAGTAGCTTCCTGAATTTTAATCCTAATAAGATATCGGGGACTGGGTTTGGGTCTTTGACTTGGAATAACACTTGAAAAATAAAACTCATGCTATTGGTCTGACCCTCGATCCTGATAGTTATGCGGGGACTGGATAAGGAGAGGAGACGAAACCGAGTAGTGGGAAAACCTAAGTGTTGGTTCGATTCCCTACCCTGAAATACATGCAAGGATTGGGAAATTGTGGGGCAATGATAATGAGGGTGATGACAAATATGACAATATCTTAATCTCACCCTCAGGATCGAGTCATGTGCCAGATCAAGAAATTTGTATTTTAAACGGTCGAAACTTTGAAATTAGAAAATTGAAACCAATCCAACCCGAATGTAGAGAAAAACACTAGACAACTAGGGCACAACAATATGGACAACCCCACGACCAAAATAGAAAGTGATGACATGAGAAAACAAAACTGACACAAAACAAACCCAACAAGGATTCAAGAGCGAAGGAAAATGCACCAAATGGTGCGAAAGAAAACACAGAGAGATGAGAAAAGAAAAAGAAAGAAAACAAGAACAAACATGCAAGACAAAAGAAACCAAAAAAAAAACAAGAACAAATAAATGCAAGCAAGAACACCTACCTTCGAATGCACTGAAGAATTAAGGCAACACATTGATAAATTACATCGAATCCTTCAAACCCTAGCTCATCGTCACTCTCGTTCGACTCACCAAAATATTCAAAGCAGAATGGAGAAAAATCAAGGAGCAATGAGATAAAAACTTGTTCGCGCATGCGAGCAGTTATGACATTAATTGGCAGTCGGTCGGGTCTCAGGATTTGAGCAGACATCATAAATATGAGGTGTAGGAATGAAGGCAAGTGGAAGTTGGGATCAGGTCTTGGAAAGAGACCAAACCTTTACAAAGGGACAAAGTTCAGTCGACAGTCCGAATCCAGAAACCCGACGGACAAAAAAAATGACATGAGGATTGAGATTGGGTCATGAGATGAACCAAGAACTTCAAAAAGTTAAAAGCACAAGTCACGGTCTGAAGTTCGATCCCGAAGCGAAAAAAGACACGAAAGAAATTCGGGCATCGGGATCAGGTCAGAACAAGAACAAGAACTTTGAAAATTTCCTTGTTTTGTTTCTGCTCTGAAACCTGACTCTGACACGAGAAAAACACACAAGAAAAAAGAGGGACCAGGGTCGGGATATGCATAGAAACTTATACTTAGGAAAGCAACAAGTGTAAGTGCCGGTATGTGACCCGAACCTAAAAACAACAAATAAAAGACAAGGAAAAAGGCAAGGCCAGGACCGGGACATGAACATAGACCTAAAACTCAAAAAGGGTAACAAGTGCATGTTCCTTCCCGCAATCTGAACCCAAAAACAACAAAGAAAAGACAAAGAATTAGGAGGAAAAGAACAACTCCTAAGACCATCAATTAATTTTTTCATTTCTATGTGCCTTGAATACGACATCATTTACCTCATTCATTCTTTTAATCTGCCAAAAATTTGGGTACATAGGTTCTTACTTCGATTCATACTAGTCCATCCCATCTTAGTGAAAACCTCTTCCATGGACTTATACCACATTTGATTTTCAAAATATAATAATTGAATATTATTATTGTTGAGATACAACTCCTTTATCTTAGGACATCCATACCCTAGATTTATTTCGTCCTTTAATCATTTCCAAAATTGTAATACAATTTTTAGCTCAAACTATTTCTTTCGATGAGCATTTATATTAGTTGAGTAACAATTCTCATTTTTTTAAAAGTAAAAGGCAGAATGCCTATATATATTTATAAAAGGATGTACAAAAGTATGTATTGATATATTTTGGCTCTCTTAAGCCAAATTCAACTCTTAACCCACCTATTCAGTCTAGTCATTAACATATCTATTTCTGATTTTGACCTATAATCGCAACATATTACATAACATCTTTACAAAACATCGTGATTCTTCTCCCAAAAGGGTAAAAGCAAAAAGTTGTGTCACACTTTTTAAAGGAAATGACCAACACTGATCTGAATTTTAAACTTGAATCACTAAAAAGTGACACATATGTTTTGAATTTTGAAATGATGTAAACTAATGAAATATTCATTTTTTACTATATTTTATGCTCATATTTTTATTTTTAAATTAAAAAATTATTTGAATATAGTTTTTCATAAATTGACACTATAATATAGTTGCTAAAAAATGCTAAAAAATGAAGTTACATGAGATGTCAACCTTTATATAGTAATTTTAATTTTTTCTCCTTTAATTTTTTTCTGTGTATTTATAACTTGAAACTTTAGTGCATGGATATATTTTTTAAATTTTTTGATAAATATATATTTTTAAATAAATATTAAAATGTGCACATATTAAAATATATTTGTTTCCACCAGATGTCAACTTTCATATTATCTATTTATCTAAAATGGAAAAAATTATACCCTCTTGATATATATTCTTTTATCTAGTGCATCATATTTTATTTTTATTTTTTAATTAGTTTTACTAGTTTTCCTTGTCATGGTAATCAACCTAATATTTTGTGCTGATAACGTATTTTTAGTAAAAAGAAAAAGAAAAAATATAAATAATAATTTAATTATTAGAATATACATTTTTGAAAACTAGACTTATGGATCTACAAAAGGGTCTTTTCAGATTTAAAAAAAAATGTTATTCACATGAGTAGAAATTGTTAAAATATCAATTTTTTTAAATAAATCTATTTTTCTAATACATTGGCCTCGAAGTGGTCCTACATATGCATTTAGCCAACAATTTTAGCTGGAAAAGTTGTCGATATATCTAACTTAGCTAGAATGAATCTTACAAGATCATATGTTTGACCCTAATATATTTTTAGTTCGAAATACTTAAATTCACTTATGTTAATAAGTTGGCTGAAAGTGTGACACAACTTGGTACTTTTACCCAAAAGCATTACATGACCCGATTACTATAGCCCATATCAACAAACTATCTATGACGATCAAAATTATCACTTTGAAACCCACATTCTACTAAAAGGAGCCTATTTCAATCAACTACTCCTCCATTTGATCAACTGATACCTCATTCTCATATGGGTGCTCCTCAAGGCCACCCACCATAGATTGTAGAGGATACATTATATTCAAATTCAGGTCCATATAATTAATTTGAGGATGAAAAACATGATCATCATCCTATATTTGTGGAACAACAACACCTTGACCAAAAAAATGTTAGGCAACATCTTTTGGAACATCCCTTTGTGGAACAACTTGTATACCAAGACCTTCTAGAGCAACCTCCTCTGGACCAACCTCTGACACATTCTCCTTTGGAACAACTTTCGGTGGATCCTTCTTTTGGGTGTGTAAAACCATAATTGCATTTACTCAAACTCGTATCCTCTCTACTAGCTCATAATCGACCTCCCCTACAAACTTGTTCAAAGAAGACAACAATAATTATGACCTTTTTGTTGATAGAGTTTTCTTAATTGCATTGAATATTGCAATGAACGAGGGCTTGTGTGCAAGTATATGCTGAGGAAAAATCCCCCTTACATATCCTTTCCCCTTCCACAAGTCATAACTTTGGCAAGCTCTTAGAAGGACATCATTTAGGAGGTATGTCTCTTTCACTAGTTTATTTGCAATATATTCTACAACCCAAAAGGTTTGTAACAGATCTAGCAAATTGGAAATGAAGATAGGAACAAGTTGGGAGGGAAAAGGAAACTTGCTGGTCTCTATCTCTAATATTTATTTCCCAATAACCCTTTTCATAGCCTTCTCGATTTTCTGAAAATGCCCTTTGAACACAAGTTGAAATTCCATCTCATTAATGTCTTCTGTAAACAAAATTTCCCATTCATTGACTGGAATTATCGCTCTATAATTTCTCAGCAGATAGTCCATTTCCATATTCTGACAAGCCTTGCACCTCCTTTGACTCACACAACCTTCTTCATAGGTGGATGCAATCTCTTGCAACATACAGGCAGTAGTCGAGAGAAGCTTCTTGAAGAAAATGAAATTTTGTTCACCTTCTTCCCATAAGAAATGACAATGAATGTGAAAACCTTATTGAAAATGGTTAAATGCATTTTCTCACACATTTTTTTGTGAAATTTGTGCCTTAAAATTATTTCTTTAACCCCTTTTCTCCTTCCCAAGCCATACAAGATCAATTTTGGTACACAACATGAGATATTTCTTTAACCCCTTTGCTTGATGATGTTCTATAGTGCACCTTAGCATTTCCCCACACTAAAACTGAGCTCCAATATTTAGTTATTGTACACCATAGTATTCTCCCAATCTTTAGCATTTTTCAAATTGGCAATTTATATTTAAAAATTTCCCTCCTCAACCACTAAATATATCAACTGAGGATATTCTTTACCAAGGTCATGATCACCTAAAAAGTCAAACTCCTGACCATCACAACCCATATTCACAAGTTTTTCAGCCAACTTATCTCCCTCCCTATATGTGTGAGTAATTTGAACTTCTTGGAATGGATCCATCATCAACCAAATATTTTTAAGTATGTAACGTAATCTCCAATTATGAATATTTTTTTCAAGTTACAAGCATTAATGATTAATAGAGAGTCTCCTTCGATATGTAGCTTGCATATATCAATAATTCTTACTAACTGCAGTCCTTGAAGCAATGCTTTTTCTTCTGCAGTGTTGTTAGTACCATTAGGTAATTGTATTGATTTATCTACTAACAAATAACCTTTCCAATCCCAAATAGACATCCCTGCACTTGACAAGCCTGGATTCCCTCTTGATGAGCAATCTAAATTGAGTCTTGAAAATTCCTCTGATGGGGGATGTCAATGTATTTTGTTTCTATCAATATTTAGATGGGGTGGTAAATATTAAGCACCTTTAAATCACAATGATATATGCTCCCAGTTTTGTAATAGCTAGTCATCCCAAGTAGTATATAATGAGGATACATTTTTGTCTTTGAACATATGTATTGACTACCTTTGAAATGGATTTCTCAATTTTGCACTTAATCTACTGCACTGTCTAGGTCTTCTTTCTAAAAACTTGTTTGTTCCTTTCCCACCACAGATTCCAAATTACAATTAATAGGGCCACTCTCCATATACATGCAAAAAGATGACTTATATAATATTGGCCAAGCAATAAACAAATCCCATAATGAAGCAGGCAATGGAAACAAAACATGCAATTTAGATTTAATAAACTCCAAACATTCTGGAGCCACCTCACAACCCACAAACAAGTGATCAACTGACTCATATACCTCTTGACACAACACACACTTGAAAGGCTCTGCAAATCCCAATTTACTTAATCAATCACTTGTCAAAATCCTTTTCCTTAAAGCAAGCCATGCAAAACTGCTCACCTTAGGAAGTTTCACTGAATTCCAACAGAAAGAGTATGCTTTATGAGACCGACTTTGAATTTCCTTTGTAATGATTAATTTGTATGCTTGCTTCACTGTGTATTTTCCATCTTTAAAAGGTTCCCATATTGCCCTATCTGAACCAACTGATAAAAAAAATAACTATCATGTAGAACCTTTTGCAAGAAATACTTTTCATTGGGTGATATTGGCAAATTAGAAAAATCCTTCCATATAACTCTCCCCATTATTGGCTCTATATTATTAACATAATCTTTTAATTTAGTGCCCCACATATTTGATAGAATTTGTTCTATTGGTTGCATCTCCTGGATTGAAATTAGAGGGGGATAACCATTCCATGAGTCCTTCCAAAACCGCACACTTTCCCCATTGTTGACTTCCCATGACAAAAATAGAGTAATGACCTCTTTGTATGCTACAATAAAATTCTACATAACCGACCCACTTGGAGAATTCAAAATGGTAAATATTCTGGATGGGTTTCCGTTATCCAAATATTTTCTTTGCACTAAACTACACCATCTCAAATTTGGATTTTGATACATCTGCCATATCAACTTTTCTTTAAGAGCCATGTTTCTTGTAGATAAATTATGCAGACCCACTCCACCACTATTTTTATTCATGCACATATTGTCTAAAGATACCAAGGGAACCTTCCTTTTCTCATCCATATTACCCTTCCACAAAAATTTCTTAATGGTCTTGTCAATTTGATGAACAATGCATTTTGGTGCCTTCAAAACAAGCATATAATAATTTGGGATGGATGACTGACTTAATTATGAAGATACGACTAAATAAAGACAACCATCTAGCCTTCCAAGACAGAATTCTAGATTTTATTCTATCTAAAACTTTGTGCATATACTGAATTTTATCTGCCCCCATGAAGAAAGGAATTCCTAAATAATCACATGGAAGCTCAGCCTTTTGGAAACCTAGCAAGTTTACTAGCTTCTTTGAAATAGATGCCTTTTTATTGAAAATGTATATTTTGGATTTATGGGCATTTATTTTTTGGCCTGAAGCAGATGAATATTTGTCGAGGACCTATTTGAATTGTGTAGCTTCTAACAAAGAAGAATTCCCAAATAAGAGGGTATCGTCTGTAAATAATGAATGTGTTACTACTATATTTGTATTTGGAATAGAAACACCCTGCCACAACCCTTGACAATGTACCATTTTTATTGTTTTTCTTAGTGCCTTTGCCATTATTATAAACAAAACTGGGGACAAAGGATCTCCCTATCTCACACCTTGAGTGGAGCTAAAAAATACAACTGGAGATCCATTGACAATTATTGAGAGCCCTTGAAAAACATGATATTATCCATTTACACCAATTCAAAGAGAAACCAAAATTTTGGAGAACCTAAATAAAAAAATCCCAATCTACTCTATCATATTCCTTCATCATATCCAGTTTGATTATGAATGAAGACATACTATTAATTTTAGTGGAATGCAGCACTTCATGGGCTATTAGTACTCCTTCTAGATTCTCTCTCCCAAGCACAAAACCACCTTGTTCATGCGATATTACTTTTGCTATAAGAGGCTAGATCCTGAGATAAATAGCCTTGGTGAAAATATTATAAATGATATTGCATAAAGATATGGGTCTAAATTCTATAAAAAAAATTGGCTCTTTTACTTTTGAAATAACTAAAATATGAGTTGTGTTAAACTTCTTCAGAATTGACTCCATTCTCCTAGATTCCTCTAGTGCCGGTAGAATATCAATACCAACAAACTCCCAACATTTTAAAAAAATAAGGCTGTGAACCCATCTGGACCTGATGCCTTATCAAGTGATAATGAAAATACTACCTTCTTGACCTCCTCAAGTGTAAAATGTCTCATCAAATAACCATTCTCTGAACTTTCTCAATTAACTTAGGGATATTTTCTAATAGCTCCTCCCCATTTTTAATTGAATTTGTTGACTTATTTCTTGGAGCTGCTAAAAGTTTTGAGAAAAATCTGACACCTTCCTCCTGAATTTCTTCTTCCTTTGTTAACACCTGCCTTGTAATTGGAGACTATATGGAGAAAATAGTGTTTAATGACTTCTTTATTTGTGCTAAGGAATGATTTTTTTTTGTGTTTCTATCCCCTTCCTTTAACCATAATTCTTTGGACTTATCCTACCAATATACTTCCTCCCTTTCCACCAACTCTGCCCACTCTTCTTGCAATAATTTTTGTTGTTCAAAATTTATTGCATCTAAACCATTCACTATTATATTCTCATTAATCTCTGAAATATTTTTGAAGACTCTTTCCTTTTCCTCAAAAATGTTCTTGAGGACATGCTTATTCCAATGTGTAATATGTGATTTAACGTGACTTAATTTTCTGCTTAGCTGAAACATTCATGAACCTATTACAAAGGGTGCACTTACCCACCATTGACACAATAGAGCCATAAAATGAGGATTCTTGAACCACTTTTTTTGAAACTTGAAAGAAGATTTGACTTTAGTAGCTAATTTATACCCTTCTATGTCCAAAGAGATGGAAAAATGATTCGAACTTGTAAGAGGCATAATCTATGAAGTGAAAACCTTCTTATGAAAAAACCAATATGGAGAGGCCAAGAACCTGTCCAACCATTCTACAATTTGTAAGAAACCTTTTCTATGATTTGTCCATGTAAACTTACCATTCCCTGGAAAAATGTCCATTAAAGTGTTATCTTTAATTAACAATGCAAAATCTTCCATTACTCTAGGAGGTGGCATTATTCCACCTTTTTTCTCTTGCAAACTTGTAATGGCATTAAAATATTCTGCTAATATGAATTTATTATCTTTTAACCCATCCAAAAAACTTGTAATCACCTCCCAGAGTTGCTTCTTTTTAGTTGTAGTAGTTGGAGCATATATATTGAGCAGCTAAAATTGCAAATCAAAATGTGTTATCCTCATAAGCTACCAATTATTTTGATTCTTAATTGAATCTATTAATACTGAATTTTGATTCCACAAAGTAATAAGTTCCCCTGAAGCACTCTGTGTAGGAGAGTGTGCATATTTCTAGCTCTTCCATTGTTGAATAGTTGATTTATATGCTAATTATGAAGTCTTGTTTTCTTGCAACAATAATACATCTGCTCAACAAACATCTATTTTTTGCTTGATTTGAGCTTTCTAGTTAGGGGCATTGATACCCCTAACATTCCAAGATATTATCCTCATTGGTATCGAGGAGAGCAACATGCTCTCCTCAGATGCTTGTTTGTAGATGGTAACAATTTACTTTCTAGAGTGGTTTGCACCCCAAAAACTATTTCTTCCTTCACTTTGGTAACATGTGATTTACTTCATCTCTTTCCCAAAGATTTCAATTCCCTAGATTTACTTCTTGGAGTCTATGAGATTGATAGAGTCTATGAATAATCAAAACCATCCAAACTCTTATTATGATATGTATTGCCCAGCTCCATGATGCCTGCATTTTTCTACTTATCCCTATTTCCCTCTTGTTCCACAGAAAGCTCATTATCTATTCTTGTTTCCATATTCATAAATAACCTCTAACTTGGTTCTACATGTGATTCTTCCCCAAATCAGAATGACCCACTCGTGTCGACTCTTCCCCTATTTTTGAAATGGAGAACAATCTTCTTCATTTAATACCTCATCTACAATCTCATCAATCAGTTCAGATCCTACTAAGTAGAGTATTTTGTTAACAAAACCTTCTGACACATTAGATTCATCTAAATGCTCCACTCTATTTACCAAGCATCTTCTTAAAGTATGAATACTTGTTTGACTAACAACCTCTAATTGCAGTCTATTATCATGATCTGGTGTAAAACAACCTATCATAGTCTCTAGGACATCTTGAGACATAATTTTGAGTTGTTCTTTAAACATCAGTCTTTTAATATTTCCTCCACTTCATGAAGTGATGTGTTGAGAAGAGAGCGAGCATACAAGTGTAAATAATTCACTGTATTATGGCCCCAAAGAAAACATGATGTTCACTTCAGTATGTCATTTATTGTTAATGAAAATGAACATACCTGTTATTTTCTCACAAACAAATTTGGAACAACTGAAAGGGAGGAAGCTTTCCCTTGTTGAGGTGACTATACAGACAACTCATGCAACTTGAGAATGAAATTTTCTATTAAGTTCCCTCCTTTAGAAGATGAAACAACCTGGCTTTGCTTCTCCTTATTAGACAAATTTCAAACAACTGAAAAAGGGGAAGCCTTTCCTTGTTGAGGTGAATGTACATACAACTCATACAACTTTAGCATGCCATTTTCTATTGAATTCCCTCTTTTAGAAGATGAAACAACTTGACTTTTCTTATCCTTATCATTTCTCTCTATCAGTTTGGGCTCCAGTTCAGAAAAAAGGCTTTCCTCTACTTGACAAACATTACTAAAATGCCCAAGTTCATGACACTTAGTGCATGCATTATCTGGTGTCTCAACTATAATATTTTGGATCCATTCACCATATTTTGATATGAAATAAATATGTGTTGGAATATACTTCGTAACATCTAACAAGACACAAACCCCAAACAATTTAGTAGGGCTTTTGAAGAAGGATGTATCATGACTAAGAAAGATCCCTATTCTATTGGCCATACTTTCTATCAATTTTAGTTCTTTATATTCCAAAGCAAGATCCTTCAATTGAATCCAAGATGGGACAAAATTAAAATCCAAATGTTATGGCTTAAAATTTGGAATCCATGGTTGTGAAAATAACCTAGATCCCTGATAAACCCATGTTTTGAATTTTTATATATCATCTCTATGGGATTTTTCATGAAATATTACAATAGAAATTCCCCTTTCTCTATAAAGATAGAAAACTTTACTAACCGCTCCCCATTCTTCAAAAATAAAATCTTGTAGTTTATCTAAATCAAGAGAGAGTTGCCAAAACTTACATATTAAAGCCTAACTACGAAGGTCATGGATTTGGGGATCTAACATATCTTTAGAGAAGGTAATCGAAACACTTTTCTAAAAAAAAAAAAAAACTTTTTTTTAGTTCCTTCAGCTCCTTTCTGCCCTGATCCACCTTGACTCTCTTTGCACCCCCACTGTAGGACCAATTTATTCTTTCTCTAGGCCTTTTTTTTTTTTAGCTTTGCTTCTTTTCTTTGTTTTGGTCTTTACCTTTCTCCCTTCAACACTCTATGGATTATATATTTCTGCAACCCCCTCTTGGTGGATTGTTTTACTTTGCAATATCATTTTATTGTTACAAACCCCCTTTTGTCCATCCTTTTTTTGAGACTCTCAGGCTGTTTCTTGAATTTTTTGCCTTGCACATGCTTTTCATGGGATTTATTCTTTTGGAGTTCCAATCTATTCCCTTTATTCCGGATTTCCACATGCTTTTCATGCTCCACTTTATTCCGGATTTCCCCATTTTGCACATGCTTTTCATAGGATTTATTCTTTTGGAGTTCCAATCTATTCCCTTCCACCCCCTTCCCTTGGACACCTTTATTCTTTGGCACATTACAGACCTGTGAATCAAATCTTCCTTTCTGAAGAGGTTACTGTTTATGATTTGGATTGAATGGACCTCTTTGGTTGAAATCAATGCATGCTTTGATTTTGTCTTGAAGGGTTGCTTCATTCTCAAATTGTCTCTGGAAATGTTGTCTTGCATGGTTGGTTGACCTAAAATCGGCCTCTGCTTCCTTATAAAATTGATTCAAGAATTCTTATTCTCCTTTATAAAATCTTTGTGAATCTTCTATTCGACCATCCCTTTGCATATAATGTGACCTATGATATTCGTATATGTCAAAGACAAGTTGTTTATGCTGGACCAAATTGCTTTCAGAGTGAAATGGTACCCAGTTAGGATTTGTAAATTGATGGCTGGCAGCGTTTGAATGAGACTTTGTTTTTTTCCAAATAGGGTTGCGAGTGGGATGTCTACCATAGCTAGAAGGGCCACGATAGTTCTTGTATCTGTCAGGAAAGTAGCCATTCGGCTGCCATTTTTTCTCTCATTTTTGGGAACCAATATTTTGCTTTCCTATGAGTAACAATCCTCATTACATCATGCTAGTTTGATATTATCTTCCAAAAAGTCTCAATAATTATCATTCCTAGTTACCAAGCATGAATGTTTCTTGATGACTCAAAATCATGAGTATGTAATTCTTCCCTTTTCTATTGCATAAGTGGTAATCTAGTTGTCTACCTTTTTCAAACATTAAAGTTAATAAAAAAATGATTTTCCAAGATAATATGAATAAAATCATGTCAAAAATATTTCTCTTAATAGTCAAAAGCTTTTAAGTTTTTCAAAACCTTTCACTTAATAATTCCAATAGTTCTATCTTTGTGGTCATGGAGGATACTTACAAGAAAGTCAAAAGTTCCTCCAAATTGAAAATACATCATTAAATTTTGTTGTATGGGATACTTTATCTGAGTCTATCTACTCTCCTTTTTTCCCCCTTAGCATTTCCATGACATTAGATCAACTTAAAGTTGATCTCTTAACAATCATCCATTCTCTTCAAGTTGGTGGAATTGATTTAACATTCCTTGTTGTTGGCTCTCCTTAGTTGAATGACTATTGCTTTCCTTTCTTACCATCCATGGTATGCCTTGAATATACTTTTTCATTCCCAAAATTGGATTTTATCATTGCCTTCCAATCTCTCAGATTCAATAGTTGGATCCCCAATAATGATATCTAATGAATAATCATCAACTTTACAAGCTAAGTGGTGTTCTAGTGTTTCATACCAATTCTCTCTTCCATGTATTCTAATATCCTTTTACCATAGTAGAAGATTAACCCATATCCGCAAAGCCTCTTTCATTGATGTGTTAAATAATCTTTCCTATGGATTCCTTATGACAAATGTGTCTTCACCTAAATGTGTTGTTTCCAAATTATTCTTTCGATTTGACACATAGTCTCCCTCCATATCCAATTTCCTTTTGGAACATCTTAACATAAGTTCTCTTTCACTAACAAGTTGGTAAATTCATTTTGCACTTCTACCAAACTATGTACTATCTGAGCCCTTGTCAAATTAGTTTGATTGGCTTTCAATTTTTTGACTCACAATCACCTTTCTAAGTGTTTTTGTCCCTTTTCTCAATACTTTCTCATTTTCTCATAACCTTAAACACTCTAAAGTTGTTTGGTTTCCTTTTTCCTATTTTAATTGAAACTCCAAATTGACCTTTCCTATTCTAGTAGATGGAATCATGTCGGATTTCATCTTCTCCTTTTTAAGGTGTTCCCCTTTACTGACCAATCTATGCTCTAACATTTATTCTAAAGTGCCAACTTTCAATTTTGGTTCCGATTATCAATGAAAGATTTTAAACTTGTACTAAATTAGGTCTATCAAGGGTTATCTAGTCTCTTGGATACCTCTCTAGTTGTTTTTAATTCACAAAATGTTGACTTACTACTTCGACTAAAGTTTCCAATTTATGTTAATAATGCATACTCTTAGATTCATAATATCCCTATTTAATCCACAATCCTAAACTTTTTGAAACTACCAGTCGCTATTAATAAGGGAGATTACTTCAATTCTTCTAATCCCTTACAGTCATTTAAACAATTTAATTGGATGAATGGACCCATCTGTAATTCCCATAACCTTTCTAGAAAACCAGGTTGCATAATCTTTCATAATCCAAAGGCATATTAATGAGTTGTTGCTTTAGGATTTTTCAACTCCGGGGACAATTCATTCCTAGTCCCAAACATAAAAAAGTTTCTAGGAATCTTAACTTCCCTTTTTGTTTCACTTTTGTTCCTTTCCTCTTTCCTTCTTGGCATAAGAACTTTTCAATAATTTTCTTCCAATGTAATACTTACATAATGAGCTCATAGGTTCCAGAGGTCAACCTGGTAGCTCTGATACCACATGTAACATTCCCATCATTCTACACAGTAACATTCCTATGTTTTAATCTCAACAAAATAAAATATGATGACAACAATTAACTTGCAATTTTTTTTTCAAATATAAAGATAGCATGCACATTTGAAATATAAATCTTCCAAACTTTCCCATTGCATTATATCAAAGTATTACAACTTTCCAATGTATTGATTTTATAGTACATAATCTCATGATAACATTTATCTTTTATAATTTTCCTTTCAAAAAGATATCGATACATATACATATACATATACATATACATATATATAATATATATTCATATACTTTAATACATATACATATATATAATACGTATTCATATACTTTAATACACATATAACATAACAAATATTTAAATTATGTGAACACATTAATATATATATTCCCTACCTTATTATCAACTTTGATGATATATACACATTTATGACATATTCATGCAAGCCTTAAACAATGCACGACACTAGAATCACTTTTATACGTAAACACATATATACCCAAAATAGAGATTCAAACATGCAATTCAACCAAAGAACTAATTTTAAAATCAAGGACTGAAATCATAACCAATGAGAGACAATCAAACAAACTCCCCAATTAATCCAAGACTTTGACTAAGGGTTTACTTACCAAATCCTAATCGACTTTTTCTCAACTAACCAAACTAGAAGTGAGTGTGTGAAAGCCTAGTTGGACTTATTAAGGGTTACCAGACCAAGCTCCTCTCCTCAGTGATAATCCCCCTCGCGTACTTGAGGACTTGAATATGTTCCTGCATTCAACTTAATACATTGCATAGGTATTTAGCAATTCACATTAAATCTATTTGCATCATAAAAAAATTGTATCAATAAAGCATTTAAAATATTAACATTACAATACATATTCTTTTATCGCATTTCATCAATATAAACATAATCATTAATTTAAAAGCAATAACATCTTAATGCATATTTAATTATTTTGAATTCATCTAGTAATCATATTAAAGTCACAATTTGCATTTATCATCATATTTACTTATGAAGGTGAAAGTAACTCGATAACTATGAAATGGGGTGTAACAATACTTATCCATTTAAGATTCATATCTTGATTTTCTTCAATTAAAAGAAATACTAGTTCATGTTTTATTTGGAATGAGTTTTTTGGAAGGGGTATTAGATTACATATATCTTGGGATAGACTTAATCAATAAGCTTACTTAGTAAACTTGTAGAAGGAAGATAAAAAAAATTTATTACAAAAAAGAAGTAGAGAGGTCGGATTATTAAACTATAAAACTCTTCAAGTTCATTTGGGTTATTAGTGATTTCAATTGTGCTTTATGGGTGTGAAATGTAGGCTGACAACACTATAGGAATAGTGTAATACCCCTCCGTTTTGATTCTTGTTCAAGTTGCTTTATGCTATGTTTGGTTGCAATTACTTTGATACTAGATACATTTTGTTATGATGTTTTGATCGTTACTATTGAGTGACAACTATTATTGTGGGATGTAGTTATCTGATTTTGTTTCACATGCATTACGGATTAATGATGTTGTAGAGTTAACATGAGATGTTATTATGAGATTATTGGAATTATGATGGAAGTGTCAGTTTCGATGAGTGTATTGGTGAAGAAGACGGGTTCGCATCACTCGCTTGCGAGCGCCCTACGAATCTGTAATTCCTTCTTCATGGTGTGTATTATATGCTGGATATATTGTATGATGTTGTTTACTTGGTTGCAGGATTGCAGGTACATGACATCGACTCCACCTGGTTTCACAGGTTTGAGCGTGTCGATCCAACGGTTAAGTTGAACAGGAGATAGTAGCTAGGTAACATGTGTCAAGTCTATGCCCTAGCCTTAGTGTGTCGTCAGTTGTGTGTGTCGAGTTATTGTCTGTCTTGTTTTAATGTTATTTATTTCTGAAGCATTCTTGATTTGGAAATAGATATTTAGAATAATTGCATTTAAATCATGTTGATGGTTATTTAATTTAAATAATGCAATATGGATAAAAGTTTATACTTAAATTAATTAATTATATTTAGATTATTTAATTAATTAAATTTGATCCAAGGGGTTGAATTTAGTTATTAAATAATTAAATTAACTAATTAAACGTGATGCAAGAGAATGAAAGGAAATAAAAGAATTAAAATTAATTTTGGAATTTAATCTCAACGTGTGGGAATTAAATTAGAAATTGTAATTAAATGTTTATTTGGGAAATTGGTTGCAACTTTGGAAATTAATTTATTATTTGAAATTGCATTTTAAATTGAAAGTGGGTTTTTCAAAAGTGAAATTGTAATTGAAATTGAAATTTGAAATTGAAATTGAAATTCAAAATTGAAATTGAAATTGAAATTCGAAATTGAAATTAAAATATCTAATTTGCATATAATGTGAATTAGGGTTGTAAATATTGAAATTGAAATTGAAATTGAAATTGAAATTGAAATATCTAATTTGCATGTAATGTGAATTAGGGTTGAATTAGGTATTTTGGATTTACAAGAATATATGTTTTAATTTTAGGGCAGAAAGTTTTTAGAAAAATACATTCTTATAGCATGGAAGAAATTTTAAAAAATTTGCATAAGGGTTTGAAGAAAGTTTGATTGTAGAATTGATTGAAGAAAAAATTGTTTGCATTTGTTGGATTTTGGATTGGATTCATTGGAGGATTGAAGAAAATTCAGGAAATCTTTGGAGGAGGCTTGCATCAGAAATTCATCTCTTCTTGTAGCTTCTTGTACCAGGTTTTCCTCTTTGTATTTTATTGTTCTTGATTGTTTTTTTTTTAAATAGTAGTGATCAAAAATTTATTTGTTAAATCTATTTTAGAAAATAAATTTGATATTAGAAGAAAAGAATTAAACAAATTTACAGCCTTTGCTTGTGAAAATTCTTGAGTGAAAATTTTGAAAACCTTAGTTGAATTTAAATTATTTGGAGAAATTGATTTTATTTTTATTGAAATTAAACATAGAGATTGAACAAGGCATTTAGAATATTTTTAGAAAATGAAACCCTCTGTTATTATTAAAAATCAGATTTTAAAATCTGCAGTATAGTTATTTTTTCATGGTAAAATGGTCTGATTGCGTCGCCTATAACTTTACTTTCGCAAACTGGGTTTTCAAGAAATTTAAAGGGTTTTTGCATTGTGCAATTTTCTAACCTCTATCCAAAACTCTCAAATACCCAAATCGTAGTTTTTGAGTTATGCTTGAAACATGAAACTGCTGTTAAATTCTTTTCCCATGGCTGTTCTGAAAATAAAATAATAATAAATTGATATTTATAAATATTAATATTTTATGTATTGTTATTATAATATTAAAATATTATTTAATAATATTTTATATTATAATTTATAATACTAAAGTATTATATTTATTTATATTATTTTAAATAAAATTTGTATATTAGATTGGTGGATTTAAAATTATAAACATATGGAAAAATTATTGTTATTTTAAAATGACATGTTAAAGTTTAATTGAAGGAGTTAAATATTTGATTTAAAGAATGCATAATTTAAAATTGAATTGTGGAATTTAAATCCATATGTAAAAGGTCCAATTATTAATTTGATTTAATTGGAAAAATATATTTATATTTTGAAATATTGATGATAAAGGATATTTTATTTTGAATTAATCAATTTGATATTCTGCAAAGGGAAGATATGTTAATGATTAAATATATTTAAATATATTAATTTATATTTAGTAGATATATAGTGAAGGTATATATCCATTTGAGAGAATAAATAATATTTTATCTTATTTTATTCTGTTGTTTGCAAATTGGGTATTATTAGTGTTTTAAAAGAAATGATTAGTATGTGTAGAAAATGTATAGAGAAAGATATTTTTTAATAGAAGTAATTACTTGATTTAAAAGAAAATATTTATTTTGTTAATATGATTGAAGAAAATATATTGAAATGTATATATATATCCATGAGTATTTTCAATCAGTATTTACCTTGTTTTATTTGAGTGCGTGTAATTTAGCTTTGCATGAAGAATTTAAATGATAAGTTTTGAATGTATGGTCAAAATTGATAAGGAAAAGGATATTTAAATATATTGAAGAATTATATAAATATTTATATTTAAATGTTTGTTTTAATTATGAGATTTAATTATAAACAATATGAATGCGTGGCCAAATAGACAAGACAAAAGATATTTTTATACATTGATGAAATTGCATATTTTTAAATGGATGGTTGATGAGACATAGACTCTGGATAGAAAATTGGAAAAGATTGTTTGCAATAGTGTTAGGTTGCATTAGAAGTAAATTTAGGAACTAACTATATTGAAAAAAGCAAATAGTTATTATGTTCTATTTATTTCCATAGAGAAATCTAGTCATTGTGAATGGAATATTAATGGTGTCTATATAATATGGAGCATATATATATATATATATATATTCAGTGTAAAATTCATTATCGTATTTTATTTTAATGAGATGCATGCAATGTATTATTGAGTAGAGATTTAAAAATGGATTGATTAGTGTATATGGAAAAGGGATAGAGAAACAATATGTTATTATATTAAAGTGATTGAATGTTTTAAATAGAAAATTGAATGAGATGTAAGATTTGGTTAGGAAATGGAAAAAGTTTACTTGCATGGATTTGTGTCGATTTAAAAGTAAATTAAGAAGTTGTTTTATTGATGAGGCAATCAATTATGTTATTTATTAATTTCTATTTAGATTAATTGAATCATTGTGATTGGATTATGAAAGAGATATGGATTTAGTATATCCAAAAGTAGTATCTTCCTCATGCTTATCTTAAAAGATTTAATTATTTGTATTCAGTAAAGGGAAGTAAGTTTAATTGTTTTAGATTTTCAATAATGAAAAGGGAAATAGGGGTTATGATTATTTTAGATGATCTACTTATCATGTCTTTGACTTTGTCAACACTACCTATTGAATGAGTATGGATTTAGGAAATCCAAATATTAGATTTGATTGATGACTTGAATGCTTTTGTTGCTATGTCGTCAAGTTGCATTGTTGGTTTTGGGATTTAGTGTTAGTCCTAAATTATAAGTCTTCCAGAAGAACTTAGAGGATAAGGGTTGTTGAATCTTTATGCCATCCAGTTGTTTTCCCTTGGGTAGTGCATATTTTTCTGGTTTTCACGAATGGGGATGTTTGCACCTCCTTGGTTAGGAGCGGATTATGGGATCCGTGTCTCCTTGTATGGAGTGACCTTGTTATGTGGTTTCATCTTGTTGCCTCCTGTGAAAGGAGTGGACTATGTGTTGTTGCCTCCAAGATGTTTGGAGTGAGATCTTTTGTACCTCCTGTGAAAGGAGTGAACTATGTGATTGTTGCCTCCAAGATGGTTGGAGTGAGTTTCTATTATTTGTATCCTCCTTGTATTGGAGTGGATTTTGATGCCTAGTTGGTATGCACTTATGGTTCCCTTGGTGGATTGTTTGAGTGTGTGTTGTCGAATAGAAGAGTGGATTCTGTTAGGTGCCAGAGCCCAAAGAGGTAAACTGGATAACCTTCAGGAGTGATTTAATCAAGTGATAATTTAAATAATGTACTTAGAAGATTAGGACTAACTTCACATTAATCAAGATAATTTAATCCTCACTCATAGACGCAAGGGCTTGTTTAGACTTGGGATGAGTGAGAAGGCCTGGAATGGCAAGATCAACTATCTAGTTCTTGCGAGAGGTAGTTGATTCCGCATGAGTGAGTATGAGTGCCGGGATTCGGTTGAGGCCACCAGGATTACTTGTGCCGGAGCCTATGAAGAATGCCTAGAGGAGATCTCATGACAAACCTTGTGATGACACTCTATCTATGACAACTGTTATTAATTGTTTTATGTGTATGGTTATTTGAACATACTTGATCTACTTTATGTCTAGAAGCAATGTGACCTATGTCAGTGATGTTGGAGTTGTACTTGCGTTGTACTTGATGTGTACATGTATTGTATTTGATTTGTACTTGTATTGTACTAGATTTGTACGTGCATTGTATTTGATTCGTACTTGCATGGTGAATGAGTTGTATTTGATTCGTACTTGCATGGTGAATGAGTTGTACTTGTTAATTTATTTGGTTGGTTATGTCAGTTTGAGTCAGTATGAGTCTGCCTTTGGTTAGAGGTAGTAGATCTTAGTCCATGTTACCTTGTTACTATCTCCTAGCATGGGGGGTGGGCCTTCGGGTACCACATTGGTAGGGTGGAACATGCACCAAAACCGTTGGGTCCCCATCGATCTTCAGTACTTGGTGGTGAGACATCCAGATGGACAGCTCGCAGTTCTTGTTGTATTATCTTGCATTGTAATATTTTAATTTGTATAAGTTATTTTATCCCTCTTATGATTATGAGGTGGAGTTATGTAATTGTAATCTTATGTACTATTGCCTCATTCTGGGAATGATGATGTATCTATTGGATTAAGATAATGTTTATGAGATTGTATCTTGGTTGATTATCTTATTATGTTATGTGGTATTCTTATGATGTATGATGTTTATATCATAAAGTTCATAATGCTATGGTTATATGTAATATGTATGTGTGGGTTTAAGTAATCCTAACCTTGTAGCCTTAGAGGTTGTTAACTAGTAAGTGAAGGTGTATGTTAAATGCACTTTATAAAAAAAAATTAGTTCGCTTAAGACGTTAATTGCAACTTCCTTTAAGGTTACTTGGTGGGGCATTACACATGGTATCAGAGCCTAGGTTTAAACACTAGGTTCTCTGGGTGCAATTGTGCCCACTATGTAATGGGGTGTAACAATACTTATCCATTTAAGATTCATATCTTGATTTTCTTCAATTAAAAGAAATACTAGTTTATGTTTTATTTGGAATGAGTTTTTTGGAAGGGGTATTAGATTACATATATCTTGGGATAGACTTAATCAATAAGCTTACTTAGTAAACTTGTAGAAGGAAGATAAAAAAAATTTATTACAAAAAAGAAGTAGAGAGGTCGGATTATTAAATTATAAAACTCTTCAAGTTCATTTGGGTTATTAGTGATTTCAATTGTGCTTTATGGGTGTGAAATGTAGGCTGACAACACTATAGGAATAGAATGGAGATGTGAGGATCAAAAAGTGGTTGATTACAAGAAAATTCTAAATAAAAGTACTAGTTATTTATGAGCTGCTTTTAGCAAAAATAGAGACCCTTTCTATTGAGGCAATAGACTATGGTTCATCTTCTAAGATATTTAAAAAAATTAAATAGATGGAGATAAATAGACGGCCTAAGATTGTCACTAATTTAGCCTTGAACAAAAGAAAGGGGTCTTAGATGTAACAAAATAATAAAGGGATGCACAAATGAAATATCAACTTGAATACATGCCCAAATAATAACAAAGAGATAAATTCTTTTGTTAAGGATAAATTTTGCATTACTGTCCAAAAAGATGTTATCGAAAAAAAAAGAAATATTATCTTGATGAATTTAATCCTATGTGTGGTTGTCACTAAAAGGCCTAGATATGGGAAAATATCATTTTGAGAATGAAGATGCAGATAGTCTAGGGGAGAGGGGCCTATAGTGGAGCACCCTAACTTCACGTTTCTGAATTTTTTACGTGAAAATTTCAAATCACTCCCAATTTTGTACAACAGTTTATTTGGCAACTCGCATGGTTCTATATTTTGTTTTAGGGCCACATCATCAAATATGATGCCACATCAGCATGCTTTTTGTTGAGGTATCCAAAAAAACCCGAAAATGAAATGAGACTGATAGTGGTGCACTGAGTCATGTTTTATTGGTCTGTTGATGTGGCATCACATGATTTGTTAGTTTGTGTACTTTAAGGATAAAAAGTGATTTGCAATTGGATATTAAGATGCTCCACTATGGAGCCCATTGAGGGATACTTCTATCCCCACTATTAGACCCCGCTCCACTATGGACCCCTCTCTCCTAATTAAGGACTAAGTCACATAGCCTTCAATGTGAAATAGATAGATGAAACAAACATATATAAGAATGAGAGGAGATGATACATATCTTTTGTAAAACTAGTATAGTTGAGTCAAAGAAGCCCTCTATATTTGATTGTAATGTATACAATGACATCTATGCTAAATATACATATTCGTTAGCAATAGGTTTGTCTACAAGATTTGTTTATAGAGGAGATGGTTGAAAAAATAGAAGAATTTATTATCAAGTTGCATAACAATAGACCATCATTACAAAAAGACGTGTCAACTATCCCATAAACTTTCTTTGACTTCATAAAAAATAAAATTATTTTATTCTATTCCATTTAACAAAGAGGATAATCACCATTCATTTGCCACTTCGAGAAGCATGATAAATGTTTTTCCAACGGGCACTTGAAAGGAAATTGAAGAAATTGACTATGGGCTTTGACATAGGGAAAATATAATTGCAAAATGTAGTTCAATTATTATTCAGAATTTTTTTGCATGTAGATTAGTATCCAAATTGATTTAAACCACCATTTGGTTTGTGAAAGAGCACCTTGATTGTGAAAGGTGGTATTTTAAATTTAAATGGTTGTGACATTTTCAAGATGCCATGGAGAATAAAGCCAAACAAGGAAAACATAAATTTGAAGCAAACCCAAAAGAAAACAATAGAAAGGCGACAAGGCAGGCGTTGGGAACTTGGTCTTCATCTTTATCTATGTGCATTATAGAAGGGAGGATAAGGGAAGGCATTAGGAACTTGGTCATCAATAAATTTGAAAACTCTCTTTATTCATTTTTCTCTCTTAGGCTACTGCAATATAGAAGGGAGGATAAGAGTGTTCATAACATATTGATAAGTTTTGAAGCCAAAGAAGAATTTTTGTTAGAGGCAGGAAGCTTTAAGTTGTATACAATGGCAGAGCCTGAAACCCAACAGAGCCTGAGGTCTCTGCTCTGCAGTGATGAAAGATATTATTCCTTGATCAGAAACAATGGAGAACAGGTGTGTTTTTTATCATTTGGGTGTTTTTTATTTTCTATTTCACCCTGTTCTTTTGATTCAAAGCTTCTTATACTTAGCTTTCTCTCCTTTTTTTTTGAATTTGGAATATGTTAACTTTCTCCTGTATACATATGGATGGACAAAATTATATCTGATAAGTAGGAGGTTTCTTCCACAGCATGTCAAATTATGATATTGCTATTAGGATTCAACCATGTAGTTTTCGAGTCAAACTCATTGACCCATGATTCATGAGTAGTGGTTCACAAGAACCCATCTCTCATGATAATGAATGGTCCACTTAGCACTCATTGCATCTAGGTGATGCTCACAAAGGTGAAGCATTGGTCTGTCCTGGGAGGTCACCCATCCCAGTACTGCTCCAGCTCAAGCGTGCTTAACCACGGAGTTTCCCCCAAGGTTAAGCCCACTTAGCTTGCTACCCCATTTTCAAAACCTTTAGCAAGTGTTGTGCCAAGCTAAGTGGGCTTAACCTTGGGGGAAACTTCATGGTTAAGTGCGCTTGAGCTGGAGTAGTACTAGGATGGGTGACCTCCCAGGACGGACCAATGCTTCACCTCTATGAGCATCACCTAGATGCAATGAGTGCTAAGTGGACCATTAATTATCATGAGATATGGGTTCTTGTGAACCACTACTCATGAATCATGGGTCAATGAGTTTGACTCAAAAACTACACGGTTGAATCTTGATAGCAATATCAAAATTATATCTATTTGGATCAAATTTGTTATCGATTATACAAAGCTGTATTATTTTAAGATTAAAAGAGCTATGGGGTACACACTATTCTGTTCTTTTAGATTAGATTTGCTATTAGGTATTTTGTGTACAGAGGCATGTTCATTTCTCAAAATTTACTAAGATTAAATTTTCTATTGTCTGTAAATTATTTGGTTGTTTTAGATTAAAAATTTACTATTGGGTATAGGGAATTATATTCTTTTCGAATATATATTATTTTGTTTTTAAATTAAATTTGTTATTGTGCAATACAATATTATTGTTGAATTAAATTTGTTACTGAGTATACAATATTATTCTCATGTTAATGATGGATAGAGAAGTGTGGTTTTAAAGGTCAGTGTTAACAATTAAGTTTGTAGCTTTCTAAAAGAAAATTATTGCATATTATTATTTTTATATTAAATTTGTTATGATTTGTCATATAAAAATAGTTGATTGTTTAAAATTATTTAGACTAATATAAAAATACTAAAAGGAAAAATAGTAGGTCGGTATTTTTTTGTCCATTCATGTCTTCTATGTAAGACATTTAGCCTTGTTCTTTTAGAAGCATATACAAAGTTAGTGGAGAATGGGGACTTCAAAATAATCTTTTTGTTTGAAAATAAAGATGAAAAATGAGAAACCATTTGAAGAGTATCAAAAAAACTATGCCATTGCTTGCCTTAACATTGTTAGATACACAAACCAATGATAAACTATGTTAGGCATTTGATGTCAAAGGCACTCCCATCCTTATCCTTTTGGGCCGAAAGTGCACAATTATTATTTTTGATGGTGTAAGTATTACTGGAGATCATGGTTCCAAGGCACATGTATCCATTTAGCAAAGAAAGGCTTGGTGAACTTAAAGCTAACAAGGAGGCCATTATGATTTCATTGTCCTCAAGTTCTCTCCTTATCTTTCCTAACAAAAATTTCAGCATTGCAAGTGCAGGAAGAAATGTGAGTGCTATTTATGTTATCATAATTAAAGTTGAGGTTTCTACTTTACTAGGGTAATTTTTATTTTGATTATGATATTAAGGATTCTCCTATTTATTTTTTTATATAGGCATGCTATATCTTTCTAGTACAAGTAGCATAAAATTTATGAATGATATTTCGTATAGATCCATGCAAATTACTCAAATTTTGCTATGTATTCATGTAAATGGGTGTATCTATTGAATCCAAAAGGCAAGTTTGTTTGTCTCTAATTCTCAATTTATTAATTTTACTCCTTGTAAAGGGTTCACTCCAAATTTTATCAAACTCTATAATAATTTGAAGAGTAGAGGTAAGGACTTTGAGATTGTGTTGATCTCCAATGAGCAAGATAAAGAGTCTTATTGGTTCTCCAAGTTGTTCATTATGATTCTAAAGGAGATAAACTAAAAGTTTAACCTTGAGAAGTATTTCATGTCAAATGATCAAGTGGATCTTGTAATAAAATTAGTTCCAACTCATAAGACTAGATATGATGTCCTTTGCACTTCAAGCTTTTCAAGGCTTGGGAGGGTGTTCCCTTTGAATCTTTCAAGGCAACTGATTGAAATAAAACATAAATAGAAAATAAAGATAAAATATTAGATTACATAGAATAAATCTAACTATTTGTCACTAATTTCCTTCTATGCTAGCTTTTTGTGATTTTACTAGTAAAGACATTTAAAATATATTTTAAATTATAACATATAGGTGTATTTGGTTAAAAAATTAGAATGATACTTCTATATTGATTCTCTATACCCTTAAGAATAATATGTAGGTTATAAAAACTATATGTTACATCAAGGAATATATTTATTGAAATAATATTTGATCAATAAACTCTTAGGACTTATATATTCATCCATAAGAAATAGAGTATTGATTTATAGAATTAATGCATGCTCAAATATAAATCCTTAAGAGCTTATGAGCTCAAAATGAGACAACTAGTGCTTTATAAATAGATTATTAATCCATTACTAATCGATAACATCCTATTTATCATGTTAAAAATATTTTATATCTAGCAAAAAAATTAATCACAATAATAGAATAATAAATTAAATGTAGAGATTTGTTTCAAACAATAAGGAATTATGTGTAAAATAAAATATCATGTACTAATTTTAAAATAAATATAACTTTCATTGAACAATACTCAATAACAAGCAACACTATGTTGACACCCAAGAATGTTCTAGATAAAAAATATTTAAAATCTTAAGATAATAAAATATAAAGATTTACATGAGAAACAACCTCCTTAAGTAACAAGATGAAAAAATATATCTTAACAAGGTGATTAACACTTTCCCAAATTGCACTACATCTTAAGAATGTGGATATCTCCTCACAATTTTTTTGCAATAAACTCTCTAGAAAATATTAAAAATAAAAGATCCTATATTCTTTTTGAAAGAGGAAAATTTAAACTAGAGGGAATTTTTTTTGATCAAATTCTATTTGGATTCCACTTTCTCTATTTAGATACCCCTAAAAAATTTAGTGAGAGCCTCCCCCTTTTTATGGATTTTAAATACTTGTTAGTTTTTTAAATTTGATATTTTCAAGCATATAAGTTGGTGTACAAGAGCTCCATTTGAATCTAGGGTATGGTTTAATTTTAATAAAACATAATATTGTTTAAATATTTTATATCTCAACCTAAAAATTCATACAAACTCTATATAATTTTAATTGCTCAGTTTCCATATGATTTCCCCTTTTGCAATTGAAAAGACTACATTATGGAATTACCAATTTCAAATCATGTGTGACCGCTTAATCATTTCTCAATATTTATAGCTTTTATATATGAATCATCAAAATTTATACCATTTTAATTTAGTAATATACCAAAATAATTAAACTATGAAATATAACTTTCAATAATAACATCAACTATTTCCTTACTCCATTAAACTTGACTATAATTGATGTTCAAGAAAAAATTCTTTAAAGAACTACAACTTCAATAGATCTATGGATCACCAAAAAAACACACTTCTTTGATCTATGGATACAGTGATGTTGACAAGATTATGGCACGTAACTATATAAAACTATGGTTCACTTCAAAATATTTATCAAGATTACAAATATATCATGAATGGGCCCACCACTTGCATTACCAGTAGACTTGAAATAAAATCATCTTATTGGACGCTGAAAAATATCTTGTAAAGGTTCCACATGGTTTCCCTTCAATCCCTAGGAACCAATGACAATATGGTAAATGTACTTCACTTGTTGCTCATTCATTACTCTGGTCCACCACTTTACTTATTTAAAAATTGATGTAGATGAATTATTGGGATATTTTAACCTCTAAAATCAACATCTTTAGTAGATCTTTATATTGTCAAATTTCTCACCACTTTAAGTTTTTGATCTATATATATTCATTGGTTTATACCATGTAGCATTAATTATAGAATCCAAATATTTAGATGAAATAAAATATTGATTTATGAGGAACTAGGTAACATATGTTAGGTTCCTTTTATTATTAGTACTTGAATATATATATTATGTAACCCCTTAAGGCCCAATTAAAATAAATATTTTAGATAGACTATCATTGAAATCATCATTCTCAACATATCTATGAATAACTAAAAATACACACTCTTTGATCCATCAATATATAAATATTAATAGTGTGAGGCCATCATTTTTTGTACCATAGATGTTACCTATTGTATATATTTTAGATCTTGTATTTTTATTTTATATTTGATTATAGTATTTTGAACTATTCTATTAAGCATGAACCATCAAAAAGAATGCATTTAGGGAAAGAGGATTCCCCAATGAGCTTCTAGGGTTTTTCATCTAGAAGCTAACTTTGGAGGAATGGCTCTCTTTTGCACTAAAGTATTTTTGGCGTTCATTCAAAGGTTCTTAGGGGCTTAAAGGTGGTTTGATGTGATGTGTGTGGAATTCCCTAAATGTTGGAAATGGAAAATAGAAACTAAATGCTAATGTAAAACCTAAGAATACAACTATGCTAGTGTATAGGCGTGAATTTGCACCCCTAACACAAATTCCACTTGAGCCCGCTGCCTTCATTCCACTTGGTGCCTGCTATGTGTGTCGATGGTGGTGTTTCTATCGGGGACGCCCGCATGACACATAGACGTCTGCGTGATGCACTTACATCCCTAACAAATTCTCGTGTCTAGAGCCTGCAGAGGCGTTACAATCCCCATTGGGAGTCGAATTGTAATGCCCTCTTCGGTTAACCGACCCGAATATGGCCGTTTTCTTCACCCTTTCCTTCAAATTCACTCACCTTCATTTATTTCATGGCCAGTTGATCTTTTCATCTTTCCACAAGCTCCAAGAAGCTTCTTCACCATCTCAAGAAATACTTTACACTTCATAGCAGCAACATCAACACTTAATCACTTTTGTAGAGCAAGTGTGGAACAAACACCATTGCAGCAAAGGCTTGAGTTCCTCTCATTTTCTCACCCACTAGCCTTGAGCGCTTTGGGTGGAGGTTGTAATATTTCATTCCTCTCCTCTATTATTTGGTTGAGTAGCATAACACTATTTTGTAGTGCTTTTGTGTTTACTTCATTTCTTGTTTTTCTCTCTATCTATCTTGGTTGTTCATGGAGGTGGGAACACCAAAACGTGGGTTTGACTGAGGCAAACCCCTATATAGCCCCAACACTTTCTCTCTTTCTTGTGTACAGGTATTGAAGACATTCACACACTGGAGGCTTCATCACTCGCATGATTGTAAGCATTTCCTTTCCCTTTTCCTTATCTTTATCATCTCTATTTTAGTCTATTTCAGCTTTATCACATTCCATTACTTTGTCACTTTCTCGAATTTCCTAGTAATCGGATTGCTAGTAGTCACTTAGTTGTTCTTTGTGATAAAATCGCTTTTTGGTCCGTACAAGATGCCAACACATCATGTTGTCGTCTGCATTATGCGCTAATGTCATTTAGCCGAGAACTTGTTGGTTTGTCCAAAGAATCTCTATGACTTGCTCTTTTTGGTTCTAGAACTCTTGCCGCTATTATTTGAGGTAGAAATAGGGAAGTTTTCCCCATGAGGCTCTCTGATTGAAGAGAACTCGTGAGTAGCGAATCCCCCTTCTCTACATTTTGGTGAACCTGATGTGAAGAATAGTGTTCTTTGAAAACTAGGAATTTCTTTACCCCTACTTGGCGGGGTCATAACTTTTGACTCGGTGCTTGAATTTTAGACCCATTTGCACTATTGGAAAGGTCTTCTAGAGAACTAGTTTGGTCCCTAAAATACCATGCCTTTGGCTTTCAAATTTTAGGGACCGATGCAAGTTCCAAACCCAAATTCTGCTCCGAAGACCTTTGAAAATGCAAATTACTAGAACATAGAAAATACTGAAAAAATCATAATGAATTTAATATCTTCTTTTATTAGTTCTATGTCTAATTTTGTTCACAATATTAATGATGTTCCATTTCATGCATGTGAAGGTGACTTGGTTTTTCCTATGTCACTCAGTGTCTTTGATCCTTCTCATGAAATTCCCCCTACTTCAAAGGATATTTTGTTGCAAGAAGATGAGGTAATTGATACCTTTCTTAACATTACTCTACCTTCTATGCATTCCAATGCACTCTCTTCTAGAGATGATGCATTTATGAATGATGAATCTACCCTTCCTCCCAATGCACTCTCTTCTAGGGATGTTGCATTTGTGACTGATGAATTTCTTATCCATTCTAATGTACTCTGCTCTAGAGATGATGCATTGGCGCATGATGAATCTCCTTCCACATTTGATCTTGTTTGGATTGATGTTGAGAATATGTATTCGAATAATAATTCTAATAGTTGTGATGATTCTGTAAATGTAATCTATGTCTCTTCTGAACCTCAAAGGCCTAAGAGACTGATCATTTACGTGATTCTAGCTAGTCCCTACCCTGAAAGGGTTTGTTCTATTGATGGTGTTTTATTTGATAGAGATTCCCTTGATCTTTGTAAGGCTCCCTCTCATAGAGCAGTAGCCCATGCCTATGATACTAAAATGAATAAACAACTAAGACTTCCTCAAGCACCCGAACCTACGACTAAAGCACTTGCTAAGATCTCACTATGGGACTTGCTTCAGTATGCTTCGGTTTATCAAGGTATGCTTCAAAAAGCCTTGACTTCTTCCGCCCGGCTAGTAGATGTTGATGCGTTGATAGCTTATATTCATGCAGATTTTTTAGATATTACATTCTATCCATAGGAGCTCCCACCTTTGGAAGAACATAAGCAAGCAGACCCTCTAATGATTATAGTTAACATTAATAATATTGGCATTATACATACTTTCATTGATGTTGGTTCGACGCTTAACGTATATAGCATTGATCTATTGCCTAAGATTAATATTGATTCATCCTCTATTAATTCTTCTTTTGTTGACATTCGTGGGTTCAATAATGTTAGCAGACAAGCTCTAGGTACAATAGTATTACCTCTACAGCTTGGACCCACTACTCTACCCACTCTTGTATATGTTATGTCAGAGAAGTTATATTATAACCTTCTTCTTGGTAGATTGTGGATTGATGCTATAGGTGCAGTCCTGTCTACCTTACATAAATCTATTAAGTTCATTGCTAACAATAGAGTAGTCACAATCAAGGTTGACCCTGATGCTATCTAGTTATGTGAGATGGCAGTTGTTGGTCAAGCTTCAATTGTTCCTACTCTTATTCCTTCAGTTTCTTCCCATGTGAATGTTTACTCTAGCAGTACCTACCATAAAGGACACTCTTGAGATAGATGTCCATAAAGAAGATCCTTTTGAAGCAGGAAACCTTAAGTCCTCTCTTCCTTCTTCTCAAAGGAATGTGTGTCTTGGTGATGATTGGGGTCCTTTAGAATTTACAGATTCCTTCATTCAGGAATATAAAGTCGACCCTCGGGCCCTTCGATAACATCATTCACACCCGTTATCAAAGATGATCAGTCTTTTGCATTGCAGGATAATGTGAATGCAAATTGTAATGTTCTTACTATTGATCCTCCTTCTAAGTAGGATGATTATGCCTCTACTAAAGAGGATAATATTGGCAGTCCTATTAAAGAGGATGATGGTGATCCCATAGAAGAGCATGTTCCCCCTTGCTGGAATAATGCTCTCTATGTAGATCCCCCATCTTCTCATGATTTGCAAACATGTTATGGCCCTAACTTTAAGCTTATCTCTAAATATGGTTATGAGCGTAAAGTTTGTGGGCATAATGAACAAGGCATTTAGGTCCCTGTAGAATTTGCACCTCGCAAGTGTAATCTAGGGCTTGGTTTCTTGAATGAAAAATTTAAGGAAAAGCCACGATTGAACATTGATGTGATGTCTGCTCAATCTCGTTCTTGCAAATTGGTCTATCCTCCTTTGTCTTTTGTCTTTGTATCTTCTTCTTCTAAGCAATCAATATTTTCTCCGCAAGAGAAAGGGTTTCTTCCTACTCCTCATCCTTTGTTTGAACAAAAGAGTATTTTGTTGTGGCTTCTAAAAGCTCACTTAATTACTCTTCCTCCTCCTACACGCAAGAAATATCATAAGCATGATCATGAAAAACATTCCTTTTGTGCATACCATCAAGTGTCTGGCCATTCCACTAGCGAATGTAAGGCCTTGAAGGATAAAATACAACTTCATGATCTAGGTGCCTACTAACGCACTTGTCTTTTCTTTGCGCAACTAGTGATATCAAGGTTTTCCTCTATCTTGTTCCAAACATTTGGCATGGTTCTCCTCCCCTATATGTTGGGGGCAGTGATAACTCAATCTAGAGATGTGTGTCCTTCTTAAGGATCCCCTCTATCTTTTGAATGGTTCTCAAGGGACCTCTTTGAAATATTTTCTCCTTGAAATCACATCTTTGCGTCTAGCTCGGGGGCAGCTCGACTAGACCCACTTCACATGTTTGCATCTAGCTCAGGGGAAACCCGACTAGACCTATTTCCTATCTTGGCGTCTAACTTGGGGGTAACTTGACTAGACCTACTTCATATCTTTGCGTCTAGCTTAGGGGTAGCTTGACTAGAATTTTCTTTTCAAGCAATGCGTCCCTTGAGTGGACCCCTCCTCATTTTGAAGGGTTCTCGAGGGACCCCTTTGAAAGTCTTCTAGTTTGACGGTGGTCTGTGTGACTGTCTACTCTGTGATACAGGTTGTACTCCAAAGAGGGTTTTTCTTTTATCACTTTTACTTTGTGATACAGGCTCTACTCTGAAGTAAGTTTTTCTTTTATCACTTTTACTTTGTGATATGGGCTATAATCTGAAATAGGTTTTTCTTTTATCACTTTTACTCTATGATACATGATTTACTCTGAAGTGGGTTTTGCTTTTATCACTTTTACGTTGTGATATGGGCTCTACTCCAAAGTGGGTTTTTCTTTTATCTCTTTTTACTTGGTGGTATAGGTTTTCCTCCTTGAGTGGGGATTGATTTTATCACTTTTACTCTGTGATACAGGTTTTCCTCCTTGAGCGAGGATTGCTTTTATCACTCTTGTATTCTTTTCTATCTTCCACTTTTGACCCTGCAGTCTTAGGTTTTCCAGATTGCACTCTACTTCCTCGACGGTTCAGGTATACATTTCTAACTCTACTACTTCTTTGATCTACTTTACCAAAGCACTCATCGGTGCTCATGCTCGCTAAAGCGGGGGGAAAATGTATAGGCATGAATTTGCACCCCTAACAAAAATTCCCCTTTACCCCCTTACACTTTAGAAAACCAAAGGTGGAGGCCTAATTACACTTGAGCCCACTACCTTCGTTCCACTTGGTACCTGCTATGTGTGTTGGTGGTGGCATTTCTATGAACGATGCATGCACGACGCACTGACGTCCATGCAGCACGCTTACATCCCTGACAGATTCCCATGTCTGGATCTTGGAGAGGTGTTACAATCCCCATTGGGAGTCGAATTGTAATGCCCTCTTCGATCGACCAACCCGAATATGGTCATTTTCTTCACCTTTTCCTTCAAATTCACTCACCTTCATTCATTTCATAGCCGGTTGATCTTTTCATCTCTCCAAAAGCTCCTAGTAGCTTCTTCACCATCTCAAGGAACACTTTACACTTCACTTCAGCAACATCAACACTCCATCACTTCAGTAGATCAAGTGTGGAATGAACACAATTGCAGCATAGGCTTGAGTTCCTCTCATTTTCTCCCCCACTAGCCTTGAGCACTTTGGGCGGAGGTGGTAAGATTTCACTCCTCTCCTCTGGTTGAGTAGCATAACACTATTTTGTAGTGCTTTTATGTTTACTTCATTTCTTGCTTTTCTCTCTATTTATCTTGGTTGTCCGTGGAGGTGGGAACACCAAAACGGGGGTTTGATTGAGGTAAACCCCTATACAGCCCCAACACTTTCTCTCTTTCTTGTGTGCAAGTATTGAAGTAATTCAAACGCTAGAGGCTTCATCACTCACATGGTTGTAAGCATTTTGTTTCCCTTTTCCTTATCTTTATCATCTCTATTTCAATCTATTTAAGCTTTATCACATTCCATTGCTTTGTCACTTTCTAGAAGTTCTCAGTAATCGGATTGCTAGTAGTCACTTCACTTTTCTTTGTGATAAACTCACTTTTTGGTCTATACGATACACTAGCGCACCTTTAGGATGCCAACGCACCGTGTTGTCATCTGCATTCTACATTCATGTCATTTAGCTGAGAGCTTGTTGGTTTGTCTACAGAATCTCGGTGACCCTCTCTTTTTGGTTCTAGAACTATTGCTGCTATTATTTGAGGTATTTTAAGGTAGTTCACCCCATGAGGCTCTTTGATTGAAGAGAACTCGTGAAGGGTGAATCCCCCTTCTCTACAGTTGGAAAACACATTGAGATATGCAAAATAACCTATGAAACATAAACAAACAATTATAGAAATGAATATTAAGGAATATGTGCATGTCAAGGCTGAAAGGAGATGTCTTGGAGGACTGGAAACCTAAAGAATCTGATGCAGAGGTCCACTAGGACATTTACACCATTCTAGGTGACCTAGTCCTTTTTTTTGTAAAAATCTATCGGAACTCGTTTCTGCCAAAAGGGTACTCAGATCTATAGAGAACCGAAAAATGTATGTATTTTGGAACTAGGTCACCACTGATGGTGACCTAGTCCCTTTCTACCTTTTAGGAAGTCTGAAAGTGGGATCTGGAGGTCTCAGTCTGCACGTTCTGCTTCTTGAGGTACCCGGATTTGAATCTTTGATTCTTGACCTGTAGGTGTCTTTTTGTGTAGATTCTTAATCTAACCAACAAGGAGGTGCCCTAATCAAGTCTTCAAGCCCTTCTTGAATGATCTCTAAGCTTCCAAGATACCTAAATCTGCAAATACACAAGGAGAGAGAAGAAAATGTTGATTGTTAGGGTATGGGGGCTTGCCTTGGTCAAGCCCCTTTTAGATAATTAAATCAAATGATGAAATGAGATAAGAAAGCATGAAATGTAAAGTAATGGAATTAGTACCTTTTCATGATGATAGATCTTGAGTTGCAACCAAGATTCAACCCTTGAATGCCTTTGAGAGATGTCTTGATAACTTAGAATGTAGAAACCCTAGCTTGCTTGAGAATAATAATGGATGAGTGCTTGAGAGGAGAGTGAGTTGAGAAGAATGAGGGTCTCCAATGTGTGTCTCTAATGATAAATTAGGTTTTTGAGGCTTATTTATAGAAGTTATGCCCTAATTTTCCTGAAATAACACCATACAGGCTAACCTTAGGGTTTTAGAGACAAGAATTTTGAAAGGAATTAAGTTTAGTTCAATTTTTATGTCACATGGGACTAGGTTGCCCAAGGTTGTGACCTAGTCCACCTGGGAAATTTTCATTGTTTTTCAGGGATTAAAATATGATTATTTATGTTTGTCGGGATTGTCTCACAAAACACACAAAAATTTGGACATGTATGAGGATTAAGGGGTCATTATAGAATAAGAAAGGGTTAATTTAGTGATGACAAGCCTAGGAAAGTGTGAATTTTTTTTACAACACCTTACAACACTTCAGCACAAAGCTTGGAAAGGGGTAAAAAGAGGTAAAAAATTGGCCAAAATCCACAAGAAAAGGTCCCAATGAGCGAAAAGTGTCAGTGTACAGTTTTTGGTGACACATTTAGCCCCCACTTTAGTGAGAGGATGAACTTACTTCAAACTCACACTAAAGTAGCCCAATGGAGATAGTGAAGAATGACAAAGAAGAAGGACAAGAAAAATGAAGAAGGTGGTCAAGCCCCCAAGGATTTGAGATTCTAAGTCAAGTCGACATCAATGCAAAAGACATTCAAGGGTGAATGAATTACAAAAAAATGAGATACATGATCACACAATGACAAGATTTTGTGTGAAGAGAAAGGGTGAAAAATATGTGCTCACTTTGGGGCAACAAAACGTCAGGTCGTTCATGGGGTTAGAAGTCCCAAAAGGTGAGAAACATACACATGGTTGGTATGTACTCACAAAAGTGGCTATGGGGAAAGTTGTTCCACTTGTTGGGCTTCCCGCTTAACCATACAAGAGTTATACTCTATGATAACTTTGATAAGGTGCCACAAAAGGAAAGATGATTTTTGAGAATGATTTTGTTCATATGGATTTTTCTTTGTTCGTGTGATGTCTCATCCTAAGGAACATTATGTGTAATGTCACCAAGAGAGGAAAAGTGCAAATGTAATCATATTGTATCCAAGAGAGGCAAGGGCTCACCTTGTATGCAAAAGAGGAAAAATGCAAATGTCTCATCCTGAGTAACATTGTGTGTAATGTTTTCAAGAGAAGGAATCACAAGAAAAAGAAGATTGCACAGTGAAATGTGAGTGGTGATGTATGCCCCCACTTGAAATGAATTTATACACATTGTTCTATGAGTAATTGCTTTAAAGTAGAAGAAGAGGAGGACATGAGAGCTTGTTCAAAAAGCCCTATGCCGAGTGATATGTTTCTGATAAGTTGCATCATCAAGAGGGAAGTATGTCACATGCGAGTCAACTTAAGACATGTTGTCCACATCCCAAGCTTTCTCTTATATGTTCATGAAAGGTTAACGGAGAGTCCAAAGAGACAATGACAAGTGACATACGAGGGAAAAGGCTAACTAACCTTTTTCCCCCACTCAGTGCAGGACAAGAGTGAGCCGAGAGGATTGAGGGGATGCAGGGTTGAGTGAAAATCGGGATCAATTAGAGGAATGAGGTTCCCCCACATAAGGGAGAGAACCAAGCTCCTTAAGATGTTGGATTTTACTACTCAAGGCCTTACATGCATTGGTGTGATGGCCATGAACTCAGTGCTAGGCACAAAAGGAATGTTTGTTGTAACATTTCTTTTGAGTGCAAGGAGGAAGGGATATCAAGTGATCTTGGAGGAGTCTCAACAAGATACCTTCTTGATCAAAGGTAGAATGTGATCCTTTGGTTTGCAACAAGGAAGGGTCTTGCTTAGGAGAGGATGTCATACCTACACAAGGCACTATAGATTGTGATATTTTGTATACTCCTGTAGAGGAGTGTGTAAAATTTGAATCAATGGTGGGTTGTGGGATTACATTGGCTTTAAGTGAAGATTCCTTTGGTGGTTTCAAAGGAGCACTTGTGAAGGTAGGGTGAGAAGGGTGATTTGGGATAGAGTTGGTGTAAGGGGAAGGTTTGATGATTTCGATGAAAGGACAAAATCCAAGATCATGGTTGGATATTTGTGTATGAGGCTCGATAGGGTTGTAGATACCTTGTTCATTAGCACCACAAAATTTTCCACTATAGCCAAGTTGTTTCATGATCTCATAACCTCTTCCATAAAGATTTTTCAGTTATTTTGGATTGGGTAAGGGTTCATTGTTTGCATTGGTGGCTAAAGGATTTGAGGTGGATGTTATCAAAGGATTGGTTGATTCTTATGTTAACAAGACTATGTTTCCCATTTTAGAGTCGTTATGTATGGGTTTGGAGTCTCCCATTAAGGAAGGGGTGAAGTCTAAGGAACCCCAACCATTGTCAAATTACTTTGGTTGTATGTGTGCCACATGTTGGGTTGGTGTGGAGGTGGTGAAAGGTTTGCATTTGTTTTTCTCAAGGTGTAAGACACTGCAAGGGTCAGGATCAACATCAAGTGTGTACACTTTGTTGTTGTAGATGTACTTCATCTTGTGATGAAGAGTGGAAGGCATGCCATTCATTGCATGAATCCATGGCCTACCTAAGATGATTTTATATGAAACATCATTAGGAATAACATGGATCAATGTATCTAATGTGGGCACTCCAACTGTAAGAGGCAAAATGATCACACCGAGAGGTTTTTTTCCTACACAGTCAAATCTAGTGATAGATAAGGAGGTAGTTTGAATGGTTGATTTATCAATATGGAGCCTATTCAAGAGATTTAGACTACACACATTAACAACTAAGACATTATCAACAAGGGTTTGTTTGATCCCTATGCATTTATATTGAGAAATGATCATGAAGGCTTCAACTTGTTTTTGCACATCCAAAGGAGGGAGCTCACTTTGGTGGAAAACAATGTCAGCATTTAAACCTTGAATCATAGCTGATATGTCATTTGTTGTAAGGCATCCTGCATCATGTTGTGATAGTGAGGGTAGGCTTGAATGAGATCCCATAATGATATCTTAGCAGGAGTATTCCTTAGTTGATCAACAAGGCCATACTCCCTAAGAATTTAATTTAAACAAGGGGCAGCAGGTAAGATAGGAGGGGATGAAGGTAAGGAAGTTGAATTTGGTAGTTGGTATTATGGAATTTTTTGAGTGTAATGTGTATGAGGAACGATATATTGACTCGATGGCTACAACACATTATGTTGAGGTGGGTAGAGAATGAATTCAGGTTTGGGTTTGTTGGAAAGGGGATAAAGGATGAGTTGAGGTTGAATAATATTAACATCCCCTTTAGAAGGAGATTCAATGTTATCCTTGTCTTGCATCATGATATCCACCCTAGGAGGATAGATTTTAGGAGAACTACAATCCGCATGTTCTTGAAATTCAAGGATTGGTTCTTCTAAAATGACTTTGTTGCAAGTAGGGGAATGATCAATGATGGGATTACCAATGGTGGGAGGAGTAGGAGGGGGTTCTATTTGATTATATTGTTTCTCTAAGGTATCTCTCTCTTGTTCCATACTATCTACCCTAGTATGAGAGCTTGGAAGAGGTTCATCAAATTCTTCATCGCAAGGAGGGGATGCATCAAGAGAAGATCCACTATGATTGTCAAATAGATTATCCCAAAGGGGGGAAGCATGAGGGAAGGGAGGGTCAAGAGTCTCCTAACTTATAATAGGTGTATATTCTAACACTAACCTATCCTCTTTGCATCGAGGAGGGATATTAGAAGAAGGAAAATTTTGATTTTTATGGCTATGGTTAGGGAGACTAGGTAAGGGGATGTCAAGAAATGTTTTTTGTTTAATGTTTGGCAAAGGTGGATGAGGAGAGGGATAGTCAAGACCCTCAATTCTTATATCTTCTATCACCATAATACCTTCATCATTAATAGGAGAGGTATATGGAGAAGCACAAGTATGATTGTTATGATTGTCAACACAAGGATCCTCATCGAGGGGTAATGCAATGTTAAGAATAGTGTTAATGGTTTGGTTATTTACATGTTCTTTAATGAATTCATTATGATAATCTACATTGAACTCATAAGAAGGAATATTGAATTTATGCAATCCATTTGAAATGAAATCAAAGCCACATATTTTAAAAGAAAAAATTGTAAGAGGAAAGAGGAAAGAGAGTGCAATGCAATGATTTAAACTAAAATGTTGAAATGCAATTTTTAGACGAAAAACAAGGTAATTTTTTTATTACACTATGCAACAATCTGAAAAGGAAATGTAGTATATGAAAAATTGAAACTAAGCAATGCATTAAATGAGCTAATTTAAGCTAAATTTAATAAAATACATGTAACAAAAACACAACCAATTGATACAGATAGGTAATAGAACAAACCAGAAGCCTAAAAACTGGGTTTTCAGCTCTGTAAAGGGTAGTTTCAGAAGCCTGAAGGGACTAGGTCGCCCAAGGCGGTGAATTAATCCTCGTGATTTTTTTGAGATTTTTATAGAAAATTTTGATAGGTATAGGTGGTTTATGTATGGGGTGATGCAGACCTAACATGAAAATACAAAATTTTAGAGATTTTGAATGTTTTAAGATGCAAAAGATACAACCTATATGCTCTTTTACTAAATGTAAAAAGTCAAAACCCTAGAAAGCAAATGAAACAATGCACAATGCAATGCAATGCAAACCTAGGATGCTAAAGGAGTCCAAATCAGAAAATAGGGTGTAGGAATGTCGGGTTCACCAAAATGAACAACGAAAAATAATGCACTTAGGGAAAGAGGATTCCTCAATGAGCTTCTAGGGTTTTTCACCTAGAAGCTACCTTTGGAGGAATTACTCTCTTTTGCACTAAGGTAGTTTTGGTGTTCATTCAAAGGTTTTTAGGGGCTTAAAGGTGGTTTGATGTGATGTGTGTGGAATTCCCTAAATGCTGGAAATGGAAAATAGAAACTAAATGCTAATGTAAAACTTAAGAATACAACTATGCTGAAAAAACACATTGAGATATGCAAAATAACCTAGGAAACATAAACAAACAGCTACATAAATGAATAGAAAGGAAGATGTGCACCTAGAGGCCGAAAGGAGATGTCTTGGAGGTCTAGAAACCTAAAGAATCTGATGTAGAGGTCCACTGGGACATTTACGCCATCTTGGGTGACCTAGTCCTTTTTTTGTGAAAATCTATCGAAACTCATTTTTGCCAAAAGGGTACTAATATCTATAAAAAAAAAAATTCAAGTATGGTGGGACTAGGTCACCATTAGTGGTGACCTAGTCCCTTTCATCCTTTCAGGAAGTTTGAAAGTGGGATTTGGAGGTTTCGGTCTTCACTTTCTGCTTCTTGAGTTACCCAGATTTGAACCTTTGATTCTTGACCTATAGGTGTCTTTTTGTGTAGATTCTTAACCTAACCAACAAGGAGGTGTCCTAATCAAGTCTTCAAGTCCTTCTTCAATGATCTCTAAGCTTCCAAGATACCTAAATTTTCAAAAACACAAGAAGAGAGAATAAAATGTTGATTGTTAAGGTATGGGGGCTTGCCTTGGTCAAGCCCCTTTTAGATAATTGAATCAAATGATGAAACAATATAAGAAAGAATGAAATGTAAAGTAATGGATCTAGTACCTTGTTATGGTGAGAGATCTTGAGTTTCAACAAAGATTCAACATTTGAAAGCCTTAGAGAGATGTCTTGATGACTTAGAATGTAGAAATCCTAGCTTGCTTGAGAAGAATAATGGATGAGTGTTTGAGAGGAGAGTGAGTTGAGAAGAATGAGGGTCTCCAATGTGTGTCTTTAATGATAAATTAGGGTTTTGAGCCTTATTTATAGAAGTTATGCCCTAATTTACTTGAAATAACACCATACAGGCCGACCTTAGGGTTTTAGAGACAAGAATCTCGAAAGGAATTAAGTTTAATTCAATTTTTATGCCACATGGGACTAGGTCACCCAAGGTGGTGACCTAGTCCACCTGAAAAATTTTCATTATTTTTCGGAGATTAAAATATGATTATTTATGTTTGTCGAGATTGTCTCACAAAACACACAAATTTGGACATGTATGAGGATTAAGGGGTCATTATAGTATAAGAAAGGGTTAATTTAGTGGTGATAGGCCTAGGAAAGTGTGAAAATGTTTTACAAGACCTTATAACACTTTGGCACAAGGCTTGGAAAGGGGTAAAAAGAGATTAAAAATGGTCCAAAATCCATAGGCAAAGGTCCCAATGAGCGAAAAGTGTCAAATTCTACACTTTTTGGCAACACAATGCACATTTATTATCATTTTATATGTATGTTGTAGATCTGTATATGGTTATCACGATTTTACAAATTATTATGCTTTCATGTGCATTGTCAATGACTATAATTGAAATATTATTATTACACAGATTACATTATCATATATGCATGATTAATTGATGAAATCTAATGAATGATTAACTTGAAATATTATCTATATTGTTATGTGGATTATTAGCTATATGAATATGCATGAAAATTAATTCTACTTGTGTGCAACGTTGTTTACTATCCCAAAAGATGCAAAATACAAAGAAATGCAAGGAGTTCAACAACACAACACCACCTCATGATTAGCCTAAGTTGAATTTGAATAAAAGAAAGATGAAACAACAAATATACCTTATCTAAGTTGATCCTTTTGGTTGGCCTTTTTGATTGATTGATTTTTTGTGCTCCTTCAATGGAAAATGACCTAAAAATGGATGCAAAATGAAGTAGAGGTGATGATGAATGCAGTGGTGCAAGTGGGTATTTGGATAAGTGTTGTATGTAGATGTAATGGAAGCTTGAAATTTGCAACAATGGAGGATGAATGCAAGTGCTTGAGAGTGATAAGTTGAAGGTTGAATTTCTTGAGTGTTGAATGCAAATTACGAATGTGATGTATAAAAAATGAGACCAAATCTTCCATTTTAAGGGAAGAGTCTCTAGAGAATTCAATGGCTAGGATTTAGCCAACATGGGAAAGATGGAGGGATGTGGTGAGTTGAGGACTCACAAGCTCTCACATCTCTCCATGTGGAAGATAAGATGTGAAAAATACAGGCGATGTTGAAAGAGGACATGTGAGGTGGAGTTACTTGCAAGTACCTTGGGATTAGGGGAGGATTTCCTCAAAAAGGAAGTTCTTGTCCCATATGAGGATGATGGTGAGAAGTGAGGAATTTTAGAAAGTCCTCTCTTATCATCATGGGGATGGGAGAAGTTGTTGGGGGAATAAATGTGAATTTTAAATTCATATGATTGGGGAGTACCTTGGGGATAAGACAAAGTCCTCATAAAGGAGGTCCTTGTACCATGTGACTAATGTGACCTATGAAGGGATTTAGAATTTCCCAACAACCTACATGGGGAAGATAAATGCATTGAATGAATAAATGTGAATTTTAAATTCACATGGGGAAGAGGTCAATGCTTAATAAAGAAAGCACTTATGAAAGGTTGACTTGGAGGACATACCAAAAATGGTAGGTGATTAGATTAAGGTTATGAAAACATGTGATTATGAATATTAATGAAGGATTAAAGACAAGTGGCCAAATATGGAGCATATGACATTAATCCTGATTAAGGATGTGCACATCTTAATCATGGATTAATTAAACTAATCCAAATTAGAAAAATATTATGGAGGATGTGACAAGGAGATAGAAAAGAGGGAATTTAAAATTGATTTAAATTCAAAAAGGTAAATAACCAAATTAAATAAATTGATATATTTATTTAATTTAGAGAAGAAATGATGAAAGATAAAGTATTAAATTAAATACTTTAGAAACCTTAGAGGAAGGGGAAATATTAATTAAATAAGTCATTTAATTAATATTGATGAAATAAACGAATAAAGCATACAGATTTGACCATATGGGAGTGGTCAAATTTGGATGTCTACAATACTTTAGGAGTTTCTTTATCAATATGAAAATATAATTGCAATCCATGAAATTATGCTTTTTATATGAGTTTTCAATTGATGCGATAATTAATAGAATATTTTTAGTTTAAATTATATGTGTTAGTATAATTTTAGTGATTATCAAAATTTATAATTATGGACACACTTGTTGATGTTCTTGTTATGATTCAACTATGTATTGCAGACATATTGATGTGTGTAGATGAGATATAGGTCATTTATAGGAGATGAGAAACCACACTATGACACTTATTCCCTATCACCTTGACTATCTCAATGCATTTCACTATGTGAAGTAGTGAGGGTTGATTTGTGTTTTCCTAGTTTATCATTGGTTTATATTTGATTCCCTCAACTCAAGGTTATTTTATCCTTGAACTTTGAACATGAGTATTATTATAGTGTGATGTAGGAGCATCCGGGGGTACTAGCAATCAAAATCACCAAAAATATTATTTTTGCTTTATTTAATTTTCAATAAGGGATAATATGGGCTAATGTGTGGGAAAATAATTGTTTTAATTTCTAAAATATGTAATTTTCTCATATGATGATTTTTAATTGTAATTTTGGAGACAAATTACTTTAGTAAGAGGTTTTTTTTTTGTATAGAATGTAGGAATCATTCGGGTATCCACCCCCCTATAAACTGTAGTGCACATGGTAAAAAAAATTCATGTGATCGGTGGCACTAGCGTGAAATACCATCTAGTACCATGAGGACAGTGAGGAGACTAGACCTCATGACCTCTTGCCTACAATAGGATGCTTTAGCCAATTGAGCTAGGCCCACCACCCCGACTTTAGTAAGAGTTACAAAAGCATCTCAAAGGAATATTCTAGCCTAGGCATCCTTTTTCAAGGTGTGTATCACTTTATCATCATATTCTTGCATGTTGATTTTTATGATTTGCATGCCATTCCATGTTGGGAACCCAATCTTGCATGTTGGTGCATGTTTTTGCATGGAGTCATCAGAGCCATCAAAGATTAAGGAAAAATCTAGTTTTACCAAATTTGATTGGTTGAAGTTTAGGTGCCCATGGAAAGCTATGTGCGCATTTAGAATATTTTATTATTTTATGATTTTTCCTCAAATTGGGACGTGATTTTTCCAAGGTAGTAATTGCACATATTGTTTTGGGAAAATAAAGGGTTTTCTCATTCTCAAAATTTAATGTATTGAGGCCTTTTTCATTTGTGAAGTTGGCTTGAAGGAGTTGCAGGTTTACACAACCAAATGTTGTTGGATTGAGCATAGGGTTAAAGATTCCATTGTTTCTAATTTATGTAATCAGAAAGCCCATGTTAGAAGGGAATCATGTGAGCTTCTACATCTTGTAATCCCATTTCATATTTGCTGCAATAAAACATATTATTTTCTTTATTGCATATGTTGTGAAAATTTGTTGTTGTGGTTATGAGTTTTCATATTTTTAAGGGGAGAACCTTTCACCAACAGTATCAGAGCTAGTGTTCCTGAGTGTGTAGGTAGAAATGCTGATGAGAGGTAGTTTGTACCAAGATTTGTGATGTTGTGTGTGTGATTTATGTGTAAAAAAATCACCGAAAATGAGGCAATTTACATGTGGAGAACTTGAGGATTTGAAGAATTGTGTTGAGGCTTTGTGAGGCCTTGAAAATGCCAAAGAAGAAAGCAAAAAATGTTGTAGAAGTAATATTTGAGGATAGCATGAAGGAAGATGATGAGTTTGTAGTGGATGATGAGAAGAAAAAAGAAAGTGTAGAAATCAAAGAGGAAAACGGTGTTGCAGTAGTAGATGAATGCCCTTTGGATGAATTGAAAGTATTGGAAAATGAAGGTGCAATTGAGAGTGAAGGTGAAAAGATATGACAACAAATAGTGGTGAGAAAAAGGTTGTAGAAAAAGAGGTAAAACACAATATTTTCATTTTTATGATGAAGACGAGAGTGTGTTTTGTGTAGATGAAAGAGTTGCAATAGAGGAAAATAAATATTCATATTTTGTTAAATTTAATAAAGATAATGATTTTCATATAGAACCTATAAAGGATGCTATAGGTAGCTATTGGTGGAGGTGTTTGGTTAGTGGTGCAATGAATCTCATGAATGAGGAGAAAAGAGAAAAACTCTTTGGAGGAGAAGGACAGTCTATTGTGGATGTGAGTCCATGAGAGGAAAGAGGAATAGGGTGCAAACTTGGTGGAGGAGGATGGTAATTTTCACAGCTAAGCGCTAGAAGAGGTGATGGAATAAATTCTTCTATCTATATCAGTGATGGAGTTCCCTGCAGGTTGCCCACAACCTAAATCAGTAGTTCTACTACTCAAATCCACTTTTCTGAGCCTATGCTCACAAACTTCTTACCCAACATGTCTGATGTAGGAGCATCCGAGGGTACTAGCTCAATCAGAATCACCAAAAATATTATTTTTCATTTATTTAACTTTTAAGAAGGGATACTATGGGCTAATGTGTGGGAAAATAATTGTTTTAATTTTCAAAATATATAATTTTCCCCTAGATGATTTTTGTTGTAATTTTGGAGCCAAATTACTTTAGTAAGAGTTACAAAAGCATCTTGAAGGAATATTCCACCCTAGGTCTCCTTTGTCAAGGTGAGTACCACTTTACCATGCATGTTCTTGCATGTTGATTTTTTTTTATTTGCATGTGCTTGCATGTTGGGCACCCAATCCTCAATCTTGGTGCATGTTATTGCATGGATTCATTAGAGCCATCCAAGATTAAGGAAAAATCTAGTTTGACCAAATTTGATTGGTTGAAGTTTAGGTGCCCATGGGAAGGCTATGTGAGAATTTAGAATATTTTAACATTTTATTATTTTTCCTCAAATTGGAACATGATTCTTCCAAGGTGGTAATTGCATGTTGTTTTGGGAAACCAAAGTGGTTTTCTCATTCTCAACCTTTTATATATTGTTTCCTTTTTCATTTGAGAAGTTGGCTTGGAGGAGTTGCAAGTTTACATAACCAAATGCTATCAGATTGAGCATAGGATTGAATACTCCTTGTTTCTTATTTATATAATCAGAAAGCCCATGTTGGAAGGGAAGCTTGTGAGCTTCTGCATGTTGTAATCCCATTTCATATTTTCTGCAATGAAACATATTGTTTTCTTTATTGCATATGTTGTGCAAATTTCTTGTTGTAGTTATGATTTTTAAGATTTGTAAGTGGAGCACCTCTCATCACAATGGTTCTAGGATGGAATCCTAATTAAATCCCTTAACTAATTATCACAAATAATAGTACAATCTGACTTTACAAAATTAGGTAAATTAAAAGTGATAAAATACATTTTTAGTAAACATGGAAAAAATAGATCCCTAGTTTAAGTTTCTAGGGGCTGGGAGTCATAGGAGCATGAATGTGATGATTTAAATTAATTTATTGGTGATAACTCTTTTTGAGTTGCAGATATTTTCCAACTAGAAAATAGTTCATTTCTACCAATTCAAACATGGTGAATATATTGTAACCAATGGATGGAAGAATCACTAGGATTTTATGAATTATCTCTCAAATACATGTTAATTCACCACTAATACGATTATATGGTTTTTGTGGGAAAATTAATCCCAAGGTTTAACTAGGATCTAACTACTTTTCACTACAAAACATTAGGATTCATATCAACAAAGGTATGAGATCGAATTGCAACCTAAAATATGAGTCAATCAACCCTAGATCTAAATTATTTTGGGTTTTAAAATGTATTTTTGATGAAATGCAATGACGCAACTAGTTAACTATGAAAATACAACATTTTGTCATGTATTATGGAAAACTAGAAACTGATAGACAAATTTGGATTCTAGAAAAGAAAAAGGAAAACACAAAGGTACTTGACCTACAAATTTGAAGTATATTTTTATAGAAAAGGGCACCTTGGGTGCCCTTCACTCAGAGATATGAAACTGAAATCTTATTTCATATTCCTTAGGTCCCTGGTTAGTGGCTTCTTCCTTTTGGATCTTGTTGTTAGATCTTCATCTTTTTTTGAGATAATTGAGTTTCCATATATTGTCAAGTTGTAGGGTTTGAATGCATAAATGAACAAATATTCTTCAATATTCCTCTAATATTCTTTAGGTCTATAGCCTTCACATTCAAAGAGAGGAAGGGTTGTACCATATAGGGGCTTGCCTCCATCAAACCTTGTGTTCGTATTTTTATCTCCATAATGGAAAAATTGATGATAAAGAGAGCCTATCCTTTTGAGGGATAAATGCTAGATAATAAGGGAGTAATAAATTAACAATTGGCTTCAACTCACTACTCAAAACTAATCTCCTTGATGGACTGAAGTCATGCTCATCACCTTCAAGGATTTATTGCAACTTGACTTGATTAGATTTGAAGACCTACAAGAGTTAGTACTCAAAAGATAACTGGTCGTTCAGAACATGAATAAACTTACATGAAAACATGATGAAGGATTGAAATGATGTTTGGGTGATAAAATGCTATAAAAATGTTGCTAAATCCACCCTTGAATTGCCTTGAATGATCTTTGAAATTATTTTCCTCAATAGTTTTTCTCTTAGTCATAAATCACTTCCTTAATATTCAAAATGAGAGAAAAACATGCTTAAATGTGCATTTTAGTTAATCCTTTTGGGTAGTGGAGGAACTAGGGTCATTTCTAAATCATAAAATCTCACCAATCAAAATTAGAAACTTTCAAAAAAAATCTTTTTGGACAAGGGCACCCATGACAACCTTATCTAACACTTTTTGGCCCGACTTTATAGGGATGATGGGGAATTAAATATATTTTGTTAATTTGGCCCCAAAATTGGTAAATAATATTATAATTAAAGTTATAGAAAAAATAGGGTGTCAAGGTAGTGTGAAATTTTCAAGGGTAACAATTTTTGACACAACATTTAGCCCTTGCTTTAGTGAGAGTAGGAACTTGCGCTCAGAATCACACTAAAGGAAGAATATGTCAAGATGGGTTCAATTATCCAAATATTGGAGAGATATGATGATGTTGAATCTAGGGGAATGTGCAAGCCCCAATGATTCAATATCTCATGGAAAACCAACATAAGGACAAAGGAACACACATGTGAAGTGAAATGCAACATAACAAACACAAATCATTTACAATGAAGATGCATAACATAATATAATGAAAAAAACAAAACAAAACATGATGCAAACATAATGCAAACACATAACATACAATAATCACAAAAAAATAACATAAGGTTAGTACTAAAAGGATTCAAGTCAGTAAGGTAAAGAGACCTCAATCTTAAATTTGTCTCAAATATAAAACATCATCCATTGAATGTTCTATCTAAACAAAATGGTTCTCTCATAAGGATGTTAAATCACTCATGAGCTACATAGATCTACTAGCTAGAAAATTGTGTTGTTAGGTGTCCATGTAATATGACAGGTTCCATAAAGATAGCAAGCTACGTTATGCTAGGTATCTCATAAAACACATGGCTCCATTGTAAAGTGATTTGTTTTATTCTAGGTGGCCATGTTAAAACTCTTTAAATTCATAGACAAACAAAATCCATTATTATAGGACTGTGCAAACCATGCTTTAGGGAGCACAAAATAATCATCTCAGGGGGTGCACAAATTTTAACATCATGGGGGATGAACAAATGCTTAATGTCACGGGAGATGAATTGATAACCACATCTCAGGGGGGATTATAACAACACCACCACTAAAGTGGTATGGAAATAATTAAAATATCACAAGATGTTTATGTAATGGCTAGGGGATAGTCCCCCCCTTAAAATGTCAATATACTTCCTATGTTAGTATTTTAAGGAAGAAAAGGAAAAGAGGGGATCCTCAAGGAGAAAGGACATCTCCGGAACTACTTATCCTTTCCCTCCAAGTGTAGAGACAAGTAAAACCATACAAGATACTATTTTGTTGCTTACATGGATGAAATATGGTTGCACCTAATATTTTACCACCATGAATGGAAACGAGAAAACATGATGAAGCTACAAATTCCACATAGTGGGGAGCAACACCATAAGATAGAGAAAATTATTATTTAAAGGTATTATGTGCATCCACACATGGGAGAGCACCAAAATCACTAAGATATTATATTTTATTACTCAAGGCTTGACATTCATTTTTATAATGACCACACACTTGATGATATGCACAAAATGAGTTATTGTTATAAAATTTCTTTCACATTTTTAGAGGAAGAGTAATCACTTGAATTTGAACATAGAAAAAAAAAAGCCTATTTTTTAAAAAACATAATATTGTTCTTGTTCTCTTCCTTTCAATCAAATACTTATTTATAGGATTCTCATGTATCTTATTTTATAGGAAACTACCTAATCCTATTCTCTAAATATATTGAGTTAGTTTAACAACTCATTACAAAAATTCATACCACCAATATATTATTGTATTAACAATATATAACCAATCTAATAAATAATTATTATATGCATCTTATGAATGATCTAATAAATTCCTAACAAATATTTCACTCTAGTAGAAAAATTCTCTTGTTCTCTCCTCTCAACTTCTTCTTCCCTCTTCTTTTCTTTCTTTCTCCTTCTCTTATCCTCGTAAAACTCACTATTTCTTCATTTTTCCTTGCATGTTGCCTCCATGCTTCCTTCTTCACGGGGTTCTCATTCCTCTCCACTATACTACTTCATGAGAATTAAATGTCTATCCTTTCCTTCACTCCTCACTTAGTATGTGTGTGTGTGTACACACACACACATATGCGATTGTATATATCTATGCTCATTATCTTTTAGTAGTAATTATGGAAAACTTCTATTCCTTAATTTGAATAACCTTTTCAATAATATAAATAAGTATGAATATAAAAATTCATATCAGCATTAAACAAAATTTTAATCCACCTAAATTTACCTTAGGAAGGATATTATGAACACGAGTATGGATTTAAAAAAACATGATATCATAAACAAATTGTTTCTTTTGTAATGAAAGCACATACCCTAGTCGACAAAATGTAGAAACATAATCTTAAGCAATAATTCAAAATTATGAAGTAAGTACAAAACAACTGATACTTTATAGTCCAACACTTCATGACATAAAATCATAATTATTGCAAGCAATTTTTAATTATGTGCATGTGTGTGCATTCTCATATTAATCATGATCCTAGTTCTTCCTTCCAAATTTACTTCCCTCTCTTCTATCATGCTTTCCCTCTCAATTATGAAGGGGAGGCACAATCTCCAACATCCATCTCATCAAGTTAAAAAGGTAGTTAGTCTAGTAGCATATAAAATAGTTACATAAATCTATTGCATAATATTCATTTTTTATTTCTATGAAAATAAATTTCATTGTAGAATCAATTCAACTATATCTCATTTGATATATAATTGATTCATCTACATATGTTTAACAATTCAAAATTCAAATTTTTGATATCATAAATTAAAATACAAAATAAGACAACATAATTTGGAGGGATAAATAATGGGATGTTATATTTATTTCTACAATAAGTTTCCATCATAGCATTAAAGACATGTAGGGCTAGATATCATCCTAACAACCATATAGTTTAAATATACACTTTTGATCACTATACGGGCCAGTTGAATTCCATCCGTGTAGAGGCAACTGATTTGTAATTGAAGTACTTATATATGTGAAGTAAGCAATATTGATTAAATAAATCATTACTAAATCTAAAAATTTGTATCATTGATTATAAAAATCATTGCTAAATCTAAAAACCATATTGTTGATCATAGAGATTATTGTTAAATCTAAAAAGTATTGTGATGTTGATCACAAAGATCATTGTTAAATCTAAAATTTTATAGCATTAATTGTGAAGATTATTGTTAAATCTATGAAGATTTTGATCGCAAAGATTATTGCAAATGGTAAATAGTATAATGAGTGGTGGTGACAACTTTAAAGAATACCCTCATTAGATGAAAAATATTTTTCTCTTGCAAGACTTCACCTCCTTTATTGATACGACTATGAAAGACATCTTGTTATTGATAATGATGAGCAGAGGAAATGAAAAGTTTGCTAGTATTGCAATTGTTCTTGTCCTTTTGAGAAGTTTGCACACTTTCAAGAAGATATTGGTGTTAAATGCAATTCATTTTTATATGGGTAGCTAATAAACTTGTTTGCTATAGGTGTCAACCATCATCTAGTTAAAATATGTGATAAAATAAAGTTTATGGGAGAGTGTTAAAAAATGCAAATTGTATTTAAAGACACCCCAAAATATTTTCATATAAATTCATGTCTCAATTAAGAGACACATTTGTCCATACATATTATTTATTTAAAGATCTTTTGAATCCATAAATTTAATTGAAGCAAAATCTATTCAAACTCTCCAATTTCAATTATAAATAAGTTTTCACCTGCACATGTCCTTAACAACTAAATCAACGTGAAAAAACCAAAACACCAAAATGCTAACAATTAAAAAGATGCATCATATAGAGAGGCGACAATGCAGGTGTCACCATGCAACCATCCTTAAAGTCCAGATGATTCTTCAATGGTAAATGCAATACAAGAAACACAAATAGTTGTAGCTTTGTATCTTTAATATTAGTTTACACATAGCTTAGAGTTGATTAAGTTTGGCCTAACTCACAACCTGATGAACTAGCCACCCATGTTATGCCCATCACATGCAGGGCTCTCCATAACCTCAATACATTGTACTAAACTCAGGGAACATACCACTTATAACATTATAATATTATAGTCGTAGGGCCTGAAAGGCACCAATTCCATTGTTATAGCAACCATTTTTACATTTCCAAAATGTATTTATGTATTTGGATATAACTATCTTAAACTTTTTCCTTCCAACATTTGTGTCTTCTTGTAGACTCCATTTTTCTCCTTCCAATGCTTCGATTCCAAATTTTTACTTTCCAACATTTTGAGTCTATTTGTTGTTAATTTAATATTGTAGCTCAGACAGTTGTTCTTCTCCAATTCCAAGAATTAGTATTTAATTCTTGAGACTTCTAGATAGAAGTTAGTTAGGTCCAGATATTTAATTATTTAATTAAATAAATGTTTCCTCTAGAGACTTCTAGAAACCAGTTAGTTAGGGTTTGTTAGAGTCTAATTAATCTTTGCCATTGATTGAGATTAAATCATGGCCATTGGTTTTCCAATGAGAATAGTTTACAAGGGGGTCTTTGGGCATTTGGAGAAGCATTTGCAGTGTTAGCAAATAAATTTGCAGTGATAGCAAATAGTCTTGTAGTGATAGCTAGGGCGTAGTGATAGCGTTGGAGGCAGCAGCAGTGGAATTTCAGCAGGAGAAATTGAGGGAAGAATTTCTGGTGAAAAATATTTTCGGAGCTTTTTCAGTAAGAGGCAAATAGTTTCTTTTGTATCTCTTGATTTGCTGAAGATTAATATAATTCCTCATCTGCAGTACTGGTTTTCCCTCCGGGGTTTTTCCAGGGACAATTTGTCCAAAAAATATTGTGTTTATTATTTTGCATGTTTTCTATTCCTGTGAGTTTTATTTGTGAAGTTGCAGTTGTATTATTTTTTAGTATTTTCTATGAATTAATTTTCGGCAGTCAAATAATATTTATAGATAGGAGATTAATAATTAGTAATTGCAATAGATTTTTCACATGGTATCAGAGAAGATCTAAGGGCAGAAAGAGCTCAATGCAGGCACATGAAGAAAAGAAAAATAGAGGTTTATAAAACCCAGTTCTACCTCTTCAGTATTATTATTTTTGTTATTATTATCTTTGTTTGAGATGGCCTCAGCAGGTTTAAGAGATCAATACATATTGGATGAAGCCTCAAATTTTGGTGTCTGGAAAGCCAAAATTTCTTTATTGCTGGAAGAGAATGGTATCAAGGAATATGTGACCAGTGTTGTAGCTATACCTATAGATCCAACATAGCTCTTAGCATATAAGAAGGAAGATGCCAAGGCAAGGAGGTTGATTCTTGATGGTGTTAAGGATCATATTGTTCAGCATATCACAGAGTTGGATACAGGGAAGATGATGTGGGACGCCATTTTAAATATGTACCAGAATGCTACCACTAACAGGAAGTTGATTCTTAGAGAAAAGTTGAGGAATACCCAGATGAACAAGGGAGAGGATGTTGCAAGTTACCTCACCAGACTTAGACTTGTCAAGGATGAGTTGGCAGTTGTTGGAGATAAACCAGATGATGATGAGCTAGTACGAATAGCCCTAAATGGGTTTACTAAGCAGTGGGATGTCTTTATTCAATTTATTAATGGACGAGACACCTTACCGAGTTGGGATCGACTATGGAGTGACTTCACTCAAGAGGAGCTTAGACTAAGCCTTATCAGTGGTGCCAGTAGCAAGAGTCAGAAAAATGAGGCAGAATAGGAAAACATTGCCCTAGGAGGAAAAGAGAAAGCAAAGAAAGGGTCTAGCAAAGGATCAAATCCTAAAGGTGAGAAGAAGAAGGACTTGTCTAAAGTCAAGTGCTATGGCTGTCACGAGTTTGGCCACTATGTCAGCAATTGACCACAAAGGAAGAAAGGCAAGAAGCAGATGACAGCTTCAGCAAGTGCAGATGAGCTCTCTAGCAGAATGGAAGATGAGTTTACACTCATAGTTTGTATGGTTAGCTCAACCTCACAGGGTGTTTGGTATATAGACAGTGGCGTGTCATTTCATATGAGAGGAGTTAGAGAATACTTCTCCAGTTAAAAGGAGGAGGACATCAAAATCTAGATATCTATGGGGAACATGTCCAAACTAAATCCAGTTGGGAAAGGGACTATTTTATTTTAGAGGGAGAATGGCTAGCCGATTCCCATTCATGATGTGTTGCATGTGCCAGACTTGGGTATGAATCTGATTTCCATATTTGTTCTTTACGATAAAGGCTACAATGTACTTTTTAGAGGGGAAAATGTGTTAATCAAGCACAAGGATTGGAAATCACCCATAGCTATTGGAGTTAGGAGCGGTCGACTTTATAGGTTGCAGTTTGATACTCATAAGGCACTAATGAGAAACGGTAATTCTAGAGACCAAGGAGAGCTATGGCATAGGAGGATGGGCCATATACATCATGGAGCACTTAAAATGCTTCGTGAGATAGTGACAGGTGTTCTAGAGGTGAGCACAGAGCATGATGATGTATGTAAGGGATGTGTGTTGGGGAAGTTTGTGAAATCAACTTTTCCAAAGAGTGAGCAGCTAGCAGATGCTCCTAGGATCAAGCAATCAGATCAGGGACATCGAAGCTCGAGTACAATGACTAGTACAAGCATAGGCTCAGGTGCTGAGAGTTTGTAGAGTATGGAGCAACAAATGCATCAGGAACACATGGGGGTTGATATTTCATCCTCTACATTTGGTAGCAGTAACCAACATGATACTCAAGAGTTTGTGGGAGCTCCTAGGACGAGTAGTAGGCAACGGAGACAACCAACCAGGTATAATGACTATATGGCATTAGTTAGTCAGTTGGTAGATAACGAGCCTTCCAATTATCAGGAAGCCACATAGCAGCAAGTGTGGAAAGATGCGATGGTTGAGGAATATACCTCAATAGTGTAGAACGATGTGTGGGAGGTTGTGCCTAGACCAACAAATAGGGCAGTGGTTGGATCTCGTTGGATCTATAAGATCAAGCATAGTGCATATGGTAGCATCGATAAATACAAGGCAAGGTTTGTGGCCAAGGGTTTCTCTTAGAAGGAGGGAATAAACTATGAGGAGACATTCGCTCTAGTGGCCAGGTATACTTCTATACGAGCTGTGATCTCTCTTGCAACATAGATGGGATGGCAGATCGATCAAATGGATGTCAAGACAATGTTTCTTAATGGTGAATTGAAAGAGGAAGTATAAATAGAAGAACCAGAGGGCTTTGTAGCACATAGTAGTGAAACCCACATGTGCAGATTGAAGAGACTTTGTACAGACTCAAGCAAGATCCCAGGGCATGGTATGAGCGCATTGATGAATACTTGTAGGGAATGGGCTTTGTGAAGAGTGAGGTGGATGCTAACCTCTACTACTTGGTGGTTGGGGGTGAGGTTCTCATTCTTGTTCTATATGTGGATGACTTGTTTTTAAAAGGTTCATTAGGGCTCATAGAGGAGTGCAAGTGGGACCTTGCAGTAGAGTTTGAGATGAAGGATTTTGGGCTTATGCACTACTTTCTAGGCATGGAGGTATGGTAGATAGATGGTGAGATTTTCCTTGGACAAGGGAAATACTGCATTGAAATCTTGACGAGGTTCGAGATGGAGGATTGCAGAGCCATGTCTACTCCTATGATCAAGAATTGGAAGAAGGTAGACTCATCTAGGGAGATTGATGTAGACCCCACCTTATACAGACAGTTGATTGGGTCTCTCATGTATTTGGTCAACACCGGACCAGATATATCCTTTGCAGTAAATTATCTTAGTCAGTTCACAGTTGAGCCAAAGAGAGTGCATTGGACAACAACAAAGCATGCGTTGCGGTATTTGTGTGGTACAATCGAGTATGGGATCAAATATACTCGAGGTGATTGTATCTCTTGATTTGTTGAAGATTAATATAATTCCTCATCTGCAGTACTGGTTTTCCCTCCAGGGTTTTTCCAGGGACAATTTGTCCAAAAAATATTGTGTTTATTATTTTGCATGTTTTCTATTCCTGTGAGTTTTATTTGTGAAGTTGCAGTTGTATTATTTTTCAGTATTTTCTGTGAATTAATTTTCGACAGTCAAATAATCTTTATAGATAGGAGATTAATAATCAGTAATTGCAATAGATTTTTCACATTTGCATACTACATTTTTTCCTTCCAACATTTTTAATCTGTAATTCGTATGAGTTTTCCAGAGTTCATGAAGTTGTAGAGTAATTTTTTGGATTCAATTATGTTTTTTATCGACATTTTAGATCACACTCAATGACTTTCCTCTTCTTGATGATAAATTACTGGGTGTGATCCGAAACATCAATTAAAAAGCATATACAGTTGAATCAAAAATCTTGTGTTACAATTTCTAATCTGTGTTTTCCTTCTAACTGATGTGATGTGAAGTGGGAAACCTGAAACATAGGAAGGAAAATATCCAACACAAATGTATCCAGACACACTCCTAAGATGTTTACACATCGAAATCTTAAATCATTAAATTTCATATTTATTTAAGGTGCTGTAGTTTGTCATCTCTGTGATTAAACACCTTCACCTCCATAAACATTAGATTTACATAAGAACCAAATAGTTTAATGCTATAATAAGTTTTGATGCTCATCTGGAGTTACTACGTTTAAGTTTTAATTAACCCTTTGCATTTTAATGGGTGCAAGCCACTGATATGTGTGTTAGTAAAGCCATAAATGAGATGATCATTATTGATCTTGATTATGCTGCAGGTGCCAGTTTCTGAGCTCATAGGCAAGACAGTTGGTTTATATTTTTCTGCTCATTGGTGCCCACCATGCCGAGGATTCACCCCAAAGCTTATAGAAGTATACAATAAGCTCAAGCAAAATGGAGAAGCCTTTGAGATTGTTTTCCTCTCTAGTGATAGAAACCAAAAAGCTTTTGAAGAATATTTTACAAGCATGCCATGGTTAGCTCTTCCATTTGGAGACAAACTCAAGAAGGATCTAAGTGAGTACTTCCACAATATAGGAATTCCATCTTTGATTATAGTTGGCCCTGATGGAGAAACTATGGCAACATACGACCAAACAATTGTTTCTGTCCATGGGGCTAAGGCTTATCCCTTTACTGATGCTTGTGTCATAGAGCTGCAGAAAGATATAGAAGTAGCAGTAGAGAAATATCCAAAGGAAATAATGCATGGCCTCCATATGCATTCTCTGAATTTGACTCAGAGGAAGGCCTTCATATGTAATGGGTGTCAGGAAGATGGTTGTGCTTGGTCTTTCTATTGCAAAGAATGCAATTTTGATCTTCATCCATATTGTGGTTTGAAGGATAACCACTCTGATGGAAATGGAAAAGGACAGACACATGGCAAGGATTTTGATAATGAAGACAAGGTAGCAGAATTCATTTGTGAAGGATTTGTTTGTCGAAGGTTTTTAGCAGGCAAGAAAGTCAGGCTTCTAGAGAGCTTTTTTAAATAGGATTCTCAATATGGTATATGGAAGATTATATAGGCAGTTTGAACATTATATCCCTTTATTTGTATTGTTGTGCACAAGCTTTTATGATCTGAAGCTTATTTACTCTCTCCCTCTCTCTAATTGTGCACACAAGATTTAATGAGTAAAACTTGTTTAGTATTTTTATGATCTAAACATATCATATGGAATAGGGTCTTTGGCCACTAAGTATATTTCATCTGCTTTTGGATGTTTATTATATGAGTCCCATGTCTAATATTTGGTGTTTTAAGTATTATTTGTGGTTTTAATAGCTTGGGAATTTCAATGAGAATATGAACCCTGAAATCAGGGACGATAGGCTTGTCATGTCTGGAATTTAGGAAAAGAACATTTCTGTCTCTAGCCATACTTATAATTTTTATATTTGGTGTAGTGTAGTTTATGATAGTATGATGGTGTCATCATTTAGAAAAAATGTCTTTGTTAGTCTATGATTATCGATGCACGGCTTAAACGAGGAAACTTGAATGTCTGTATAGATAGATAGATAATTAGCAGCTAATTTAAGATGTAGTAAGTTGTATTTGGCAAGTAAGAAGATATGGAAATCGCCTTTGGGAGTTGTCTAAACATTTTTCATTATATATAAGTTTCTGAATGTTTTTGATTGAGGAAGAAATGGGTTTTACAGGAACCCAAAACCACAAAGTTTACATACCAAGAAAAGATAGATCAAAAGTAAATCCCAGATAAGACAGGATGCAAATTAAAGATAAATAGAAAAAACCAACAACCAACAGCAAAAAACCAGTAAAAGGAAAGAAAAAGACCAATGATAGAAGAAACACAACCAAGACTAACCTAGAGACTTCAAAGTCTCAGCCACTTCCGTTTCTAGGATGTTCAAATCTTGGGCCACAATCCTAAGATCCTAGGTCTCCAAAGGCATAGTGTCCTATCTTTTCTTCATGTTGGCCCTTGTTCTCTTTGAAAGGCCCAAATCCCTAGCTTTGTTTTTGTTCTTCTCAGCGTCTAGATCCACAATTAAGAGTCCCTACTGAGTGTTGTCCATTTTTTCTGCCAATGCTCTCAAGGCAATAGATTTATTCTTAACTATTATGTGGTTGTGTTCTATAGTGGCTTTCAGAGCTTCCCCGATCTTCTCAATCTCTCTTCCAAGGATCTCCCCGTCCTTCTTAAGGATTTTAGTAAATTCTACCTCTTCTTGGAGGTAGTCCACCATGGTTGTAATACCCCTCCATTTTGCTTTTTGTTGGTTTTTCTTATGCTATGTTTGGGTTGCAGCTACTATGATACTGGACACACCTTATTGTTTGTGTTTTGATCGTTACTATTGAGCGACAACTATTATTTTGTGATGAGGTTATCTAAATATTGTTTCACATGTGTAATGGATTAATGATGTTAGTAGAGTTAGCATGAGATATTATTATTATGTGATTATTGATTATGATGTAATGTCAGTCTTTGATGAGTGGATTGGTGAAGAGGACAGTTTCGCATCACTCACTTGCGAACGCCCTGCGAATCCGTGATTTCTTCTTCACGGTGTGTATTATATGTTGGATATATTGTATTATGTTGTTTACTTGGTATCAGGTTGCAGGTACATGACATCGACTCCACCTGGTCTCACAGGTTTGAGCGTGTCGATCCAATGGTTAAGTTGAAAGGGAGATAGTAGCTAGGTAACATGTGTCAAGTCTCCACCCTAGCCTTAGTGTGTCGTTAGTCTTGATTTGTGAGTCATGTTTACTTGATTTAATGTTATATGATTCTGTTAGATGCATTATTGTTAAATTAATGTTTAGAATAATTGCATTGGAAAAAGTAGCGATTATTTTAATATTAAATTAAAATTATGCTTTGATGTTATGTTTAAAAGTTTATAACTAAATTTAATTTAATTAAATTTTAATCTCAAAAGGGTTGAATTTAGTTATTAAATAATTAAAATTAATTAATTAAGTTTATTTGGATTAAATTAAATTAAAAAAAATAAATCATGAGAAATTGAAAGGAAATTGAAATTGTATTTTAAATTCAATTTGGGTATTCGAAAATAGAAAAGAAAATAAATATCTAATTCTCTACTTTGCATGCAAAAGGGAATTAGGGTTGTATTAGATATTTTTGGATTTATGTGGAATGCATGTTTTTTCAATTTTGGGAGAGAGAAGTTTTGCAAGGATTCATTTTTTCAGAGGATTGAAATTTTTTGGAGAATTTGCACAAGAAGGGTTTGAATCAGTTTTGGATTTTGGGATTGGATTCATTGCACGTTTGAGAAAATTCTTGGAGGAGGCTTGTATCAAAGAAATTATTCTTCTGTAGCTTCAAATTCCAGGTTTTGTACTTGTTCGATTCAATTTTCAATTTATTAGGTTGAGAAAATTGGTTAAATTTACTGTAGGAAATTATTCAGTAAACAAAATTCGTAGATCCATTGTTGAAATTCAATGTTTGTTTGTGCTTCAAACATTAAGGTAGTTACATGAAGAATTTTAACCTTGGAAATCATTCAGATCTGTTCTTCAAACTCAAACCCTCGTAGAAAACCTCCATTGAAAATTAAATAAAATTAAGATCTATTCAATGTTCTTTTGTTTAAATTATTTAAAAATCTGAAAGAATAGATTGAAAGAAATTAAATTATCATCTTTTGAATTTTTGAAAGACATTCTGGAAAATTAAATTAATTTTCTTATTACTGTTTTTTTTAAATATTTTTCTCAATTTTACCAATCTTAGAAATTTTGGTAAATTTATATATTATATGAGTTTGCATATAGTATATAAAATTATATATATATATGTTAAATCTTTTATACTATCAAAATTCTGTAGTCGAAATTCTCATTCTCGAATTTCGTACTGTATTAATGGTGGAAAGATACTATTTTTTGGTTTCTGTGTCTTTAAAAAAAAAAAAAAATTTATAAAAGAAAAATTTATTAAAAAAAAATATAAAAATTAAATCCACAAAGTGGATGGTGGCCATATTACATACATGCAATAATAATAGAGGCAACTATGATAGGACAAAAGTACTTACCTTGCAGAGACTAGCGTTATCTATAATGAAGTCGCCCCGTCGATGCACTCGATGGAGTCACGGCCAAATATAGGTACAAGTCACCATACGACACACCAGCTGTAATTTTGACCTTGCACCTTTTTAAGAACATGGAAATCCGGCTCCCTTTGAATTTAATAATTTTATTTGTTTTTTATATTTTAAAATAAATTTTATGCATTAGTCACGAATTGTGATGTCAAGTAGGCATCAGGAATGGCACAAAGAAATCGTGTTTTGAATTTTAATTTTAATATTAAATATATATAAATACTATATAAATATTATATGATTAATATATGTATTTATATATATTT